>CM075861.1:28665872-29088372 GCA_037975125.1 Latrodectus hesperus
AATCAAATTATTCGTTTTCTTTTGGTTCATGGTGTCGCGTGAGGAAACTGAAAACTCAAGTTTCAAAAAAAGAAAATGGCGCTAATCCTAAGTAATGATCGAACAATGGAGTACCCAGTATTTTACCTATATAAGATTGCTAAGACTTCATCGGAACCCTGTAAAAAAAATATTGACTCACCCCTCTTCAATGAAGACACTCCTGAATTGTTGAACATTTTATTTAATCAGTTAAGTCACCTTCCAACGAGATTTTTACATCATGTTGCTTTTACATTTCAAAATGGCCATGTAGACAATTTACTTTCCCATTTTTTTTTTAGTTACAAACTCAGAGATCTGTGAAAAAGGGGGAAAATAGACATAATAACAAGAAAGAATAAAAAAGAAATAAAGTTTACCGAGGCGAAAAGATATCGCCAAAAGTTCGGATTTAGAAAAATAGCCTGGACTAGAAAAAGTTCAACATCGCTATGTTGAATCCCAGGCCAGACTGCCGAAAATTCAAAAATCCCGTTGTAAACCAAATTTCTGTTGCCACAACTATATTAGTAAAAAAAATCCACCAGAAGGCGCAATTGGAAGCAAATTATTTAAAAGCTAAGTGTCACATGACTATTTATTTATTTATTTTATTACATTACATATATTCAGACTTGTATGCTTGATTCTTGAGATCCGCTTGTAAGTCTTCGTCGATAATAGGACAAATAGCACAATGACAGATGTACAACCACAGAAGAATAACGAAGAAAACACCCAGGGCCATGGTGGGAATCGAACCCACACTCCTACGCTCTCAAGCGATTAGCGGTGATGCTTTAGACCACTCAGCCACGGAGCGCCCTGTCACATGACATATGGATATAGAAAAAAATTCGTATTACTCTGCATTCTAAAACTCTTTAATCATAGACTTTGCTTCAACTGTCTTAATCTATATGGTTTTATTTTTACTAATTTATTATAAAATAGAGAACCCAAAATTAAAAGTATGATATCAAAATACAAAACAAAATATTTGTTCCACTTAGATTTGAACTAAAGAATTTTAATTTGAAAGGAACGTTATTTATTAACATTTATATACTGAAGATTCTTTGGTGGATATTTTCATGAAAAATTTCCATTCGTTAGGGGATTTTATTATTATTACTAGTTTAACAGTAGTGATAAATGTTCATAACATGTCGATGCTATAGTTAGAGGCAAAGTAATTTTTAATAACGCAATTCTAAATTAGTTGCAACTTAATATATTTCAAGAACGCAGAATGAGGCGTTGTTTAAGACATTTCTACCTTATATTTTTTTTATCTAATTCAGGATTTCTTTAGAATATATGCACCAGGAAACAACTTCTATGTACTTTGCCCCAAAATGAACTCCCACAGGTGTAAACTGGATGGTAGGAATCTTCATAATTTAGAATCAAGGGTCGAGCAGAAGACCCCCAAAATGTAACCTATCATTCCAGAAATATCACATTCCTTACTCAAAATTTCGACCACCTGTCCAAAAATCGAGACCTGTTTAAATTGCCCAAGTCATCTTAACCCCTTAACTGTGAAATATATTTCAGAAAAATGGACCAAAACTGAGAAAAATTTTCGACTTTTTAATTTTATTCTTTATATTATTATAAGAGTTAGAAAATGCTTCTTATTACAAAAATAAAGTTTTAAATACAATTACTACTATATTTATAATTTTTACATACACATAAATCATTGATTATACATACATGTTATTCATATTGAGCAAATTAAACGAAATTTTGAAGCTAAATATAGCTAGTATAATATAAAAACACAACAATATGATTTTCAATACATACATTTTACAAATCTTTTACAGTATGGTATATCCCAAAACAAGAGGTATTGCTCACAAAAGCCTATATATTGCACTTTTTACAATAAACTCTTGTCTCATGCCTTATTCTCTTCCCTTGTTCAACGGTTTTACGACAGCATATAAAACGCTGCCTGTTTGGAGTAGATTTTTTCCCCATTTATGGGATATATTCTCGAAAGTGTCGACCTGTGAGGCGCAGTAAGCTTACACTAGGACGCAATGGTCCTGGTAGTTGAACATTTGGTTTATTGAGTTCAACAATTGATTTTCTGAAATTCATATTTTTCGCACCTCCTGCTGAAGTATGCAAAATAAAGGAGTTACTTATATAACGCCTAGTGTAGGAGATGGAAAAATATTTTCTAGTAATATTTTTTACCTCCTTTTCTAGGAACCGGGAAGTCTGTAAGATGTTGATCGACTTTAACATCACCTCCCATAGTGTTGTTGTAGTCATGGACTACCTTCAGATCCAAAGTTGGAATTGGTAAAAAACTAGGACCACTTGTGTCATTTATTAGGAAAATTAAGTATCTTAAAGTAGAAACGAACTCAGCTCGGACTTCACAAAATAGAAACGTTAATTTTTCTTCTGCCCGAACTCAGTTCGGGCATCACAAATACTGCACGCAGTAATTGCCCGAACTGCATTCGGGCGACGCTGGCAAGGGTTTAAGTGGATCTTCGGTTACGTCGGCATTCGAACTCATTACATTCCCATAAAGAAGACCATGTCCTAACCAATCAGATCACCTAGTCCTCTTCGAAGGCTACGTACTATTATGTTTAAAAGTGTTTTTCTTTGGAATTATCGAAATAGATATTTCACAAAAATATATAACAGTAAGTTATTATAACACTATGCCAAGTGCTATTCTTTCTATTATCGTTATATGTCATCGTTATTTTTAAAATTCTGTTTATTTTGTCAGAATATCTGCTTTGCGTGTCTGCTTGCCGGGATGTGTGTCTTAGGGGTGGAGGGAGGTGAGATCACATTCGTCGAATTCTACAATCTCGGCTGCAGGGGCATCTACGACCCAGCGAAGATGGCGAGGCTCGACAGACTGTGCGAGGAGTGCTACCAGCTCTACAGGGTGGAGGAAATACTTCACGAATGCAGGTATACCACAGGAATGCCAGGGAACAATTTTTTTATCAATGCAAAATACATTTCATCACTTTACGCAAATTTTTGAAAGAATTTGAGGAGGTAATTGTGCATTGTGAGAGAGAAAATGTTTATCTTTCTTTTTACATTATTCCGAAAGAGCTCCAGTGGTCAGTAGCTTCACGCCGCTTCCCGTAAGCTCAGCAAGGTGCAGAATCATTTGCCGCGGGCAGTGGTTTTGAGGGTGACCACGGTGTACTCTCCTTCACTGGGTTGCTGAAACTCCGTGGGTTGGGGATGTTATAATACGTGACGTCCAAAGTCCTTCCGCTGGTGTGCCGTGGATGTGGAAAGGAGGGTGCCCGCTCAGGTGTGTCCTCATCACCTGACCGTGGTTCAAAATGACGAGGCACCTTAAAAAGAGCAAAGTCGTACTTTCACCTTCGTGGTGCTCTGATTCAAACGAAAGACGCTCTCTATTGACTTAATTCGCACTGCCAAAGGCATAGCGAGTTATCCTATGCCTTTGGCAATTATCCAAGTGTCATAAGCAGCAACACAACAACAACATTATTCCGAAAGTGATTTATAAAGTTAATGAATTAATAATAATATAAAGTTATTGAATTAAGGGACAACTAATTCGTTTTTTGAAGAAACTTATGATTGAACTGCTATAATTTTTTTTATTTTTAAATTTTAATTATGCTGCTGCTGTTGTTAATAATGACACTTGAACAAGCCAAGGTCACTATGCCTTGGCAATGCGAATTTAAGTCAATAGGAAACGTCTTTCGTTTTAATCAGAGCTCCATGAAGGTGAAAGTTCGTATTAACACTTTTTTAAATTCTCCGATAGATGGCACCACCAGAAAATCCACTCCTTGAATTTTGACATTGATCTGAATGGGGATGAAATTTTCTCAAGACAATTGAACCAATGATAACTGCTGAATGACTGACCACAGGACTTCCAAATCCACAGATTTAACGAGCACGTATATCGCATGTACTCGATGGGTTTCTGGTGGCATTGGGAATCGAACCCCGCCCTTCCGGATGGAAGGCCGATATCCTAATCTCTAGGCTACCACTGTCAAATTTTAATTATACATCTTCTAATTAAAATTTACAAATCAGTAGTTTATATATAAATGAGAGATTGATATTTTGATGCCATCCATTCTCTTTTCGGATCAGAGGAATTATAGGAGAGACTTCCCACAATTTGAAATGTGTTCCAACTCATTAAGATCATCTCCACTTAAGATAATATTCGAACTCCTGACCTGTTTAACCATAGTCAGAATACCTATTCATCACCAGCTTAATCTTTAAAAATATAATGTAATCTTTTTAGGATTCTATACCATTACAATATAAATACATTTAATTAAAGAATCACTAGAATCAGCTACCAAGGGGCCAAACGGTAATTGTGGACCTGGACTGTCAGCAATTGGAATGTATGTAACAGGCATTGCAGCAGAAGAAGCCCTGGTTAATCCCAAGTCCGTATTGTTCTTGGCTGATTAACACGAAGCTGCATGTCGCGCTGTTGGCCAGAATACCAGCGACTTGGTTGGGAAATTTTGGGGCATCCTCCTTACAGACCTGACCCTGTGCCATCAGATTACCACCTTATCTATTGCCTGGACAATCATCTTCATGGAAAATCCAATATAGCAAATTTGCGCCAACCATTCACGAACTTCTTTGCATCAAAAACCTTCACGTTTTACAACAAGGGGATTACATAACTTGTTGTTGTTGTTACTCATGTCACTTGGACAAGCCAAGCTCGCTATGCCTTGGCTATGTGAATTTAAGTCGATTGTGAGAGTCTTTCGTTTTTAATCAAAGCACCATGAAGGTGAAAGTACGACTTTGCTTTACACACATGCCATAGGTACCCGTTTATAGGGTAGGCAACCATTCACACCTCATTCATACAAGGGAAGGACAAATACAGGATAGATATAGAGAGAAAGTACATCCATGCCCGAACCGGGATTCGAACCCAGGTCCTCTTTATCCGCAGTCAGGCATGCTGACCCCTAGACAAGTTGAGCGGCATTACATAACTTGAGAAGTGTTAGCAGAAGGTACTGCATGCCGTCGGTGATAAAATTGAGGCTACACTTTATGTGGGTCATGTTATTTTGTGTCATTAAAAATGGCAAGAACTTTCATTTTTACCTTGTATTATATAAATTTCTCTTTTGTATCAAATTTAACTACTATTTTCGAGAACCATATTTTTATAAATGTTTATTTAGCTATATTGAAACAGTAATTCAACTATAAATTTCAACATTGTGTATGATCTGTTTACTAAACTTAAAGGGGGCCGAAGTAATTAAAATGTATAAATTTAGATGTTTCTTTATAGATATTGTTAAAAAAAATAATTTTCCGAAAATTAGAAGGGAGGAAAAAGAGAGATGTTCTCAGTGCTAGATGGCTGGATAACAATGAAAAAACTTTAAATGCAATAATCCGATGGTAAAATACAGAAATATGTACAGTTCTAGATGATATTCAGTGAAGCATTCTTAGATAGTAGGGTACTATGAAAACATACCAAGAAAAAAAAAGAATATGATATAACTTTTCTTATTCATAGATCTTGAAAATGTTTGAAACGATTTAGGATTTTAAGGTAAATTTTAGGATATTTGATTTACATGTTTCATTATCATAAAAAAACACATACACTTTTCTCACATAAATTATTAAAAATCCTTTTAAGTGAAAGTGATATTGTAGTGTATAAATTTAAAACAGTTTATATATTAAAAAATATTAATTAGTAAACGAATTAATTTTTTTTATCTCATTCCTTACCAAGTTTATCATTCTATAGATTAGTATGTATTAATTGCTAAATACTAAAAATTTCTAAATTATTGAAAGAAATTCCTTAGTAGAAGTATGTACTTAATCTCCAATTCACATAACAAGCATTAAAGTAATTAAAAATATTATTATTCTATTGTACATCTCTCTATATATTCAAGTAATTAGTTTGAATTATAAAGATCAATAAAAAAATATGACAACAATATTGGGGCAAATTTAGTTTCTTATTTTTTTCCTTTTTTCCCTGTATTTCTTTTTTCTGCATTTCGGAAGAATACTACTTTTTTAAAATTTCATATGGAAATACTTTTGCACATTTTTTTCTGCATCTGATAGAGGTGATTGTTCATTAAATTCAAAATTGGGTAAATTAGTAACTTCTTTATACCAAAGGAATTTCTTTTGAATACCGCTATCTAATATTGATTCCCCCCCAAAAAAAAAGATTTAACTTCAATGTCCAGAGTTATGCGAGGGATTATAAAATCAATGACTGAAGGTGTTTTATTGGTATTGGTTGTTATGATTATGTGGTTATGTTTTGTTCGGTTCTTTTTATCTATGATTAAAATGAGTAAATAAAACCACGAGAAAGACAAGCTATCATTTGTGTTGGTTCGTATGCTAAAAGAGACACATAATTCCACGTTTAGAGAAGTTAAATGTAGCATAATGGCTTTATGATTTAATGACTCAAAATATATTCGGAAAACTGCTCTTTATCCATTGAGAAAGGCTAAATTTCAACTGAGATACATAATTCCAGTGAAGAAAAATTTACCGACAATATTTTATTGGTTGGTTAATTATTTAATAAATTGTCAATTTGGTTATCATTTAGTAAATTTGGTGCTCCATCGTTCAAAACTTGTTTCTAAAGTGTTTGACACTTAATTTCTTCATGTTTCTTTCTCTTGTAGGAAGCACTGTTTCAGCAGCAACCGCTTCCATGAATGTGTGACGTCAGTAACGCACGAGAGGCATCGAGAGGAAGTGATGGGGGCATCGGCCGCACTACGTTGCCACATCCCCGAGTGGACGTCTTAGGACATGGCATCCTCGAATCAAAAGATGACGTTTTCCGAGATGAAGCAATATTTTTATTTGATATCTGATTTGCTCAAAATTATTTTGCTGAAATTAAAATCCTTGATTGGGCTCTTTCTTTTTTATTTGCAATTCAGTACTGACAAATATTGAACAGATCTTCAACTAAATAGTTGAACATTTTAAAAACTAGTTCACGTTAAGGTGAAATAAAGAGTCAAGAGTCAAAAGGGCTGTGAAGAAAATCCTGTGGAAACTTCACAGACAGATGTTAATCAATTCTTCAATAAGCCTTCCGCTCCAATTTGAATGTTTGTTCTCACATAAATAAAATGCTCAAAGTAACTCACATTCACAGCTGTACAAACAAAAGATAATAAGATTTCATCGTGAAAATCATTTTTTAACAGTTTAATAAGATTGAGAAATAATGTTTATATAAAATCAATAATATTCCGAAACTTATTACTCTCTTATTTTATCAAGGATTACAAATTTCAAATTTTTTTTTATTTCACATGATATAATATGTAAACTTTTTACTTAGTAAATATATTATTTTTATTCTTAATTTATATCAATAAAAATGTTTACAATAAGACCACAAAATAAAATTAGAGAACTTTTAAATAAATTGTTTAGCATGATATACATCTTTAGATGTATAAAAAAAGAAGAGAAAAAGATTTACAATAAGACCCCAAAATAAAATTAGAGGACTTTTAAATAAATTGTTTAGCATGATATACATCTTTAAATTTTACAAAACTTAAGTACAAAGCGTAAGCTAATTTTACAAAAGTTAAAGAGGCTCTTGTTGTTGTTACTTATGACACTTGGACAAGCCAAGCTCGCTTGCCTTGGCAATGCGAATTTAAGTCAATACAGAGCGTCTTTCGTTTTAATCAGAGCACCATGAAGGTGAAAGTACGTCTTTGCTCTTTTTAAAATCCTCCGATAGATGGCACCACCAGAGAATCCACTTCCTCAATTTTGACATTGATCTGAAGGGGGAAGAAATAGGAGGCTCTTCAAAAAATATTGTTTCAATAAGAAATAAATATTAAATTTTATAATTATTAAATATACACATTTCATTCCTTAATATTAAATAAAATATTATGAGTCAAATTTAATATATGTCAAAATATAATATAATGAGTGAGATTAAATAAAAACAACTTTTCCTTCAGAATATTTACATAACTTCAACTTTAAAAATTGACGTTTAAAGTTCTAATTTTTGACACTTTTAAACATTAGTTAATTCAACTGAAAATTTTAATAACAAAAATAGTAAATCAGATTATTTTATCATTCCTTTAAGCATCATTTATACGATAAAATTAAACTTTCCATTAAATGGAAAGTTTAATTTAATGTTTTCATTTAATGAAATTGAAATGAAATTTAATTCTAGTTATGATTTACATTATTGATGAATATATTTTTAATTACAATAAATTTTTAATAATATTAATGTAGTAGGAAAAACCCTAATTGTGTTTCTGTTCCGATATATTGTAAATTTATAAATTTCTCTATTGGTCATATTGTTGCAGGCAATACTGATATTTTTTATATAAAAAATTAAGAAATAATCTAAATAAAGGTATCAAATTTAGATCTCTTTTGTTTTATAATAATAAAAATTATTTTCTTGTCAGGATAGATACATTTAAATTTAAAATTTCTAAATCTTATATATTCTATTCCGAAACATAATTCTTACTCAAAATGTTTCTTTCTCTATTTTTATTCAAAGTGATATAACACCGAAGATTTAAGTATTTCAAGAAAACAGATGAGTATTCTAAGCATGGTAATGGAACCGAGAAGAATAAGTTGATCATAGTGTCGAATCACCACGAACTGACTCCTTCCGGGCAAATCCATTATATACCGGATGGGGTAAAGAAGAACAAATTGTAATATATTCCAGGGGAGGTGGTGCAGCTAGCCTATGTATCCGCAAGCTAGTGGGAAGATTCCCTAGACACCTTCCACAGGAATTTTGTGGCAAATGCAGGATGTTCTTGATTAACCCAATTGAGCAACACTGACTCATTCACTGACTGGCACCTCAGATGCAATAGTCCTATCTTCTGTTCAGAACGAATTGTAATATATTCTAGGGGAGGTGGTGCAGCTAGCCTATGTATCCGCAAGCTAGTGGGAAGATTCCGTAGACACCTTCTACAGGAATTTTGTGGCCAATGCAGGATGTTCTTGATTAACCCAATTGAGCAACACTAACTGACTCATTCACTGACTGGCACCTCAGATGTAATAGTCCTATCTTCTGTTCAGAACGAATTGTAATTTATTCTAGGGGAGGTGGTGCAGCTAGCCTATGTATCCGAAAGCTAGTGGGAAGATTCCCTAGACACCTTCCACAGGAATTTTGTGGCAAATGCAGGATGTTCTTGATTAACCTAATTGAGCAACACTAACTGACTCATTCACTGACTGGCACCTCCGATGCAATAGTCCTATCTTCTGTTCAGAACGAATTGTAATATATTCTAGGGGAGGTGGTGCAGCTAGCCTATGTATCCGCAAGCTAGTGGGAAGATTCCCTAGACACCTTCCACAGGAATTTTGTGGCAAATGCAGGATGTTCTTGATTAACCCAATTGAGCAACAATACTGACTCATTCACTGACTGGCACCTCAGATGTAATAGTCTTATCTTCTGTTCAAAACGAATTGTAATATATTCTAGGGGAGGTGGTGCAGCTAGCCTATGTATCCGCAAGCTAGTGGGAAGATTCCGTAGACACCTTCTACAAGAATTTTGTGGCCAATGCAGGATGTTCTTGATTAACCCAATTGAGCAACACTAACTGACTCATTCACTGACTGGCACCTCAGATGTAATAGTCCTATCTTCTGTTCAGAACGAATTGTAATATATTCTAGGGGAGGTGGTGCAGCTAGCCTATGTATCCGCAAGCTAGTGGGAAGATTCCCTAGACACCTTCCACAGGAATTTTGTGGCAAATGCAGGATTTTCTTCATTAACCCAATTGAACAACACTAACTGACTCATTCACTGACTAGCACCTCAGATGCAATAGTCCTATCTTCTGTTCAGAAGTTGCCATTGAATCAAGAAAACAGGTGCCTCGGTTTGCAGAAATGTAGAGATCGATCCACTTGGACTTGTTAGTGGAATGATGAAGTATTTTCAGATGAGTCATTTGCTTAAGTAATGACAGTCGTCATATTAAATCACGAGATCCTGACAGTGATCTCATGACATGTTCAGTCCTACCGAAATTATGTTACAACATACTACGTGACGATAAAGTCTAATGGTTTTGGGGAAACATCAATTACAATTATAGTTCATCATTTATGCACGTTGTTGGCAGTATGACGGTTCAACGATATGTGGACGAAGTGCTCCATCCGGTAGGAGTATCATTCATTCAAAAAATGCCGAATGCTATTTATCATCAGGATGTTGTTTGACAGGACATATCTCTAAAAATAGATGACATGACATCAGCTGACATTCTCTAAGAGTTATCCAGATGCTTTCAGTGAACTAGGTATCCGATCTTTCATCTATCGAAACTGTTTGAGAGATGATTCAACGTAAATAGTAAATAGATGACATGAAAAAAAAATAGATGAAATGAAAAAAATATATGACATGACATCAGCAGACATTCTCTAAGAGTTATTCAGATGCTTTCATGGTTATCTAGGGATCAGATCTTTCATCTATCGTAACTGTTTGGGACATGATTTAACGTAAATAGTAAACAGATGACATGACAAAAATAGATGAAATGAAAAAATAGATGACATGAAAAAATAGATGAAATGAAAAACATAGATGACATGACATCAGCAGACATCTAAGAGTTATCCAGATGCTTTCATGGTCACCTAGAGATCAGATCTTTCATCCATCGTAACTGTTTGAGACATGATTTAACGTAAATAGATGACATGAAAAAATAGATGAAATGAAAAAAATAGATGACATGAAAAAAATAGATGAAATGAAAAAAAAACAGATGACATGACATCAGCAGACATTCTGTAAGAGTTATTCAGATGCTTTCATGGTCAATTAGGGATCAGATCTTTCATCTATTGAAACTGTTTGGGAGATGACTCGACGCAAATAGTAAATATTTCTGATTATATAATATTCCCAAATAATTAGTAAATGTTTTCATTCAAGTTTTTACTTTTAAGTTAATTTTTTAACGACTTTTCTAAAATCTTCCATTATTTGGCTTAGTATCATATGTAAAAATTATAATAACATATATGTATATAAGCATAATATGTGACGTTATTACGACATAAAAGCAATAAAACAAATAACTTCACATTAAATCACTTAGTTCACTTTAATTTGTTCTAAATATTATTTGCCTCTTCCAATTTAGGATGTATGTTATCAAATAAATTTTTTTGTTTTGTCAAAGGAATACTTTTAGATAAGGCATTCTTTTAGAAATATAAATGCTTTACGGTTTTAAGCAAAATTTTCCAAACCCTCAGCTGATGAAATTCAAATAATAAACACTATCTAGTACATGGATATTATATTTATTTATATGTACTATAAACAATAGCATTGCTTTTAGTATGGATAAATGAGGGATTTAGATAGCTCAGTAATTATAATTAAAGATAAAAAAACTTATATAATTTCATCTTCTGTTCAATTCTAAAAATAAAATAGTATACTTAATCATGAAATACATTTTTTATTTTATTAAGTATTTACTGTGATTCTCACTATTTAGTACACACCAAAAACTATTCATAATAAAAACTGATTTAAAAAAAACAGTATAATGTTAAGCCATTTCATAACTGATTGATTAAAATACATAAAAAAACCTATTCATATATTCGCAAATTGAGAAATATTTAACTCATTGCAAAGATATGAATTAATAATAAAAAGCATATAATTTTATCAGAAAATTTACTTAAACGTAAAATAATTTGCAAATTTTTATCGAAAAACTTTCCATTACTAAAGTCCAAGTTTCCATTACAAGTGAAATAGTTCGAAGTTTTTTTTTTCTTTTATTTATTTATTTATTTTTTTAGTTGATGCAAAATTTGATAATTATGGCTTAACTAATGCTTAGAAATTCCATACACATAGTAAGAATATACAATAAAGTCTAGTCCTTGTTCTAACGTAAAATTTGTCAGAAACAGCACCGATCATACTATTGGAAATCTATTCGAATTGCAGTTGACAAAAACTGTGGGTTCTGCATACAACTTTTGAAAACCATTTGCATATTGTTTGCTGTTTTTAAGAACACAGTAAGATTTGTTGCAGAAAATATCAATCGGCATATTCCACTTGGTTCTTCCTGAACGCTAGAGGGCGTTGATCATCGTTTCAATTTAAATATTGTTCATATAACTTAATGATTCTTGTTTCCTCTTTATTTCGCAGTTGCAGGAGAACCATGTTTCTCAGATGAAGTGGATTTTATCTCGGCCAAAAATTTTTTTCATTTCTTTTATATTATTAAATAGTTTTTCATTTTTCTACAGCGTATTCATTTAAAAAGTATCAGTGTTTTTTGCTGGAACCAATTTAGTTTTAGTTTTTGGTGTTCCTCTTTATTTCGTAGTTGTAGGAGAACCATGTTTCTCAGATGAAGTGGATTTTATCTCGGCCAAAATTTTTTTTTCATTTCTTTTATATTATTAAATAGTTTTTCATTTTCTACAGCGTATTCATTTAAAAAGTATCAGTATTTTTTGCTGGAACCAAATTAGTTTTAGTTTTTGGTGTTCCTCTTTATTTCGTAGTTGTAGGAGAACCATGTTTCTCAGATGAAGTGGATTTTATCTCGGCCAAAATTTTTTTCTCATTTCTTTTATATTATTAAATAGTTTTTCATTTTCTACAGCGTATTCATTTAAAAAGTATCAGTATTTTTTGCTGGAACCAAATTAGTTTTAGTTTTTGGTGTTCCTCTTTATTTCGTAGTTGTAGGAGAACCATGTTTCTCAGATGAAGTGGATTTTATCTCGGCCAAAATTTTTTTTTTCATTTCTTTTATATTATTAAATAGTTTTTCATTTTCTACAGCGTATTCATTTAAAAAGTATCAGTATTTTTTGCTGGAACCAAATTAGTTTTAGTTTTTGGTGTTCCTCTTTATTTCGTAGTTGTAGGAGAACCATGTTTCTCAGATGAAGTGGATTTTATCTCGGCCAAAATTTTTTCTTCATTTCTTTTATATTATTAAATAGTTTTTCATTTTCTACAGCGTATTCATTTAAAAAGTATCAGTATTTTTTGCTGGAACCAATTTAGTTTTAGTTTTTGGTGTTCCTCTTTATTTCGTAGTTGTAGGAGAACCATGTTTCTCAGATGAAGTGGATTTTATCTCGGCCAAAATTTTTTTTTCATTTCTTTTATATTATTAAATAGTTTTTCATTTTCTACAGCGTATTCATTTAAAAAGTATCAGTATTTTTTGCTGGAACCAAATTAGTTTTAGTTTTTGGTGTTCCTCTTTATTTCGTAGTTGTAGGAGAACCATGTTTCTCAGATGAAGTGGATTTTATCTCTGCCAAATTTTTTTTTCATTTCTTTTATATTATTAAATAGTTTTTCATTTTCTACAGCGTATTTATTTAAAAAGTATCAGTATTTTTTGCTGGAACCAAATTAGTTTTAGTTTTTGGTGTTCCTCTTTATTTCGTAGTTGTAGGAGAACCATGTTTCTCAGATGAAATGGATTTTATCTCGGCCAAAATTTTTTTTTCATTTCTTTTATATTATTAAATAGTTTTTCATTTTCTACAGCGTATTCATTTAAAAAGTATCAGTATTTTTTGCTGGAACCAAATTAGTTTTAGTTTTTGGTGTTCCTCTTTATTTCGTAGTTGTAGGAGAACCATGTTTCTCAGATGAAGTGGATTTTATCGCGGCCAAAATTTTTTTTTCATTTCTTTTATATTATTAAATAGTTTTTCATTTTCTACAGCGTATTCATTTAAAAGAGTATCAGTATTTTTTGTTGGAACCAAATTAGTTTTAGTTTTTGGTGTTCCTCTTTATTTCGTAGTTGTAGGAGAACCATGTTTCTCAGATGAAGTGGATTTTATCTCGGCCAAAAAAAATTTTTATTATTTCTTTTATATTATTAAATAGTTTTTAATTTTTCTACAGCATATTCATTTAAAAAGTATCAGTGTTTTTTGTTGGAATCAATTTAGTTTTAGTTTTTTGGTGGTTCGAATTTTCTTCATTTGCTGTCTTCGTAATTGAGGCTCATGCAAAATGATTACCAACAATATTTGCTTCTTCAAATGATGAAAGATTTGTCGTTTTTCCTATTTTACTTCATTCATCGAAAAATGCACTTTTAGACCTAACTAAAGCATCCTAATGGTGGATAACTAATGCAATAAAAATTGCATGCTTCATCTTTAATAAGCAAGTACTTTTCTATTATTCCCCCACTTTTGATCATCGCCCAAACGGGAAAGAAAAAATTCGAAATTATTGTCATAAATATTCCATTTGATTCATGTATTGTTTAAAATTGTTTACGTTTTCAGAAAAACTACTGAGAAATAATATAATTATTTTATTTACATTTTATAAACAAAACAATTATCACTTATTGATAAAATTTATTCAGACGCCAATGTTTATTTGTGCCAGAAAGTGTTTAGCAATCGCATCGGTGATCGATTACGTGAATGTAATGTAGTACTTTTTTTCAACGGGACAAAATTAAATTTGGCTGTATTTAGTTTTTTTTTTTTAATTATTTTTTTGCCCTTGGTGATTTGTGACCGTAAAACTTCTTTTAACCGACAAAATTATCACCAAGCAATCTTTTGCACCAACACGCTTTAGCTTGTTTACCATTGTCCATAACTTTTTAATCAATTTTTGCACAATAAAATTCAATTTAATATACATTAAATTTAAGACAAAATTTTGAGCCAATAAAATTATCGTTATAATATTTTCGCTTCTCCGTAAAAAGAAAAAACATATTATTTTTTTTAGGATAAAAAGCGGGTTTATAATAGAAAAGTACACGCAAGTAAACAAATGTTTCTAATTAATTAGTATAAATATTATTGAGGGCATCCTCAAATCTTATCTCTTGTAATAATAAATCGATCAATATATTATTCCGTGAAGAATTTATCTTTTGCTTGCGTATAAATTGGAAAACTAAATAGTGTGTCGTTCATTTTTACTAATCAAACAAAGGATATCATAATAAACACAAAACCCTTCATTACAATATAAAAAACCCGCTTTCTGTTATTATCTGAAAGAATTGCGGATAAAATACTCGAATGCTTAAATTGTCTAATCCAACTGCAATTTCAAAGTTAACAAAAATCGAGAGCTATATATATTTTTCTTAATTTGAAATTCAGCTAACTTGATTAAAAAATCATTAAATTTGAAGATATATTTTAATGACAAAATTTTTCTAACACATAAAATAAAATTACTCTTTAAAATATATTTTAATTGTTTTTTATTTGGAAAATATTCTTACTGACTTTAATTTTATATTTAATTTAGAAGAAACAAAAGAAAAATAATAAACAATGTATTTCAACATATGAAATGTCCGTATGTAATATTGTTTAGATATTGACTCTTTTCTTGATCATCAGGATTTAGGTTTTTTAAAAAAATCTCGCAGTTACAAAACATATGAAAAGCCAAAAGAAATATTTTAATTATAAAATTGAGTAGTTATCATGGGTGCAAGGATCTGGGAAATCTACTCCACCTTCAGAATAATGCCAAAATTGAGGGAGTAGATGCTCTGGTGCTGCCACCTATCGGAGGATTTGAAGAGCAAACAGTCGTACTTTCACCTGCGTGGTGCTCTGGTTAAAGGAAAAACGCTCCCAATGGACTTAAATTCCCATAGCCAAGGCATAGCGAGCTTAGCTTGTCCAAGTGTCATTAGTAACAACAACAACATAAAATTGTGTTAAGTTAGGTTTAAATCTAAATAAACTTCTACAACTACATTAAATATGCTGCATCTTATATAGCAACTTTATTAAGTTTTTTTTGTAAATTTATATTTTTTCCCAACGGCGGGCACTTGAGGGTTGAACCCTATGCCACAACAAGGCCAGAAACTGCTACTCCTTTGTCGCTACCCAGCGGGCACCTGTGAACCAAGTCACGGAAGACGAGTAGCGTTACCCGCGCCATACCACCACAAACTCCGTTTATAGGGTGGGCCACATTCATACATCATCACGGGAGAAAGGATAGAGAAACAAAGAAAGAAATTAACATCCATGCCCGAACCGGGACTCGAACCCAGGACCCACAGCTAAGGAGTCAGGAGCGATAACCACTCATCCATCGGTCCACGTAAATTTATATAATAACTTGAAAATCATTTTTGTTTTCAATTTCACTCAATTTTTTATTTATTGCTTCAGCTAAGAAATTTTAATAATATTTCCTATTTTAATTTGTATTCTTATGATTCTGTCTTAAAATTTGGATTTGGATTATCCGTACAACACCGTCTCATCTATAAAGAAATTAGAAATTACGTTTAACAGCATTTTTAACAATAAATTGTATTGATTGCTGATAATGCAACTAGCAGAAATATATCGTCCAATCTACGATACATAATTATTGTGTGGTCATGTTCGTAAATTATGATTTTTTTCTTTTGTTGTCTTAAAGTTTTGTAAGCTGAAATAAAACGAATCGAAAGAATTCAATAAATTTGAAGGATTCTGTTGAAAGGAAGTATTTTCTAGAGTCTATAATTTTTTTCTGAACGCTTAGAGTAAATTGGATTACACGAAAGAAGCCTGCTAAGTGCACATTTTCTATCCGACTTTCGAAGACAGCACTGGATGCTTTTGAAAAGTAAGTAAATATATATTTGCTCTATATCCTTCCTCTCGATTGTGCCATTTAAGCAAAATTTAATTTTGTCGCTTTAAAATAAAAAAATAGAAATACATTGCCATATGTTAATACTGTAGCTAAAATTTAATTCATTCTTTAAACTCATTGTGAACTTTATTTCTAAAATTAGAAACAGAGTAAAAACAATACATTGTTTTGTATCGTGTGGTACAGTTAATCATATTACAATGTTTAATACAATTAGGTAATTGAAAATGTTTAACTTGTTTTAAAATTGAATTCATTCATTGTCGTGTGCCAACTAGGCTGACAACATGGGGTGCGCTGCTCCACTTTCCCAACTGAACCCTATTTTAGGTGTGGAGTCCGACTTCCTCAGTACACACATGCCATAGAGACCCGTTTATAGGGTAGGCAACCAATCACACCTCATTCATACAAGGAAGGGACAAAGACAGGATAGATAGAGAGAGAAAGTATTTCTATGCCCGAACTGGGATTCGAACCCAGGACCTCCTTATCCGTAGTCAGGTTTAAAATTGAATGAAATTATAAATTATCAATATTCATGCATGTATACTAATTATTTAATTTTTCATTATTTGTTTATCCAAATTTAAAGAACATAATTATTATTAAAACTTTTTTAGAGTTTAGATGTTTATCAAAATTATTGTCTACAATTTAAAATTAATGTCTAAATATAATTTCAGATTTTTATTAATATTTAAAATCTAAAATTTTATTTTTAATTATAGAATGGATGAAATTGAGCTAAGAAGAAATAGTTTTAAGTAAACTTATTTTGCGTTGGAAAATTTTATTAAAATGATATAGTGAAAGAGTTTTTTTTCTATGTTATTAAATACTGTGATTAAAAATTTGTTTTAAAATATGTAAATTTGGATGAAATTGCTGCATGAAAGTATGCATGTTTGACAAAACCATTTTATATAAGTATTTACTGTCTTTTCATATTGAATTGAATTAAAAGAATAAGTCACTTAGAGACTGGAAAAAGATAAAGTAATATTAATAAAAACACAAAACTTTTCATATTTTGTGTTTAGAAATTTGCACTACTTCTTGCATGAATTTGATGATGAGTAGTAAAAATATATAATATCTATGGTTTTATTTCTTATTGTATGGAATATAAATCACTGACATTTATATGCTTATCTGGTTTGTTTATTTGTCGCTCTACGGTCTGAATTAGAGAATGGAATTGCCTATAACCAAGCGTATTCTTAACCACTAGAAATATTTCACCCCCAGGTGGGATTTGAACCTATACACTTTTAATGGAAGGAAAAGAGCGATAATCATTCAGCTACCTGCTTGGTCTGACTTTTAGGGAGGAATATTAGTATGTGTGTAATGATAAATGTTTCCTAAACTTTACATAAATAATACTTTTAAGAAACGCGTTTTTTACTCTGTTATGAAAACTGAATAGAAATTAGATTAGGCGTGATCTCAACATCACACACACACGTACACACACACGCACGCACACACACACACTCACACACTCACGCGCACATACACACACACGCACACACACACACTCACACACACACGCGCACATACACACACACAGCATTGCAACTTTTTAGTTATCTAATAAAATTCGAAAGGCATATTCTTTTCCGTTGAAAATATGGGTGCAAGTTTTTCACAACTTTAAAATAAAAGATAAATTTTTAAAAAAATTATAAAAAATAAATGCCAACAAAAAAAGCATAAAAATGAGTTTGGGAAGAAAAAAATACAAAACTGTAGTACATAAATAGAAAATAAAAAATTATCATTGCCTGTACTGAACCATTTTAAGGATCAGCCCCATTACTTTGTTATATCTAAGGAATGTTCACAAATTGAATATTCGTAAAAACAAGCGTGCACTGCATAAGAAAAAATTTATTTTTTATAAAATAAAACGAAAATTTTAAAAAATAAACTCAAACAAGTTAAAATAATAAAAACATTGGAAGAAACAAAATACGGTTTCTATAATGTTTATAAAAATCTATAAATAAGCTACTACTATATATTTTAAAAATTGCTAATTCAGATAGTTTTAAAGTATGTCGAAAACTGAACAAATACGCGTTCATTTGTCTTTAATATATTAGTTAGATGCCTTTTGTTTTCTAGGCTACTGATTTGAAGCATCACGTGATGCTGTAATTTGTCTCTGCTATAAATTTAATATGTGAGCATTATAACAACATACCAACTTATGTAAAATTTTAAATAAATCTAATAATTTGTGTGAAATAAAATATACACAAAATATCTAAAAAAACGAATTCTGGACATTTTGTCAGAAGTACCATTTACTCTCCATTTTTTTCTGAAAATTCGGTTTGAAATTCACTTATTTACTGCAGTAGATGCTCGTTTCTATGAATTCGTAGAGGCAACGCTTAAATGGTTTTTAAAAAATTAAAATTCTTCTAAAACAAAAAAATAAGGATAAGATCTAATTTTAGAATAATTATAGATTTATAAACTAATCAATTATAAACTAATTTTTAACAAAATTTATATATATATATATATATATATATATATATACAGTAAGACCCCGCTTAACGCGGGGGATACGTTCCATCAAAGTAGAGCGTAATGCGAAACAGCGCTAAACGAGGCTATCTTTACATGTAAATATTGGGGTTAGGAGGAAGATGGCTAGGAAATTGGTTAGGTGTTAATTTAAAAAGCATGTTTCTTTAATAAAAATAAAACCAAACATTTATTTCTTAAAGCCCAAATTAATACCACATTATTATTTCTTGCAAAAATAAAAACAAAATATAAATAACAAAACGAATATTCTTAAAAAAAACAAATAAAATTCTAAGTCAGTCATATTTAGTTAGCCTTCCGCGTTTTCAGTGTTCTGCCTCTTTGTGACAAAAGCATCTAATGTTGTTTGCCTTTTTCTTTTGCGTTGTTCTCTTAAAAGTTCTTCATAAACGGATAGAGTATCTCTAACACCACCCTTATTTTTGAGCTCCTGTCAAAATTCGGATCATTTTCAATGAATTGATCCATTATTTCAGTTATGGTAGACAAACTCCTTTTTACAAACGCCATCGAAAGTTCTTTTTGCTCTTCTTCTGAATCACTGCTGTCAACATTTTTGTTTTCTTCTTGTTCAGTTTATTCCTTGAGCTCATCATTAGAAAGACTAGCCGCTACTTCTTCAATTATTTCTTCGACATCTTCCACATTTACCCCTTCAAAACAGGTTTGCTTCGTTAATTTCACTATCTCTTCCACTATTTCATCCACATCGACAGAGTGTCCAACGTCATCGCTCTTACTTAAATCTGGCCAAATATTCTTCCATACTCCTTTCAAAGATCTTTCTGTTACCTCATTCCAAGAAAGGCCTATGTTTTCTACAGCATTCACAATGTTGTAGTTTTTCCAAAATTCTCTTATGGACTGGTTCTCTTTTCCGTCTGTTTTTTTCAAACATTTGCTTAAAGGTTCGCCGTAAGTAATAAGCCTTAAAATTTGATATAACGCCTTGGTCCATTGGTTGAATTAAGGCAGTTGTGTTAGGCGGCAAGAAAACCACTTCGACTAAAATGCATGTTGTTAAGTCTGATAAATTTGTTGGGTGGCTTGGAGCATTATCAATTAACAGAAGTGCTTTTTGTTCAAGTTTTTTAATTTCGCATTAACGTTTAACAGACGGGCAGAAATGTTCAGTGAACTAATCCTGGAAAATTTTCGCAGTTATCCATGATTTTTTATTAGACTCTCGAATTACAGGTAAAGTTGATTTAGATATGCCTTTCATCGCTCTTGGGTTTTTGGAATGGTAAATTAGTAACGGTTTTAATTTAAAATCTCCGCTTGCGTTAACACCTAGTAGAAGGGTTGAGCGATCTTTTGCAGCTTTAAATCCTAGTGCCCATTTCTCTTCACGAGATAGAAATGTTCGTTTCGGCATTCTTTTCCAAAATAAGCCTGTTTCATCAACATTAAAAACCAATTCTGGAGGATAGTATCCTTCTTCAATTATTTTTTTTAATATCTCTGGAAATTCAGCCGCCGCTTTTGTATCACCACTTGCTGCTTCTCCTGTAATCTTTATGTTGTGAAGGTTATTTCGATGTTTAAATCTATTAAACCATTCTCGACTAGAAACGAAAGCTTCACTTGTGTCAATTGTCTCAGCCTAAATGTAATTAAAAATTCTTCTAGCTTTTTCCATTATGATAGATTGGCTTAATGGCACATTGCGGTCAATTTCGTCGTCAATCCATATAGACAGTCGTTTTTCCATTTCCTCTATGATATTATTTCTAGAACGGGTAATTCTAGTTGCAGAGCTTGACGTAGTTGTAGTTGCCGATGACAGTATTTTTCTTTATTCTTCATGATGGTCCTTATTGTTGAAGTTGGTAAATTCAATGAAGCACTAATTAGAGTTTGACGTTCAACAGAATCTAATCTTCTAATCACTTCCATTTTAGTTTTGAGTGAAATGCTTTTTCTGGTTGCTTTCTTATCTTTTTCATTATCACCCATAGTAAAAACTAAAGATCAAAATATTTGACACGGTAATATAGTATTAAATATGTAAATTAATACCTACTTACAATAATGTCAACAAATGTTTCCAATAATAAAAATATGTCTGTACAATACCACACCAAACAAGAAACACAAGTACACTCTTTCGGATATGTATTTGAAACCTATCGCTGCATAATATTTCAGGGAATCCCCGCATGCTGCGAGCGATTTCGTGGAATCCCCGGGTTGAAATAAAAGAGCGCTAAGCCGAAACAGCGCTAAACGAAACAGCGTTAAGCGGGGTCTTACTGTGTATATATATTTGCCGACCAACTTGTCTAGCGGTCAGCGTGCCTGACTATGGATAAGGAGGTCCTGGGTCCCGGTTCAACACCCCCAGAATTCTAGGGGTTCGGTTCGGGCATGGATATACTTTCTCTCTCTATCTATCCTGTTTTTGTCCTTTCCTTGTATGAATATGGAGTGAATGGCTGCCTACCCTATAAACGGGTACCTATGGCATGTGTGTACTGAGGAAGTCGGACTCCACACCAAAAATAGGGTTCAGTTGGAAAAGTGGAGCAGCGCACCCCTTGTTGCCAGCCTAGCTGGCACACGACAATGAATGAATGAATATATATATATATATATATATATATATATATATATATATATATATATATATATATATATATATATATATATATATATATATATATATATATATATATATATATATATATATATATATATATATATATATATATATTAAATCTTGGTTTCATTTTATGGAGGAAAATAAATCAGGCAAAGTAATTTATACTTTTTTATTTTAAAACTTTGTTTTAATAAATTTATTTTTCACTTTTTTGGTATAAAAATAAATAAATAAAAAATAAAAAATCGATTTATCTGCATGCTTTGCAAACGATCGCCGCACTAAGTAATTCTTAATTGATATTCAAAAAGTTTTCCTTCTCATCCATGTTCTTGAGTCAGCCAACCGATGGCGTGGTGGTTAACCTCCCTAACTTCGAAGCAGTATGTCCCGGGTTCGGGCATAGATGTTCCTGTCTCTCTCACTGCGTGTGTTTCGTTATCTTCTCACTTTCGGGGATGGCACACCCACTGGGTGCCCCCACCCACTGTACAAAATGCTATCAAACTTCGTCCCTTATAACGCTGAGTAAGATTAAATCCTAATGGCAGCAGGGCATTAGGAAGAATAGAAGGGTTCTCGCTTAAATCATCTAATCGAGCGATACTTCTTACGAACAAAGTACGTGAGTCCATACTGAAAAGTCTTAAAATATGAAATTTCGAGAAGCAGTGGACTTCTTTACCCGAGTTATGGTTGAAAAACTTTTTTATCTCAAGTCCTCATGGAAATTTTATCCCCTTTCTTCAGTTACAGTGGTTTCCTTAGTAAAGCCGGCATATAATATATAATTATCAAGATATCATTTATACTGCAATATCCCAAACATAGATTGTGGTAAGTGCTAAGTATATCAATTTTATAAGGTGATTTCATGTCACGAACACTTCTTGCAAAAATACCTTAAAATATTTGCATTTGAACAATTGATTATTCTGTGATAATTGGTTTATGTGTGATGGGATATATATATATATATATATATATATATATATATATATATATATATATATATATATATATATATATATATATATATATATATATATATATATTGGAACGGCAGGCACTTGGGTGACGAACCAGATGCCACAACAAGGCCAGAAACTGCTACTCATTTGTCGTTACCCAGGGGGCACCTGTGAACCAAGTCACAGAGGCGAGTAGCGTTGCCCGCGCCATGCCACCACAAACCCGTTTATGGGGTGGGCCACATTCATACATAGACATAGACATACGCAATGGAACACCTGGTCTGTACCTTAGGTTATCAGGTATATCTCCATCACGTAATACATCTGGTGTGTCAGAATTGTCACGAAATTGGATAACAAAATTGAATTTCAATTGGTCTCTAATATTTGAAATTAATAATTTGACAGAAATATAACATCAACAACAAAATTTTCACTATGGGAGATGACATGAGTTAAATATTGCAATAAAATTGTGAAAATAGATTATTCTAACACTGCAAGTAACCTTGGTAAAAAATACAAATTAATTATCTAGATGATGGTCATAGCAGACGATATAAGTAGTTTATAACATAAATAGGCAAGCAATATAATTAAGTTTCAGTAGAAGAGTATAAAAAAGAGCAAATAACTTGCAGAGACAGATTTTCAATAAGTACTACTAACTCCCTCATGCTTTAACTGTGTCCTTTAACGTAACATCACAATACCAAAGGACTGCATTGTCTACACGCAGATAGTGAAGATTACATATGCATGAATGGTATCCTATTTAACATATGCAGTAGGTGATAAACAGTAGAATATTTAAAGTATAACAGATTACAATCTCCTGATAACATTTAAAATTTTGCAGCAGTCAGTCTGTGCACTGTAGTAACCATGATTAAGAAAATTTTGAACAAAAATATAATTACAATACAATATATAGTAAAACTGCTTCAAAAAGTGAATAAAATATATAGCAAAATATTTTACAGACACTCTAACATTCCTGGAAATAATAATGGACATATATTGCACTAAAATTGCTAAATAGGGTATATCTGAAGACTCAAAGCAAGCTTCAATATAAACCCCCAGTTTTATATATAGTGGTTAGATAGAGGGAAGTGTTATATCACATGACGTACCACATGAAGATTGTATTAGAAAAAGAGCAAATATATACTAATAGTTAAGTTTAAAGATGCATGAATAAAAGAATCCCTGATTTTAACATCAGCAGTGCAATAAGTTATCCCCAATTTGAAGGGGTTGTAAGATTCTCTAATTAAAATGTTGATTGAAAATGTTATTTAATGGTTTCTCAACCATTAAATAAAATAAATAATTAAAACAAATTTAGTGGAGAAAAACTATGCATGAGTTTATTAAAAAGATATTTTTGAAAATTTTAATTTTTAAATGAAATTAAAAATATTATTGAGTTTGTGGAGCCATGTTAGGTACTAGCAATTAGTCCGTAAATTCGTGACTATTCATAAATTACAGAGAATCGTGAAAATATAAATTTTTACTGTATTATTTTTATTTCTTCCTCTTTCCTCTATCTATACATCGATTTATTTTTCTGGTTATTGTACTAGTATGTACTACTTATTTTCAAATATTTTTTTTTGTTTTAAATCCAAATAGTGACTGAAATTTAGAGGCTGCTGTGGAATGGTGGATTAAAGCGTTCGCACTCTTTATCGGAAGATAGTGAGTTCGAATCCTGACCCAACAGAGGTTTGGTTTGTTTGTCACTCAACGGTCATTTTTTGTAAACGAGAGCTAATTAGACCGGGACCTACGGCTTAAAGTGGATTCCGAACTACTACAAATATCCATGCCCAAGTTGGGATTCAAACCCACGAACTGTTGAACCGAAGGCAAGAACGCTAACCATTCGGCTGCCAGCTCGGTGGAACAGAGGATCCGTCATGTTCACTAATGGCGGCTGGGGTATACTAAATATGTCTCGTGATCGCAATATCTTCCATGTGAAATGATACTTTTGAGAGTGGCTGGCTAAATTTGAGGTCTTCTGCTTAATTCCTGCTTCTCGGTTAGGAAGACCCACCCACTTTTGGGGCAAAGGTAATACCTGCAGGAAAACAATTCGATTGTAGGAATTGGAACATTTTCCAATTTCAAAAATTTCTGATTTCTGAACTAAGTTTTCAAACTAGCTCCATTGGAATTTTTATGAAAACCATATTTTTTCATTATGAAATGCTTTTCACAAAATTTGCATGAAAATAATTTGCTCAACACAAAAATTTGCATGAAGCATCTAATAACCTATGCGTCTTGGAACAGTGGGGACACCCAAAAAGCCTAATATATGTAAATAAAAAAAATTATACAATCTATAGGTTAAACAGCAACAAAATATTTCAATGACAAATTTGCTGCTGTAATTCAGTTGTAGGGCTTGGAGATTAAGGTCATTTATTAGGAGGCTATTTCTGGGAGGAATTTAAGGGAAGAAGCCTCCTACGCAAAATAAAAGATGTTTCTTATTTTGAATAAGAAAAACCATACCATTTTCATAATTTTTCTCCGTTTTACGCACAATTTCTAAATCAAACAAAAATAATTCTATACACTGACTTTTTTCTATTAATATTTCGATGATCGAGATTTGTTCAGTAAACAAAAAACACAGATAAGTTCAGAAATTACTAGATATAGAAAAGCCATTTGACTTCATATCTTAATAAAGAAAGTTGCAAATTTTCCGCATAATATTAAATGAATGTTTGTCCCAAAGTAGCGTAAGGTTTCTTCTTTATTCAAATTAATATTTTAGAAACAGTAATATTTTTAGGATCTTTTTCAGCAATCAGAATGAGATCTTGTTACGGAATTTATGGGATGGATTTAATCGTTTAACATCGACTAAATATTCTTTTTCTTCTTAGAGTTAGGTTTGTATGTCGTTGGGCACCTCTGCTTTTATCAGCATTTTGTACTATTAACTCCAAACCCAATGTTTCCTAGTTCCAGTTGCTCGGATCACCCACTTTATGAATAAAGTCCGATAACCCTTTAATGGAGTCTATGGTAACTCTCAGTATGGATGATGCCTAAAGATGTTAATCTAGGCAGGGCAAGAGCCTCGCATTCGTAAATGATATGCTTGGCCGTTTCCTCTTGCGTATGACATTTCCTGCAGATAGGGTCTTGCTGAAACAGTCCCATTTTATGGAGGTGTTTCCTGAAATAGTAGGGCCCAGTTATGAAGCCTACGATTAAACGTATCTTCTGCCTAGAGCATCTTAGAATTTCAGAGGCAATCCGTGCTGATGATCCGCAGATCATACTTTTAGCGTGGGTTTGACTAGGAGTGTTGAACCAAGCTTCATACATCTTCCGTTTTTCCCATATAAGCACATTGGTTTTTTCAAATTGATCCTCCAAAAAGGTTCAGCACCAATGAGAGCAAAATACGATCCTTCTTCAGCAAGCTCATCAACCCTTTCATTAGCGTCGATACCTTTGTGCCCTGGCACCCATACAAGGATCACCTTGTTTCTAGTTGCCAGTTCTGTTAGAAGGTTTTTACATTCCAAAATCATTTTAGATTTGATTTTGAAAGAACTGAGCGCTTTTAAAGCGGCTTGACTGTCACTAAAAATGTGAATCCGCTTACCGTGGTAGCCCTTCCTCATATTTAGTCGCAGACAGTGGATAATGGCCAAAACTGTCTGCCTGGAAGACCGTAGCGTATCGCCCAAGGCTTTCGACTAAATATTAGAACACGAAAATTTTGCGATGAAAAATAAGTAAAAAATATTGTTTGAGTAACATGGTGATCATTTGAATCCATAGCTCCAATTTACCATAACTCTTCTAATAAATCATCTGAAATAAAGAACTGTTTCTAAATTAATTTCTCCATCAGAATGCTTTTCTATATCAATAATTAGTAATATTAACAAACATTGCTTTTCCTGGTCTCTGTTTCCATCCCAAAACATGTTGCAAATTTCTTAAAATAATGCATCCCAACAGAAAAAATGTTGATCCATTCAAGACACCATGATAAAAATTTCATTCGAAAAAAATGGCATAGGTCATCTGAAAATGTATCTTTTGATAGATCCTCTGAAATCAAGAAATTTCTTAATTTATTATTACATCGAAATTATCTTCTATTTGAAATATTTCACAGTTTTTGGACCTATGAAACTTTCTTTTTAAATAAGTTATCTATTTTTCATTGGGAATAACAACTAGAAATATAAGCTATTCAAATATTATTACTTACATAAAAATACTTGTGACTCTAAATTTTAATAAAATTCAAGATAAAATTTCAGTGAATAATTTTGTCTCATGTGTAATTATGAAAAAAAATATTAAAAACTTTTAAAACTTAAATAAAAACTCCACAAAGTTCTCGATTCTTTTAATGACTCTTTAAAATTGGCAATTTATTATTCGCAAGAAAAACATTTTTGCTGAAACTTTCAGAGCAGGTGTTGATAGATTAATGCGATAATTTACTTCCACTCTTATTTATGCATTTCTTTGCAGATATGTCTCGTATTAATCCTCAGTGGATAAAAGTATTTATTCAGCAAAAATGTGAGGTGAGCTTTTGTTGAATTTTTAGTAAAGAGTATAAAGAAAATGTATTCTTTCTGTATTTCATATATTTTTTATTTTATAAATGAAAACACGTATTAGAAAATATTCCTTCGTGATGGAAGTACTTTTTTGTGACATTTGTGTTAATATTATTTTAAAGATAATACCAAATACAATGCAGTTGGTGTATGATGAAGCTCTAAATCATATACTAATAATACTAAAATCAAAGCGGGGTTATAAAGAAAAATGAAGGAAGCTTACTATATGTAACAATATAATTTTTAATAAATACGTTTTATATTATTTTATGTGATTTTTTATTATTTTTTATGCATTTGTTATTTTCTGGATGACTCTTACAATGTCTTCTTATTATAGTTTTATTTTTTACAGAAATAATAGAATACGAGAAAATGTAATAAAAATAAATTACCTGGAGTACTTAAAGTTTAGAACATGGTGCAAAAAATAAATGATCCTCTGAATGACTGATAACATTGGATTAGAAAGAGAATTGAATAATTTTTGGATATTAAATTATAGAAATTCGAATATATATTTTCTAGGCTATTGAATAGTTCCTGTTCTTAAAAATACAAAAATTATTCCTTTGTTATAATGAAAATAATTTTTAAATCCTTATAAATTATTAAATATTTGTCATTTTTTTGCTTAAGATTTATATCGTTTAAGTATTGACTTTTTTAAATTAATATATAAATAAATATATATATAAATATATATATATATTTATATATATAAATATATATATATATATATATATATATATATATATATATATATATATATATATATATATATATATATATATACATATATATATATATATATATATATATATATATATATATATATATATATATATATATATATATATTAGGTCTACTGGCATCGTTTAGAATGAAACAAAGGAATACAATTTTTCATACTTTGAATAAACTTTATGTAATAATACTAATTGCCATCATTATTTATTGCTTCTTGCCAGCGTGATGGCAATTTGTATACCCCATTTTTTAAAAAAATGTCTTATCTATAGAGGCCAAAAAATTGAATAGTGCTTGTCTGATATCTTCCCCAATTATTGAATTGTTTGCCCTGCAAAGAAATTTTTAAGGGCAGAAACAAGTATTCAGATGGTGCTAGGTCAGGAGTATGGTGGATGCGACAGAATTTCCCAGCCTAGCTCTGCGACTTTTTGACGAGTCCCCAAAGCAGCATGTGGCCTGGCATTGTCATTAAGCAGTATGATGTCCTTCCTATTGAACATCGCCGGCCTCTTTTCTTGGGTGCTGTTTTTAATTTATCCAATTGCTGACAGTACCTCTCGAATTTAGCCTTTCGTTGGGTTTCAACAGCTCAGAATGTATTGGTCCTTGAATGTCCCATCATATACACAACGTTCTCCTTGTTCAGGCTCAACTTCGGTTTAGAGGTAGAGGGCAGGTTTTCCGCGTTCACAATGCCCTTTTTCTTATGTTTCATAGGTAATCCACTTTTCATCCCCAGTTATGATCTGGTCCAAGAAGGGTTCGATTTTGCTGCGTGCAAGCTGAGATATGCATATTATGATTCGATCATTCAAATTCTTCTCACTTAACTTGTGTGGCACCCATCTCGAATACTTCCACACAAACCCTAGTTTCCGAATAGGGTCGGAAATGGTTTGTTGAGCTGAATACTTGTTGAAACTGATTGTAACCGGAGCTGACAGAACTTTCCGGTAAACTTAATATATATACATATATCTACTATGTATTACCCATCAATTAACCATCATACCAAGCATGTTATATTGGTTTTTGTAAATAGGTTCTTTTTCTTTTAATTTGCTCCAGTGAGTAAAAATCGTAATTTTTACTAATGATGTCAAACATATAGCATATTTTTAGTTCTTTACCTTTTGTTTTATAAATAGACTACAAATAAGTCACATTTGTTTTGATTCTGTCTCTTTCTTTGCCTGAACTTTCATTATCTTTAATTTATGGACACGAGTGTATGTATATTCTCCTGCCAATTGCATACTATAAAAAGAAATCCTTAATTCAGTGTCTAGTAGCATTTCAATTTAGATATACGTACAAAAAAAATTCACTTGAAATAATACAATGATAATCTCAAGTTTAAATGAAGCGTGTTTAAACTATTTCTTAATTATTAATGTAGATGTTAATATCACATTTGGAATACAATGTTAAGATCCTATCTGCAAACTTAATCACATTTGGAATATAATGTTAAGATCCTACCTGCAAACTTAGTTACTTTAATACTGAAAACGAACCATCAAAATGAAATTAATGTTGAATCTGAGTTTTATATCGACCCTTTCTAAGGTATAATAAGTGTAAAACTCTCCTTCATGGTATTATTTAGGAAGATTTCTTTTATGCAATCATTTTTTTAAATAAATTTCATGGTAAATTTCACTACAAAAGATAATGAAATCAATTGGCCTGACTCCGGTAGAAATTCGTATCCGAAAAGAGAACGTAAGGAATGTCGTTCCATTAAATAATGTTACCTTTCTTCTTAAACCGTAGTTAGTGGTTAGGGCATTGGCTTCCATCCGGAAGGGTTGGGTTCAGTTCCCAATGTCGCCAAGATCCACATGCGATATACCCTGAGATCAAAGTCAATAAATGGTACTCTGGTGGTGCCATCTATAGGAGGAGTCTTAGAACAAAGTCCTACTTTCATCTTGGTGGTGCTCTGGTTAAACGAAAGAAGCACCTTACTGACTTAAATTTGCATAGCAAACGGCATAGCGAGCTTGGCTTGTCCAAGTCTCATAAGTAACAACAACAACAACAACCGTACTTCTTAGAGAAATATCCAAGTGTCATAAGTAACAACAACAACAACCATACTTCTTAGGGAAATTTCACTGGTTAATTGGTAGAACATTATGATGCTATAGCTGTAGACAATAACGCACTTTATGAGAATTTTATTTAACAACATTGTATGCCAAAAATCTGTTTTACTGTATCATGTTTCTGATTATATATTTCAACGATCAAAATCCAGAACACACCATTTTTATTTAACAGTTGAATAACGACGCATATGCATGAGTTGGCATCCCATATATCAACTTGGCATAAATGAATTCAGTTTTCCATTTTAACCGAGAAACAACATCATACCATAATTTTCAATGTGTATAACAATATTATTTTGAAGTTTGGAAATGAGTGCGCATACCTTTGTAACCATCTGTAACAATGGTTCATTTCGTGCAAAAGTTAACTAAGTGATTGTAATGCATTGTATGAAATTATTGCAGATAATGGATACCATGAGCGACCGCAGCACATTTCGTACGGAAGAGATCATCAACTGCTGTTTGGATGAAGACGATAGTTGGAGACGTCGTTTCCCTAGAGGCGAATTGTGTCTCGTTGGATCAGTTTTCGCGGGATTCTTCATCATCACCGGCGTTACTTTCATCACACTTCATTACACGTTAGAAATGCGTGAAGGATTCCATTCCCTCCTGGAACACATGAAGATTGCCACGCCGCTGCTCGGGTTTTCCTTTCTTGCACTGGCTGCTGTCCTTTTCCTAGGAGGGCTTTTTGCCTATGCAGTTTGGAAGGTAATTTTTATGCTTTAGAATATTTTTCTAAACACTATGAACTTTATAAAATTAAGATAAAAAATGTTTAAATGCAGTTATATGGTGCTACTGATTCTTATAGACCTTCTTACTACATGAACTATTGCCAATTATCTTAATAAATATGTTTGCATGTAATAGACACCCAAACAACTAGTATACCGCATTACGGTTGCATTATCTTGTTGAAATATGGCTGTGGGCAAGCCCTGAACGTAAGGTAGGACAACTGGCTTCAACACTTCGGAAACGTAACGCAGGTTGTTTAAAGTACTGGCAATGCTTACTAGAGGAGTGCGAGAGTGATATCCAATACTTCCCCATACCATAATACCCGGTTCAGGACTAGTGCGACGGTGCATAATGCAGCTGTTCAGCATCCTCCCTCCACGGTGTCTCCAGACTCGAATGCGACCACCGTGGTGTTGCAGACAGAAGCGTGACTCGTCAGTAAAGACAATTTCATTCCATTCTGCCGTCCACATCCTTCTTTCATTGCATCATTGGCGGCAGAGACGTATGTGGTTCTGCGTCAAACATAGACGAAGCAATGGACGCCTTGCGGACAGACCACTCTGCTTGAAACGCGTTCGAATGGTACATGCAGACACTGGATGATACGTTACACACTGAATGTGCTGTGCTATAGTTCGTTGTTGTTGTTACTAATGACACTTGGACAAGCCAAGCTCGCTATGCCTTTGCTATGCGAATTTAAGTCAATTGGGAGCGTCTTTCGTTTAATCAGAGCACCAGGAAGGTGAAAGTACAACTTTTGCTCTTCAAATCCTCCGATAGGTGGCAGCACCAGAGGATCTACTCCCTCAATTTTGGCATTGATCTGAATGGGGAGTAAATTTCTCCAGTCCATTGCACCCATGGTAACTGCTCAACGACCGATCACAGGACTTTCAATTCCACAGATTTGACGAACACGTATATCGCATGTACTCGGCTATAGTTCGTGATTTAATTGAGCGATCAGTCACTGCCATGCGCACAATTTGCCTGTCATCACGTTAAGTGTTGCACTGAAGTGGATGCGATCGAACACACATCGTTTCGTTGTATCCTCCTGCATTCAACGATCAAATATCCGCATTACAGTTGTTTGGTTTCGTCTAAGACGACTACCGATTTCCCTGAGATAATCCACAATCTCGGTAAGTCACTATCCTTCCTCTGTCGAACTCGGATACTTGATCAAAAAATGATCGCTGTTTTCTACAAAGCATAATTAATCTTTTGAAAAAACCACAAGGAAAACCTACAATTGCCGAACTTGAAATCGTCGAAATGTGCAAGTGTTAAATAGCTCTTTGAAGTGGCGCCACAGGGCCGCGTGATATGCGTCTGCGTTGAAATTCTAATCATTTGCATATCTCACCTCCGCTAATGCATGTTGTAAATTTCATGTTATTTGCATGCTTCCTTCAAGGTGTTGAATTTACGGTTGCCAGCAGTGGATAATTATTTATTACCTTCTTACTTCTGATATTTTTACCACAACTAAATGTAAAAGTATTTTCTTTTAAATTAAGTATATTTAGCATTTATTTAATACACATAACATTATAATTAATAAATAATAATGAATTATTAATTACTAATATTCAGTATATGTTTTTTCTATTCTGTACTTCCGTTTAACCAATTCATATTTTCTCCAGAATTTGATTTCTTTTTTAATCATAACATAATTTATTGCTATGTATGTGAATTATGATCGTTTACACTTAAAAAAGCATAAGAATAAGATAAGTTCGTATAGTTTTGTTTTAACACACCTCCTTAGAGAGAATTGGAAAAATGGCGACAAACATTTTGTCGTCAACTTAAATAACGTGATATGACGTCATTATGTAATTTGAAAATTGCTGTTTTGAATATTTCTTTTTAGTAAAATGTTTTTGTTATTTCATAAATTCGAAGAGGGCAATATCGAATTATCGCTTATTTGTTTATATTTGCATTTTTATAGGATTTCAATTAATTTTGGATTTTGAATATCGTAACTTCGAATATTTCTTATTATTTACATAATTATAAGAGTTTATAAAGTTATTAATATCATAATTTCGAATTTTATTTTTACAGCATGTCATATCAGTGCAAAATGCAAAAAGGACAATTTTATCCAATTAATGAGGAATTATATTATAAAATATAAAGAAATAAAACGTGCGAAAAAAAAAACGATATCGTTTATACATGAAAATAAATCAATGAAATATGCGATTTTTTATAGGTTTCGTTTCAATTAATCATGCAATACAACTCAATCAATCAATAATGTGAATAACATCGGATTTTTTTGTAATATCTTAGCCTTTATTTAACCGGTACACACCTTAAAAAATCATTTTTAACACGGATAATTAATGACAGAAAAGCAACAATTAAAATTGACTTTAATAGAAATAAACTTATAAAAATTTTCTGCTTTGTTTCTAAAATGTTTATTATATCTATTCAGAAGAAATGTTCATTTTTGTAATTCATGCTGAAATAAGACGTTGGTTAAAAAAATTCTTAGATATATTTTTGAGTCCCTGTTTCAAATTGTTTAAAATTGTGACACAGAAGAAAAATTTCTCAAAGAAAAGAATTTTATTGTTATGATGCATGAATTAATTACAAAGCTGATAAATCTTGACTGTGTATATATTATTATATTTTACCTACATTATACCGATATTACTTATATGGGATCAGATTTACTGTACGGTCATCCTTGGCGCGTTTTTTGACGCCAAATTTGGCGAACATTTTTATTGGAAACCCAGCAAACTAGTATTTTGGCAACCTTATTTCTCATGAATATTTACCGATTTAAATTCATTAATATAACATTTAATAAAAAAATTTTATGGATAATTTAACAAATCAACTTTATTATTTTACCCTTGATGTTTGAAATCAATAAATCTGCGTTTTTTGTTAATTTTGTAAAATTAGTTGAGCATATTGTTAGATACCAACAATGTATGAAATATTTGTCACTATTTCAGCCATTTTCCTCCCGCCGTTTTTTTCCGATTGGAAATTCGCAATACGGTCACCCTTGGCGGCTTTTTGAAAATTTCGCTAAGGGGGGCCTTACGGTAAAATTTTACCCTTATATGTACATACATTATTCTGCTTTACCTTAAAAGACATTTTTAAACTGTGACCAAATAAAACAAATTGGAAAATATGATAATTTCCTCATTTTCCAAGTATATAAATGAAAAAATATTCTGCTTGCATATTAATGTATAAGTGCAATGAATATTCTTACAAAATTAATTCACTTACTATTATTTACTAGCAAAATGGTCTAATAATCATAAGGCAAATATTACAACACCAATATTTTTCGCAATAGATAATAAAACTGTAAAAAGATCAGTTTAATTCTTTCTTCTATGAAATCTAATAAATGATAATATAACAGACAATGAATTTTTTTTTATTTTCACAGGTAATGGAGGTGGTAGAGATGGCCAACAGATACAAAGAACACAGAGAACTGTGCCTATATGAAGACTTAAGGCAGAGTTTTAGATCTCAGCAGAGTATCAGAATAGATAAATGCGTTGTAGATATCACCAAATATCCTCCAGAGCAAAAATAGGTGTATTCTCTCCATTGCACATACTTATAAGAAAAATGACAACAATTAAATATCTTTGTACACACATTTTAAACATTAATAATTTTCCAATACATTTCCATCAATTTTTTAAAAAAATTCGTAATTTATGTTTATTTTTTTTTCAAAAAGATACTAAAATGTTAGGAAATTGAAATATAAATTTGCTTAAAATAAAATCATTTGAAATTGAAAAGACTCATTACTTTGTAAATATTACACAAAAAATCAATATTACAATCGTTTCTCTAAACATAAATTATTACAAAAATATTTAACTAATTTAAAACTAAAAAAAATAGGATGTAATAACTAACACAACTGGAGGATTTCAAGAGTAACAAATACTAACATGCCAAAACTAGAAAAAAAAACATTTTCATAAAGGGAAAAGAAATGTTAAAATAATTTAAAATAGATTAAAACTATTAATTAAAAATCATATGCTTAAGGAAGTTAGCAAAATAATAAATATTAGTATCATATTTGTTCATCAAAAAGGATCAGTCTCTAAGAACATGGTAGAAAGTTAACTATTTTTATATGATTAATTTATGTGCTACCATACTTTTATTTTCACACACGTTTTCTTTTAATCTCATTTTGCCTCATATTTATACCTTTTCAATAATCATTTTTTTTTTCTTAATTACAAAACATTTTTAAACTTTATTGTATAAATTGTTTTCTCCTACTCTTTTTTAATACACTTAAACTTTATTTTTAAAAAAGTGTAATATTAATCAAAAACAAACAGCTTTTCATTGAATTACAAAAGTATATATTTTGAAATATTTAACACAATTTCCTTAAATTAGAAATCATTCGATAAATGAATTTTATGGAAATGAGCAGAATATTACTGTAGTAATTTAACCTCATTGAAAATTGATGCATTATCTCAATGAAAACTATGCAGTGAGCACTTTATTATAGCATCTTAGCAACTTACGATAGCTATATGAAATAGGAAATTTACTCATGAGAAAACCATGCATTCTCGATGAGAAAGATTCGTTAAAATAAAAATAAATAAAAAGTAAATGGAAGAAATTTTTAGCGGTATCAATCCTTCAAATTAATAAATATAAAAAAACTTATTGATTTTTGTTAAATTAAATATATGAACCTCATATAAACTCTAAAAAAAACCCATCCACTCTCATTTCCTATTATTTTATTCCCTAATATTTCTGACCTTACATATTAAGTACAGATTATTTGGACACATTCTGATTTAGAATATTAATATTAAAGTACCTTTTTAAATTTTCTTTCAATAATTTTGTTTTATTTTAACAGCTTCATCCTCCAAAATGTTTAAATACAAAATAAACCTTATAACTAAGAATAAAAACCAAAGATATTTTAAAATACAAGCTTTGGTATTTCAAAAATCTTATTAAGTTTCTTAAAGACAATAAATAAATGCTAAATTATAACCATTATATAATTAATAAATTAACTATTTAAAATTGTAATCTAAGATATTCATTTATACTACCTTGTATTTTTAATATACTAAAATTAAATTATTGAGGCAGCATCAATGTACTGCATAAATATGTAATTTATCATTAAATAAATTTAAGAATAATTAAAAAGCTTAATTACTACTATAAATAACACATTAAATTTCTTAAAATAATATTAAAAATACTGTGAAAGTTAAGACATTCTTTAATAACCTTTTGATAAGGACAAATATATGTAAAAAATGTGTTTAAAAAACTTTCTAACTACTTGAAAAATTTCATAAAATAATTTATAATGTCAAAAAGGGAACTTTGTGACATTTATTTATTTGAAGGATTGGAAAATGTATTTGATGTAATATATGAAAGAAAATTTTACTAGCATGGACATTTTTACAAGAAATGTTACTTTTTATGATTTTAATTAAATTAATATTTTTTTTCCATTCAATTACACAATATGAAAAACATTTTTAACTTTTTACTGAAAATTCACAAAACATTAATAATTCTGACTTTTCTTTTGGTTGTAGATATTCTTTTCAAAATACAAGAAAAAAGCTTAAGAATTTTCGAATAAGAATGTCAATAATAAGTTTTCCTTCTCATTTAAAATATCACAGTAAATTAACTGCAAGTTATAAACTAAGAAATATAATGAAGATTTGAGATAGTAACTGAAACAAGGAATAATTTGAATAATGCAGTAGTCAAATTATTTTTACACAAAATATTAAATGAAAATAGTCAATCACTTATCAATAATACCATTTTTCGTGAAATATTTAAAATTATGATGGCACAGGAAGTCTTACAATCAATATTCCTGGATATTTCAAATAACACGGGTATATATATCCACAGTAACCAAACTTTCGGATAAATCAGACTTCTCACAAAATATCGACAAATTAATAAAATATTTATATAGCTCCAATTATCAATATGGACTGGACCACATTAAAAAAATCAAATTATGATAGTTGGATTTTTTTGAAAAAGGGTCTTTTTTAAGCCCCTATTACATTAGAGTTGCCCAGATTTCAGTTTGAGCAACTCCCGTAGACTTAACATTACGTGACGTCACAGCTAAAAATTTGAGCAACTCGTTCTATCCGCCCAATAATATTACAGATTTTTTCACAGCTGCGCAGTTGAAATTTGTAAATCATTTTGTTTTCGCCAAGTTTCATGCCAAATGAAAGTTATTGGCGTTATAAGTTGCCGAGAATGAGCAACTTTTTTGTGCATGCAGCAGCAACTCGAGCAATTCATATCGCCAATGATTTTAAACACGGATCATGTTTTGTCTTTTTTCGCCAAGTGGAAGTAATAACATGGAAATAAGTGATTGGTTTTAATTATTGTATTCCATTTCAATCTAGCAGAATTGCCGGTATTAAAAACAAACAAAAAGGAAATGCTCTTCAGTTAGAAACAATCAATTTAATAAACTCATTTGATGAAGATTAAAAAATTTTTTGTGTACTTTTTCAATATTATAGATGAAACACAATAAATTTAATAGATAGTTAAAAACTCAAATAATTAAAATTGTTTTTAATTTCTTCAGCAAAGTAGATGAGAAGTGTTCCAATTTCAATATTTATTAAATTTACTGAGTTTTCAAACATTAATTTCATTTAAAGTTTTGTTAGTTATTCAATACATGAGACTATTTTGTCATTTTACAATGTTTACAGTTTGTGTTGAACTTACATTTGCATATTTAAACTGAAACTTCAGTCGAAATAAGTATGCCATATAAAAATATTTAGTGTTAATTTTACTTTTATTTTTTCATTACATTAATTTCCTGTTTTTCTTTTTAGCAAGTTAATGCATTATAATTAAATGTTGAAGGCACAAGCATTTTGGTTTATTATTTACAAATACATATTTATAAGATTTCATTATTATTCTTCATATAATTAAATTCTTTTATACATTTTTTCCCTGGAACACACTTACATAATGTTCATTTACTCATCCAAAATATATTGCAATCTTACAACTAACTCCATTTACTTTTGACAGTATGTAAATTAGACTTAAAAATAAATTCCTATAATGATGAAAATACTGGAGTGTACAAATAAAATAGTGAAATGATTTTAATATAAGCAAAAATTTCTATTTAAATAAACATTAAAATATTATTCCTGTATATATTGTTTATTAAATTGATATAAATCAATATAAAATTTTAATAATTTCAAGCCTTTTTCAATTGTTTTTATGATGAAGCATTTTTAACATATTATAGATTATAGTAAAACTAGTTAAAAATCAAATTAAAAAGGGCTGTGTTACAATTTTAAGTGTTAAAAAGTTACAATTTTAATAATGAAATTAAATACAATGTTTGATTAAAATAGAAATCTTGTATTTGTTCCTATTTGCGATGTAAATACAAATAATGTGAAAGTAAGTATAAAAAATATAGATGATTGCTATATTTGCAAAATAATTTAATTCACATCATGGTCAATATAGAGAGTATTTTGACTTCCAATGTAAAGCAATTAACTAATCATTGAAATGAACAATAAAGACTAATTGCAGTCACTAATGCAAGAATTGCAAGATTATCAGCTATGAGGCTAAATAGCACTTCATTCTTTTAGTTTCATACAAATTTCATAACATTTTTTTCAATTTGAAAATGTAATAGGAAACAAACTATTCATATAATGTCATCACAAAATGCTATCAATTATTTCTTTTCTTCATTTTTTTCCCACAAAACATAAATATATATATATTCATTCAAAATATACTTATCATTTTATTGCAGATTATATTTTAAGAAACTGCATATAAATAAAGATAGTGTAAAGAATCTCTGCTTTTATGTGGTGTGTTTGTTTAAAGGTAATAAATAATAAGTTTAAAAATGCATCTTATTTTAATATGCCACAATATTTACTTTAATAAAAAAGAGAAATAATTGATTTCTTCATTTTTAAAATAAATTATAAATTCAAATTCATAACTAATATATATTTCTTAAAAAATATAATTTTTGTGCATTTTCTCAACTTTTAAAATAGTAATTTGAGTTTCTTTTTTTAATATATCAATAGTTAATCATTAATTTTTTATAAACATTGTTGTTAAGAAATTATTTTTTATAGGAAAATCTTACAATACAATATATACAATTTTGTGTGGTGTAGAATTTCATGTTTAAATTGAAGCTTCAATCTGAAATTTTTTTCTTTCAAATTCTTAGTCTTTTTATTTAAGAATAAATTATACACACAAAAATGTGTTACTTATGTATTAGCATTGATTTTCACGTCGGCAAACATTATCTTTCCCCATCTTAAAAGTAAAGCTTCACACGAAGCAAGATGGCGTATAGTAAATAAAATTTGGCTACAAATTAAATTCCCAAATAAGAATTCATTATGAAATGTGGACACCTTCTGAGTAAAATATGGCAACCTTAAAAATGTTAGCTAAAAAAGGGATCTATTATAAAATCTAGTAAAGCTGTTATTTTCTTACAGCAAACCTGAAAGAAATCTCAAGCATTCATTGGACAAAAAGAACGAGTTGCTCAAATTTTAAGCTGTGACGTCACGTAATGTTAAGTCTACGGGAGTTGCTCAAACTGAAATCTGGGCAACTCTAATGTAATAGGGGCTTTAGTTAATAATTCGTTAATCTATTTAGTTAATATGTTTAAAATGGAGGAAAAAATTTTCTTTAAAGAAAATGAACTTTTATTCAATTAAATGAGAATGCAAGGCTTTTAGATGTTAAGGTGCTTACAAGTGCTGCATATTGATACGGTATCAAGTACAGCACTGTAAAGCTATGAAATGTTAAACTTGGACTGAAAGATAAAGAGACCAATTCAGTTACCAATTTTGTGTAGATTCAATGTGAAAAAAAATTCTTCATTTATTTTTAATCAAAGTTACCTCTGTATTAATATTTATATTTGGGTAATTTTCAAAACATTTGTAATATAAATGCAAAGTTTATTAAAATGATTTAGTTGTGTTATATTAAAAGCATATTGTTAAAATAGAACTAGGAATATAATACAAAACACTTCTTAAAATCATTATTAATAAAATTAATTTTTTTAATAAAATCAATATTCATACTAGATACAGAAACTATAAAATCAAAATATTGCTCATAAAATTTAAAATACATTATAGACTACACAAATGTAATATATCACCATTCTTTTAAAAATGTTTACAAGACAAATTTTATTTTAAATTTTTCCTATAATAATTCGTAGATATTGATTATTTTCATATATTCTTTATTATGTCATAAAAAATTTCTAGAACTCATTTTTCAAAAATTGGATGATTATTTAAAAAAAATTATTAAGTCAGAAAAGCTGTCTAAAATCATACATTTTAGAAAAAATAAAAAATTGGAAGATTGGTTTTTGGCCTACTGTGATAAAGAGAAATATATATCTTTCATCTAAATATTCAAATATATTTTATTACACTTTATACAAAAATATTATACATTAAAAGTAAAAAAGAAAGATATGTACAAGAAAGAGATTTGAGTTTATTCATTCACTATCTGATGTATCATGTCGACGACGCTTTGATTGATGGACTTCATGTTTTTCATTTCTGTCTAATTTATGTTTTTTATGTTTGCAGCGTTTTTGATGTCCACCTTCTAAACTACTGGAACTTGATCGACGTTTCAACTTTAATTTTTTATGACTTTTTCTTTTCTCAGGTGATACACTATCCCTTCTGTGTCTATTGCTCAATTTATAATCTTCAGAATCACTACTTCTATGACTTTTCTTACATTTTTTCTCTTTTTTATGTTTTTTCGATTTTTCTTTTTTCTTTGATCTGTAAGAAATTAATAAATATAATTGCATTTGTAAACTTACATGTATTACAAACGTGAATAATAATAGAAACAAGTAAAATTTATACAATATGTTGCCAGATTGAAAAACACAATTTGTAAACTTTTTGAAAATCCAGAAGATTCATCAAAATAAGAAATATTAATTTTTATTCCAATTTTAAAGTCAACAAAACAGTATTTTTTTCATTTGGAAAATAAAAATTTTTCAAGTAAAACTAAACTGAATTACAAAAAAACTAAATTTTTCAAATCATGAAATTTTTACAAAATTGAAATAAACTGTTGCTTTGAAGTAATCTATACATAAAAAATTACAATGTATTCAAGTAAACAGCATGTGAAAAAATAAAACCACAAGTCTCAAAATAAGAAGAGTCTAACAACAATCATTAACTATTTTTCAAAGCTTTGAATATATAAGTTTTTCAATCAATCAATATATAATTATCTTAAGCAAACTTAGCTTAAATCTATATATAGTAGTGACAAATCTGTGGACATTTTTTAAAATTTTCAGGTTTTATTTTATCTGTATGTGAACTTATAGAATATATTAGCATTTTCACTTAAATACAAATGTTCATACACCAAATCAAAGAAAATTTCATGTAGAATTTAATAAAAAAAAAACAATTGAATTATTTATAGTAAAAAAATTAGGCGACATGTATTTTAATAAGACGTATTTTAAATTTCATTGTATTTTAAAGTTTCACTTACACAATTAAAATTTAGTAGGATAACAGTTATTTTTTCATGCAGCTTCTCAGCATCTGTTCATTGAATGAACTAATGTTTTAAGTTTATTTTTCTTAATCACGTGATTAAAAGAAGCAATTATAGCTTCAATAAATAGTGTTTTATTTGGTGGACATATCTTTCATTCAAAGACTTTCAAACATTATCATAAATTTTCAATAGGATTATTGTTAGGCCAAGGTAACAAATTTACACTTATATTGTAAAAAATTCTTTGCATATTTTGTACATTTTAATCCTACAAAAAGATAAAGTTTTTTATTTGGAAAGAGATCTCCGATGGAAGATATCAATTTTATCTCCAGGATAGAATCAATTTCTCAACCCCCATATAGAATGCTATTAGTAACTCAATTGTGACCACAATCTGCAGAATCACATGCCAAATTATATTTGCTTTATTCAATGTAGTTGCTTCAGTGCAATCAAGATATAGCTTTTTCCTTACTATACATTTCATGTATTTTCTTCAATCATTACAAAAGAGCAATTTTTATTTACTCATCACTTCACATTATTTGCTTTCATTTCATAATTCATATCTAATTTTTTCTAATGTAAGCACAACTTTCATACATCAGATAAAGTTCTTAACCTAGCACCTTGCTTTGTAATTTTAACTTAAGACAGACCATTTTCCCTTACTAAGTCAATTCTTCTTTTTATTGGTATTTAATCAGTTCTTGTTATTAATAAAATCATTTTATAAATTTACATTAAAATGGATTGAAAATATTAAAAAATATTATATTATTCTATATAATTATATTAGCATGAATCTTTCTGCAAAATTTATTTCAGCAAAATGGCACTTTAACAAATTAAAACATTCTTTAGTTTGGTTACTGACATTTGATTGGTTCTCGGAACAATAATGGTGATTGGTTATTAAGTTTTCATTACAATATTTTACTTAATAAAACTGCTTAGACTAAATGAAAGGCTGGCTGATAACAGAGTGGTTAGAGTTCTTGATTGCTAAAATGTTGGTCCCAGGTTCAAATCTCAGTTTGGGCATGGATGTTTCTATCTCTCTGTTTCCCAGCTAGCTCAGGTGAGATGTTGTTACTTGACTGTCATACAAAATTACAAGGTGCTTTGTGCAAGGCAAGTGCTCCAAGCACATTAACCTTAAGATACAGTACAGGTTTCACTTGCACAACTATACATGCATATATTTCTAAATTTCAAAATTCTCAAAAAAATTATATCTCGTGTATTCTGTTCAATTTAAAAGATTCATTGCAAAAATTATGCAATTGTTTAAGAATTTACTAATGTTTAAAGAAATGTTTTAAAAGTAAATTAACAAACTTAAAGATAAGTTTTCTTTAAAATTTTATATTATTAGTCATACAAAGATATTCAATGAATTTATTGTGAAAAGCAAAATTTAACAAGTGTTAAATTTAAATAAAATTCTAAATAATTCAACTATAACAAGATCCCAAAAGAGTTTGCTATCTAAGTTTTCTTTGTCAATAAGATTGCAATAAAGTAAATATTAAACTGTGAATTACATAATATATATTAATAAAATGCTTTAGTTCTACCTAAATACAAACATATTTTTTTCTCAACAAAGAATATACATTACAGATATTTAATTATTGATACATAACAACAGTTTAAACAGTTAAAATTTTATAAAAGAAATATCATACAAAAATTACTTAAGGTGATTTACAGAAATAACATTTCTTTACTTGCCTTGTAAAAATATTTTGATTATTAAGAACAAATGTTACTGCTTAATAAGAATATCAGATAATAAATGTGTGTGCAGAGAAAATTAGTTTTTTAATAATTATAATATATAAGTTTAACTTATTATAATAATTTAACTAATAAATTTTTATGAACACTCATTCAATAAATGATTTTTAATATTTTTTCAAATGTCTACAGTCCTAATGTTATAAAGTTTATATGGTAATGTTAAGTAATAGGAGAAATATCCAATTTTTAAGGTAATTTAACAATATTTATAAAAACATTATAAAAAAGATATATTTTAATTACTCATGCTATTCTTTAGAATGTATTAAGTACATTATTTAATAATTATAAAGAATAAATTATATCATACAGTTGTATGCATATCATAAGAATTATAGCATAATGACTATATAATTATAAATATACAAATACATGCTCACAAACATAATGTATTTGACATAAATTTTAGAATACCAACAAGAGGAAAAATTGAAACTTTAACAGCATTAATTATTTAATAAATGTCATAAGTTAAAACTGAAAGCAATTATGAAGTACATATAATTTAAGACTAATTTAAATTTGGCATAATAGATGAAAATCTTGAAAGATTTCTGATACATTACTGCTTAAGGATAATAAGTTAGGTTTATTTGTCATTAAATGGTAATTTTTTAAACTTGAGAACTATATTAGACTGGTTCCCTACATTTTAAAATGGGTCAGCTTAAGCCTTTTCAAGCTTAAGGTGAGAATCGAATTCAAGAACTATTGAACACAACTCTTACAATGCTAACCATTAAGCTTAGTGACACGAGAGAATGAATTTGATTCAACACAAACTATTCATTTCATCACAGTATTTTGAAACATGAAAAAAATAGAGATGGTAATGAGAAGATTTAATTAAGCTTTAATATTATTGGATATTAATATTTTAAGGAATTTTAATTTTATTTACTGACTGTGTGCGAAATTTGGTTCATATGTTAAGAGAGGAATAGTCAAAACTTGTATTTTTCAAAACATATTCTTTAAAATAAATCTAAATTATCATAATAAGTATTGATTTCTATAAATATAATTTTTAATCAAAACATTTTTTTGATAATTCAATTTCATTTTTACAACACTCAACATAGATTACTTAGGTACAACAGAAATAAATTCCTCTACAAACATTGCTTATGTATAAGCAACAAAACAACAAACAACAAAAACAACAACAATAAACAACAAACAACAATAATTTTCCTTTTAAGTATTTAAAAAAGAATATAATCTGATCAAAAATAGTGCAACTTTAGATTAATAATATAATCTGAATCTTAAATTAGAAAGTATAAAACAATGTAAATAGTGTTATTAAAAAATATACATATTTTATTGGTTTTAAATCAATAAAATATGTTTATATGCAAACTTATAATTTTTTAACTTAGAAATATGTAATGAGTTTTAATAAGCTAAAACTTAATTACTAAAAACAAATCTGTTAATGAAAACTAATATATTACTGATAATTATAAAGTACTTCTTGTAACTTCCCATAGTAAATTGCCTTTACTAATAAATATTCAAATTAAAATTTTTAAAAAAATACTTCAAGGTCATCTGCAATACATACACATAAATATATATAAATTGGTGTGCTTGTATTGGCATCTAGAAAATGGGCATCATCCAATGTAGATGTAAAGTCTTACAAAGCAACAGATGTAATTCTGATTAAATGTTAGATTTTTATCAATTTCATCATAGAATTTCTAAAATTTCAAATTTAAAATGGGAGAACACACCACTCAATTTAAAACAATTGAGGGATCATAAAATATCTAAACAATTAAAAGAAAAAAATTGTAGATTCCTTGATGGGGACTGATCAAGATAATTGCATTGAAAATGAGTGGAAGCAATTAAGAGGCACCATTCATAATAACAGGAAAGAGGTATTTGATTAGAGATAAATATCAATGAATGCAACTTATTATTTTTTGAAAGAAAAATTTTAAGATTTTTCAGAACAACAAAGTTAAAAAGGAATCAGAAACAACAAGGACTTGATCATCGAATCAAGGGATAAAACCTTATTTAATTTATCATGGTTATATTGAAAAAATAGTTAATAATTAGATTTTGAGAAAAATTGTAATTAAAAAAGGACTTGGCCCCCAAAAATAATTAGCAGATACAATTAATGATTTAATCATGAAAATAAAGAATTGGAAATCTAAAACAAATAACAGTCAAGTTTGAAGTGGTATTCCTTAGCAAACCATAACCCACTCTATGGTCTAGAATCATGAAAATATAAGAATTGTGTGGGTGCTTGTAATAAATGTATATGCATAAATATATATCAGAAATGTAATTCTAAAATAGTAAAAACAATTTAAATTTACAATAGAATAATTGTGAATCAACAGCAAGAGTAGAAATTTACTTTTTTATAGATAATGAAACATCTTCATGTTTCTCCGGTTCAGCTTTATTTCTAACAGTTTCAAATGTAACACCTTCATTACTGGGCCTGGTGCTAATGCCAGCTAATAGATTCCTCCTGTTAATAAAATTATATTAATTTAAAAAAATGGTTTAAAAACATAAAATATTATTTTAAATAAATAAGAAATAAACACAATATTCAAATTCATAAATGATTACCTTTCACTAATTGCTACGATCTATTTTTTAAAGTCACACAAAGTCATGCCTTTTCATGTTAAAGTCATTTTACCTCTATTATGATAATATTTTTTAATTTTTGTATTTAAGTTATGGACATTTTTTACTTACTTAAACAACTGTCTTACAACGTTTACAAAAATAAAATCAAGTATGAAGAACTTCAACATTTATTTTCATTGTTACTATAAGATCTATTTAACAATTATTTACATCAAACTAACCCTACTAATAATATTTAAACTTGAAAACAAAATGTATTAATAATACTTGACAAAGCACAATAAATGAAAATCAAAATCCTCACACGGTATATATTTGCTATATAAAATTTATGAAATTATTAAAAATGTTTTGATATTATTAAAAATTTCATCAGGTTTTATTCAAAACTAAGTTTTAAAATTTATTAGAAATCATTGATTTAACATATATATTAGAATTTACAGAAAGTAGTGTATTATTGCATTGAAAGAACCAATACAGTTACTTTTGGAATTAATGAAGGATGATATTAAGTGAACCATTTCTAATTTTTTAAACTGCAGCAGTAACATTACTGTACTAATGAATTAGTTTGTAGAATTCATGTATTCCAAAAGTTTTCTATAGGGTTTCAGAAACATCAAGTTCTGGAAGTAATTTGTTTAAAAAGAACAACAAATTACTTCCAAATGTTTAAATCGATAAAACAAAAGAAAATTTTACGATGAGTTATTTAATAAGACATTGCTTATTAAATTTACAAAAATAATACATTATCATAACTAATAGTTTTCTTCACCTTTTATCAAAAAAGTAATTTTTAAATTAGCTATTCAGCAATAGAGAAATTTACAATCTTAGAAGATGCTAAAATATCTTGCAACTAATTTTATTAGTAAAAATAAACCTGCTCAGAAAATAATATTCATGTTTAGGGGAATGATGATTACGAAAGAAAATTATGATTTTCTAAATTATTAAATGTATAATTATTGAAAACTGAAATATTAAATATATGACAGTATTATCAATTTAAAACCAAGAGCAGAAATGAAGTATAACCTTTTGAATAAAAAAATAACTATAAAAATGTCGGCATTATATATATATATATATATATATATATATATATATATATATATATATACACACTACTGGCCATTAAAATTGCTACACCAGGAAAGCGGCACACCACACACGTGAAATTTGCATGACAGGTAGAACTTGCTGTGATATGCAAATGATTAGATTTTCAGCACATTCATACAAAGCAGGCGACAGTAGCAACATTTACAATGCGTATAAAACCAGAGATTTGACAGCAGTTTTCTCATACTCAATTTCCGTTTCAACGTTGTTTTCGGCAAAGAAAGTGGTTGCAATGCCTCGTGTAAGAAGAAGAAATGCCTATCAGCACGTGTCTGACTTTGATCAAGGAAGGATTATAGCCTACCGGGATTGCAGTTTATTGTACCACAATGCTGCTGCTCGCATCGGTCGAGACCCATGACTGTTAGCAGAATATGGAATGGATGGGTTCAGGACAATCATACAGAACGTCATGCAGGATCTCAGTGACCCCACATCACTAACAGCAGAGAAGAGAGACATCTTATCCGCTTGGTCACAAGGGATCGTACAGCCACATCACGAACCCTGAGTCGAGAAATGGAGTCATTTGCAAGGCAACAAGTTTCTGCTCGAACAGTACGACGTTTGCAGCAGCATGGTTTGTCTGCACGGCGACCATGGCTTCGGCTACCATTGACGCTGCATCACAGACAGGAGCGCCTTCAATGGTGTGATCAGCGACGAACCTGGACGCGGGAATGGCATCACGTCATCTTTACAGATGAATCTCGGTTCTATATACAGGACCATAATGGCCGCATCTGTGTTTGGAGGCATCGTGGAGAACGCGCATTGCCAGCTTGCATTGGATATCGATCAGGGTGCTTTGTGGTGGGCAAGTGTTCCAAACACATTAACCTTAAGGTACAGTACAGGTTTCATTTGCAAAACTATACATGCATATATTTCTAAATTTCAAAATTCTCAAAAAGATCATATCTCAAGCATGCTGTTCAATTTAAAAGATACATTGCAAAAATAATGAAATTGTTTAAGAATTTACTTATGTTTAAAGAAATATTTTAAAAGTAAATTAACAAACTTAAAGATAAGTTTTTTTTTTAATTTTCTATTATTAGTCACACAAAGATATTCAATGAATTTATTGTGAAATGCAAAATTTAACAATTGTTAAATTTCTAAATTAAATTGTAGTTTTATTAAAAATATCAACATAAGTAATCAAATTTTCAATATTGATAAATAAATCTAAAAATTCAGCAATAATATCAATGGTTTTAATTGCAGTAAGTTCATTGGGGTAAACTGATTGAGAATTATCTCCAAAATTTGAATCATTGGAAAAAATAAAGTTATCAATACATCAAAAAGCAAAAGGTTAGTGATAAACTTCTTTCAAAATAATGTAGAAACAGATTTGTAAGTATGTTTGAAAAATAAGATCCTTGTGGAATACCACATAATTCTGAATAAATATATTTTCACCATTATAGATAAAATTACTATAAACACACAATTTAACTAAATTATTTCAGAAATCAAAATACAATACATCATTTATTTTATCAATTGGTATACTGGTGAAAAGGTTCTTAAAATCAAAAAAAACTAATACAGTAAGTACTATTATTCAATCAAAAATAAAAAAAAACAGGTCTATTATTATCAATAATTCACGTTACTTCAGATTTAACAATATTTTCTTCTATGATGTTTAAATATTTAGGAAAAATAATACCAGGTTTATATTCATGTAAGATTTAGTTCAACAAGAAATATATCTGAATTTTATAGGAAATTTATGAAATGTAGGAATAACTGTCAAATAAGCAAATTCTAATTTATAATTGTTTCAATTTAAAAGTTTATTAAAATTCAGAGTTTTTTTATTTATAATATTAGCGTTAAATTGAAACATTAGTGTGAGCTGGAATTCAAAGTTTCTTCATCAATTAAATTTATCATCACCTGTAATGTGTCCAAAATAAGGGTTTATAAAAGTTTTGAAAACATTTGATGATTTTTCTAGATAAGGAAATATTTTTTCAAAATTGATTATAATTTAACACTTTACACATCCATGCAAGTCTGACAATAACATCTTTTATACGAAAAATATTATACAAGTAATTAATTAAACTAATGAAATTAATATTTGGATGATGGAAATTAATATAGGAAAATAATGTAACTTAATATTTTTTTAATTTTAATATATTTGTATTTAAGTAAATCATAAAATTAAATTACATAAGATTTTCTTTTATGGTAGTAAAAAATCTACCATTATTCCTTCTTTCCAAAGTATATATATTTTGAAAAGAAGGAAAAAGGAAAAATAATTATGGATTTCAAATATTTCATCTGAATTTTTTTCATGTTATTTTTAAACACACACAAATATGATAAAAAATATGACAATTTATAAAGAATAATACAAAATATAAACATAACAACTAATGAGTAACTTAATATATATTTTTAAAATTCTTTTTTACAATTTTCTAATATTTTAAACATTACTAATAAATTAAACCAAGAAAACTACACTTTTCTTCGATATTAACTCAAATATATATTTACAAATAAAAAGATATAGAATTTATAGATAATAAACATAGCAGCAAAGAATGTAATTAAATAAATAGTTTAAAGTACTTTTCTTGCATTTATCATATTTTAAATTAGATTTACTTTTTTCTCATTGAAATATAGAAAAATTATAAGCATTAAATAAGCAACTAAATCATATACTCACTAATAAGCAGTAGTTATATTTAATTGATATAAGAATATCTATCAATTAACAGTTCCAAAGTTTGGTTTCAAAATCTGTTTTATTGGATTTTTGCTTTTGATTTCAGAGAGGTAAAATAAAATATTCTATTAATAACAGTAAGACTATTATAGTAAAACAAAAATTGTATTAAAACGAAATTAAATAATTACAAATAACTTAATACTTTAAAAAATATTACCTTCCTGTGCCTACACCACCAACACGTTCAATATTAAGATTATCTCTGTCAACAGTATTTCTTTTTAAAGCTTCTTTAATTTCCTGAATAAGAAAGAAAATTCCATAGAATATCATTTATTATTAAAAAGAAAAAGTTATTATTTGCATTCTTGGTTTTCAAGCCTTTATATAAAAAATTTACTCTATCCATAAAACATTATTTAATTAATAAAGCCCGAAAAAAATACTAAAGAATAAAATGGCTTATCACATAAAAAATAATAATAAATGTACAATTAAAATCCATAAATTTCTGATTAGAGAAATATTGACTAAATCTTTTATCAAATTCTTTGAAATTCCTTCATAAGACTGACTATTTTCAATATAAGACATTGAACTGATATATGCTTGTTCTTCAGACAACACTAAATTCTATTGACATATTGGAAAAATATATTTTTTAAACTTAACTGGCACTTTTATACTTTCAATTTTCACGAATGATGTGCTACTTTCATAATATCAATGTAATAGTTGAAATATATATGATAATTAAATAAAATAAATAAGAATCCTTCTTTTATGTAATTGAAATAGACAGTGTAATATCAATGATATATTTGATTTACTGTGATGCATTTATTTACTAATAATACTTTTTTATTCTATTTATCTTGTAGAAAAAAAATAATTTTGTCAACTATTTTATGTACAAATAGAAATTGTTATACAGCAGCCATTTACCTAAAATGAAAATTACTATTTTAGTCAGTTGAATTTGTATTCAATGTTAACATAAGCAGCATTTAGCTTAAAGAAGGGTCTCATTTGCACAGCCAAAGCACAGATCATCATTGTTACTATACCATGAAGTGCCATGTAACTAACTTATATACAGTATGATATATATGATGTATTAATAATTTACTGCAAGTATTAACACATACAACATATAACTAATACATTTTCTCAAGTTATAAGCAAATCTTAATGCTTTAAATATAAAAAGAGAGGAAAATGATAGCAACCTTTTCTTTTCAAACCCACATGATTAGAAGTCATCGAAATATTCCATAGTATTTGATGAAAAATATGAAAAGTCATTGACATTTAAATTGAAAAATGGAAAAACCAGATTTTAATTTATCTGTACACAGGTGCAAAACATATGTGTATACACATATTTAATGATATAAAAATATTACAAAATTATTTCGAACAATTTATTTAAAAACAATCAAATTAAAGAGCATAAATAACATCAACATTTTTTAATAATTTTTTTGATTATTACTTTTTTAAATTGTAAAACTTAATTATATTACTGAAAGTTTTTTTTAAATAAATATAAATATATTTATTTCCATTTAGTGATCACAAATAAAAAAAAACTAGAAACAGAACATGCAAGTTAAAAATATGTATACTTGTATGATAAACAAAATATATTTTGTATTTAAATATAGAACTTAGAGAATGACCTTTGAATGATTAAAACATTCGAAAAAATTGTGGAAGAACTCAATTTCATTGATTTCTAGTTTTAACACTGTACATATACACTAAATAGAATACAATTATACTGTACATACATTTGTAACACAGAAAATAATGAAAAAAATTTTCGAAAAATATATTCTTACAAGGGATTGCACAAATTTCCAAGAATTAAATTCCAAGATTTTTCCAGGAATCAAATAAATAATTTCCAGGAGGTATCAACATTCATGTTAAATATTTCTTTTTTATTTTGAAAATAGTTTTTAATCAAATATGCATATAATAATAATAACAATAATTATGTATATGCAACATTTTTCAATTGTATTTGTAAATAACAGCAACAAATAATTGAAAAAACTAACAAGACTACTTATTATTTAAGTTTATATTCAGAATTATAATTAATGGTCACTTCAGAAGTCTTCAATGAATTTACAGCTATAACAGAAGATTTTTTATTTAAATAACCACTATTCTTCACATTACTGGATTATACAGTGTATAAAATAATTTGTAACTTTAGAGTTTTTAAACACCTTTATTAAATTTCTATCTATTAATTTAAGTATTTCAAGATGTGTATAACAATCTGCTTTCAAATATAAGCGTGCTTACTCAAATACAACTATTAAATAAGAGTTTTCTGGATGACTTTTTTCCCATTAATATTTACTAAACATAATTTTAAAATTTTTTACTGTTTACTTTCAAGCTCTTAAAACTATACAATATCACATAACTTTATTATTCACATATCTTAAAACTATACATTTCTAGGCCTATCTGTTTAATTAATCATTCAATAGATTTTCACATTTCTTGATTATTTATAATTTTTTTAATCCCACGCCCAACCTTGGTTTTTCAACCATTAGCCCACATTGTGCAATTCAATACACTCTAGAAAATGAAAAATAATCTATCACAGAATTTCTAACTGCGACGTCAGTATGTCCAGACCAAGAGTAGAGGTGGTCACTAGTCATTTCTTCAATTCCACACAAAGGACAAGTCAGAGAGTCAGTTAAGCAGAAACATTAGAGGTGTAACATATATAAGATGCACCGACCCACCCGAAGGTATACGGTGTAAAAAACGTTAGAGATGTGCCTGAAGATAGTCATGACCTGTCTTAAGTAGAAAACTTGTAAGTAGAAATTATTGTAGCTGAATTGGATCTTTTGTAATTAAAAGTTAAGAATACCACCATCTAATATCGATTGTACCGCAATCTAGTGATAGCATTAAAATTAATACTCAATTAGATTTTTGGACAATTTCATTGAAAATTTTAAAATACTAAAACAAAAAACTTAAAATGTTATAATATTTTCTAATAAAAAATAAATGCATCAAGGTAAGTAAAAATTTCAGGAGGAATTAACAATTTTCAAGGTGTTATGTCAAAATTTCAGGAGTTTCTAGGGACTTTAAAAAAATTTTCGAATACTAGAATTTGTACAAACCTTGTTCTCAATTTTCTATATAAAATGTTAATATCAAACAATTTATAGAGCTGTAAAAATTGTTAATAAAAATAAAGTAATAAATGTGTAGTTAAAAATACAAAGATTAATTGCAAAAAAACTGAATCGGATATAAAGAAGGGGCATTTATTTCTGTACACAAATTTATTACTGGAAAATACAAGATAGAGAAATTAATCTAAAATTAATATTCACTTTGCTCACCTCTTATACAATTTATTATGTATATTAATTAAATATTTAAGAACATAACTTAAAAAATGTTCTTACTTCTTTTGATAATGGCTGGGTTTCTTTCCTTGTAACTTTTTGGCCTCTATGAGAAAAAAAAGAGTGTGTGTAAACAGTATTATTAATTTAAATAACTTCAGAAATAGTAAAATAAATTATTTATGGTACCTTCAGATATCTTTTACATAAATAAAAAGTAAATTTTTATTATTTTTTAGCTTGAATAGTTCATGGCTTTACAATCTTTACACACAAGGTATCAGGACTAACAATTTAAAGTTGGTTCTGAATCACGACAAATATCCAAGGCCTAGGAGACATTCAAATATATGAGCTATTAATATTAAAGTTCACAGAGCTAATTATTCATCTGTCAGCTTAGCTTTGAAAAATCTAAAATTAAATACTAGCAAAATATCTAAAAACGTACAAATGTTAGAGTTAAACTTTAAGATCAGCAAACTCAGATTTGGAAGAACTGCATACTATGTGACTAATTAAGAATTTTTAATGCATTTTTCGATACATTGTTCAGTAAAAAAATACTTGTATATTACCATCATTACAAACAGAAATGATAACATTTTAGTACTAATGAAGTTTTATTCAATAATTTTAAATTTCATGCCTGCTGATGACTATAATAACATTTTAATTATTTGATAACATTACTATTTATTTAAAACTATTCTTTATTTGGTTAAAATTTTAATCTTTAACCATTGAAAAATGTTATTCTGTCATAGCTATAAACTTTTTTAAACTTAAGCGATACATAATTGATTTCCTTTCAAAATAATTTTCGCAAATAAGTTTTCAGCAATCAGAGACTGATATAATAAAAATTATAAAATTAAAAAGCACAATACTGGTAAAAATGAAAACAACATACAATGCTATTAACATGGCTTCTTCTTCTGCTTGTTTAATAGCTGCTAATTCAGATTTGTTTAATAAATTTTGCTCTTCTGTATCTTTTCTCTCTTTTGAATACCAAGATAAATCTTTTCCTTTCTGCCAACGACCCACTGGAGCTTTTAAGGAATGGCCTAGCTCAAAAAATAAAAATCATTAATCAGAATACTTAAGAAAAACAATTAGGCATATCAACATAGATTCAAATGTCAAATATAAATGTGTTAAACTACCAAAATTATGCCTCTTGAATTTATTAGAAAAATGTAAAACTAAATAAAATTAATATAATAAAAAAACAAATTGAAAAATTAATGTTTGTGAAATAATAGGCAAAAAAACAATTAAAGGATATTGTAAATCTTTTATAAAAATAATTCTCCTTTTTTGCATAGAATGGTAGGAAGAGAGTCACAAATGCCAATTTTTTTTTTTTTTTTTTTTTTTGCTTTCAAACTTCACAGTAGGCAAATTTTGAGTTTGATGATGAAGATAACATTTTATTGGCATCAACTGAGATTTGGCTTTTATATTAATGTCAGGTAAAGCAGAAATGAATGATTAGCATTCTGTAAATTTATTGTTTTCATAAGTGTAATACCTCAATAAAGTCATTTAACCAAATCAAAAGTTTAGAGAGTAATTGGCATTTCAGAAGGGATTCACTGAAAGTCTAGATCAATAAATTTTATATAGAATTGAAAAAATCTAATATAGAATTAAAAATATGATGATAATCCTTATTTTCTTTCATTAAGAATGAAAAACTTCATTTTATAATTAAATTATAAATCTTAAGCCATATTTGAATATACTGAAATATTTAACAAAGCAATATTTAACAGTTGAATAACTTTATACAAGTTAATTTTGAAATAAATGCCTGTAGATTACGAATTTTAAATATTTCATAAAATTACCTTTAAAATGGAAAAACAAACTCATTTTGAAAAAACAATGAAAGTGAAAAATTAACATTTAATAGAGAATACTTTACAATTGAAAGTTATTTAATTTATGATTCAAGAATACTTAGTAACTTATTCAAGAAAAAATCAAAATTAATAAATTGTTAATGAATCAATATGATTTCTTTTAAATTTTACTTAAAGCAACAAGTGCTTAAGAGAGAAACAAAGTTCATAAATGTATACAAAGGTAAAACTATTAATTTTAAACATTATTGTAATTAATTTTGGAATATTTAGACCTTTTCAATACATGAAACACAATTTTTATTTAAAATCTATGATTTTAAAATATTTCAACAAATTTACATATTAAATTTTATACATATCTTTCAATTCTTCAAACATAATTACAAAAAATGGAATAACTTTTAAAAAAATTCAAAACTGAAAATATAAAATTTCTCTTATATAAAAAAAATTATTTCCCTTTTTACCTAAATAATTTTCTCTGTGTTTATCACTTTTCACACTTTCCCAAGTGAACTGATCTGCTCCTCCACGCACTCCACCACGAGAAGGATTATACATATTTATAGTAAAAAATTCCTATAGAAATGAAAAAAAATAATATATTTAGTATTTTAGTAAACAAATGTTCAATTATGCAATAACATTCATTTTATAATAACAAAAAGTAATTTTCATAAATAACATTTGAACTTCTATTAAAAATTCAAAAAATCAAAACAAATCAAAAGTAAAATTTATTTTATAAATTATTTTAATGTAAAGCCTTTTATTTAAATAATTTTTAGGAGAAAAGCTATTTCTTTAAATTTTTATAACTTCAAATATAAACTTTTTTAATTTATAAACAAATGATTTGTTAATCAAAACATCAAACCACATTCTCTCAACTGTTTGTGTATGGACTCCTTTATCAGGATCAATAAAATTGTATTTATGACTAACTTTAGCATATAGGAATCCTTCTATTTCTATTATATTTGTTTGGTAACCTTTCCAACTGTCAGAATAAATTGCGCCACCACAATTATTTTTACGTTTAATTAATAAATTTTCAACAATTTCGACAATGCAACCTGATCCACTCACCTTCTTGATTGGTTTATTCTCCATATCCAAGAAACATAGTTCCTGCAACTAATTGTTACAGTTTATCTTATGAATTAAGTTACTTTTCACAAAATTTAATCGACATCAACTCCTAGCACCAGCAGTATATGAATCTCAAAGCTGAACAAAATGGAATTCTGGTTCCCTCACATCAGTTGTCTTTTCTAAGTCACACTTGCTGATCACATGGTCTTAAGTTACATTTCCAAAACTTACGATTACCAAAATAATATTTCATGTCATAGGAAATAGAACATTTTCATTTTTTTGGTAAAATATTTCTCTTCTGAAAAAATGAAATTGCATCTTGTTCTGTTTGTGGCAAATCCAAGATACACATTTTTTTAGCACTAAAAAATGGTGTCAAAAATCAGCACACAACAAGGTATCCAAAAGATAACTGCATGCGCGTGCAAACAAGATTCATCTTTTTTGGCGCACCGTTGAGATTGGCGGCAGTTAAAATCCGCACCAAATCTGGCTGCGGTGGCGTGAATACATAAATACCGAACATTCTGGACAATGTTATTCTTTCAATAGTATGTCAATCATTCAGAGACGACAAATTTCCTTACCATCACCATAACTGCTTCATTTACACACGAAAGCTTGTGATGTTTTTTTAATTAAAATCCTAGTTTATATGAAAATGTATTTTATTTACACTACTAATTTAGCTTTATTGCCTGGTTGTCTCTTGGGCTACAAGACAGCATTTATATTGATGAGTACTTTGATAGATGAGGGTAAATTATAATTATTTTGTTTTGCAGCAGTAAATGTGGAGAATATAGCATAAAATTTTGAGAGGCTGTGAGGCCAAAGAAACTTTGATTTGTCTTTTATATTTTGATGGGCTTCATAAATTGTCGCATGTAAAAATGAAAAACAACTTGGCTACAACTGGAACAGATTTTCCATGTTTATCTGTCAACTAAAAACTTAACTACACTAAATAAAAAGTTGAAGAAAAATTTTGAAAATATATGTTTTGTAACTAAAAATATATATATAACACAGAAACATATATCAATCCCTTCTTCATAAATTTACTAGAACAATTAATAAAGCATTTTTTAAATGAAACATGTGAGCCACTAAGAATTAAAAAGTATTTTCTATTGAAAATGTGACATATATGCCCTAGTAAAAGAAAAAAAAAATCTTCACTATGTTGTGCTAAGTGCGATGAAAACTTATGTTGAACAAACTTATGAAAACTTATGTTGTTAGAAAATATATGAATAAATTTTAGGTATTTTTTTCAATTATTTGTTTTAATACATTTATTGTACCTTTCTTTAGAAGAAAATGAATTTAAAATGGTAAAATATAATGTAAGTAATTTAATTTCATAAAAGTAACTGACTGGGCCTCATAGACCCACAGCACATCCTCATATACATACTTTAAGAGCACCTACTTTGAATTGATACTTGAATGAAAGAGCTCCATTTATAAAGTGTACATTGAGCACATTACTCTTTTATAATATTCATATTTATATTTACTTTTAAATAACATGTTTGACAATTTAATTTCTCTATCGCCTAACCATTCATTTTATTAAGTTTGGCACAGTTGCTGTACAATCCAGCATGCCAAATTCTGAGTTTGGGGATTTTTAGTGCAGATTTCCATGTTTATCTGTCAATTATGCCATAGGGATGGATACCTATAAGTATTATAAAGAAAATTCTATTTTGACAACCTTAGTATTTATGTTATTAGGAGATGTCACAGTATACCATATAGGGAACATTTCTTCATTGTCAAAAAGAATTCATAATTTGCCATGTTGGAATACACAGCAGCTGTCCCTTAAGTTTTACCACCATTTATTTAGACATTTACAAAATATGAAAATCATTATCATGGTAATTTAGAGTGTCTTATTCCTTGACTTTGGCAGCAATAACCTACATAAAAGCAATGCAGTAGGAAGTTAAAACAAGTGCAAGGTAATAATAAACATTTTTCAGGGACCATAACTGCAATTTTAGTTTACAAATCTAATTAAAAAATGATTCCGTGTCAGAAATCGGGTTCTGTGTAAATACGGGTACCCCTTGGTTTGGCGATAAACTTTAATTTTTAGTAACTCTGGTATTTTTAGCACTTTAATAACGCTTGTATTTTTAGCACTTTAACTTACATAGTTTAAGGGTTTCCATTTTTTTATTCCCATTTTGGCGACTATCTTGGCATCGAAAAATCAGGAAGTTCCTGCACAAGTAAACTTTTACTCAGAAATCTATATCCTTAGAATAAGGATTGAAATAGCAATATTAATATATCAAGTGTCTCAAGAAATTCATGATATAAAGTGATCAAACGATAAAGCATTTTAATTATATACATATTATCCCTAATACACAATCATTTTACAGTTACAATAATCAAATTAAATAAAAAATTAAAATATAAGTTTCAAAATAGACATACGGATAATTAGATTCATAAATTAGTAAAACTATTACTTCAACGAAATTCGATAGAATCCTTTTTTAGTTTAGTTTCACAGCCAAGAAAGAGAGAGTTCTCGATACAATATTCTCAGATTTTGAAAACTTGTTTTAGTCTTTCAACATTCATATTATTTATAACAACAAAAACTGTTTTGGAGCTTTTATTTGAAACCTAAACAAAAATTGATGGATTGATGATTTTGAAAAAAAAATGACAATCAATACGAAAAGATAAGCACGGCGTTTGATTGACACATGAAGGGGAAATTAGGCCGCTTGGAAATACAAAGACGTGAAAAAAATTAGCCTATTAATATTTTTCAAAAAAGAAATTGTTGTGTCAATTTTCTCTTTAAGACTCGTTGACAAATCTAGGATCCAAGAGAAAGAAAAAGCTCCGATACCAAGTTTTTCTCTTAAAGAATTTCTTGCTTGATCATATCGAGGACACGATAGCATATATGTAATCCATGGTTTCTCTTTCTCCACAAGAGCATTTATCCGTTGAAGAAAGTCTGAATTTATGTAATTTAGCATTTGTTGGAAAAGAGCTAGTTCTAACTCTAGCTAGCCACACTTCTTCAAGGCGAGAATTAATATAATTGCGGTGAATTTTCGTGATAGAAGACATGTGCGAAAAGTTAGAGGCATATTTACTATTATTCCATGCGTTGTTATTATAATTGGTAAAAATGTTTCGTATATTATGGATAAGGTCTTCAGGTGAAATCGAATGTAGAATAATACTTTTATTAATGGCCGATTTTGCAAGAGCATCTACTTTTTCGTTCCCAGCAATTCCGGAATGACCTGGAATCCAAATTAATTGAATAGATTGGCAAATCTTAGTTGCATTTAGTAAAGTTGATCCGACATGTTGAATGATGATTGGGGAAGAAGTTGAGAGAATTTTCAAACTGCTTAGACAGGATAAGGAGTCTAATAATATGACATAATTAGAGGGAGAAATACAGAATTCAGTCACCACCAGATATAAAGCCAAAGTCTCTGCTGTAAAGATGGAATTAGAGTTATTGATTTGCCCGGAAACAAAGGAGTTATTTCTGCTGTTATAAACAGCGATTCCAAGTTTATTTTCTATTTTAGATGCATCAGTAAATAATAATATGTGATTGAATCATTCAGAAGTACTATGCAATTCAAAGAGGTCATTAATAGTATTTGTAGGAAGATTTTTAGTCTGAAAAGTATATTTTCTAAGAAATATTTTTAAATTATTATTAACAGATGTAGGTTTTGCAGGAACTCTTAAAATATGTGATTCTTGAATTCCATTTTCTTCAAGCCATTTTTTCACTCGCAAAGATAGAGGAAGAGCGCCAGAGATATGGCTGTATAGCGTTGATTCCCACAAACTACCACATGGAGATCTAGTAGAAAATGGAAGGTTTCTAATGTACATCCTTGTAGAGAGAAAGTTTTGTCTTACAGAAAGAGGAAAGACCCCTTCTTCTTTTAGAAGAAGTGGAATTGGTGTCCAGCGAGGAAGACCTGTAGCAATTCTAAGAACTGAGTGATATATCGGATCCAAGATTTTTCGGTCTGATAAGTTCGCAGATGTAAATACATGACATCCATAATCGAGGCTACTTGTAATGAAGGACTGAACAATTTGAAGTAAGTGATTAGTTTTTGCTCCCCATCTATTACCTGCAATAGCTTTTAAAACATTAATTTTCTTCTGGATGCATTTTTTTCCATTTGAAAATTATACTTGAAGGTTAAGTTATTAGTAAAATAGAGGCCCAGAATTTTTATGTGCTTAGACCAAGATATAGATAATTGGTTGATAGTTAGTTCAAAATTTACAGGAGATTTTTTGGAAGAGAAATCAATGACTGAACATTTTGAGGAATCAGTTTTTAGTTTCCATTCTTCACACCATTGTTCAAGTTTTATGATTGCAGTCTGAATTTTTTGCTGTAGACTTTCTTGTGATGAATGAGCAGCCAAAAGGATTAGGTCATCAGCATAAATAAAACACTTAATGTCAGGAGAGAGAATTTCATAAATATCTGACATATAAATCATGAAAAGAAAGGAAGAAAGAACAATGGCTTGAGGAACACTTCTATTAGAGAAAGTGGGTTGCGATAAAGTTCCACGCCATTTCACTTTAAAACTTCTACCCGATAAAGAATCCAATATCCAATGAGCTATCCAATTTCGTCTGATATCAAATTGGAGGAGCTTATAAATAAGACCATCTAGCCACACTGAATCGTAAGCTTGAGATATGTCCACAGTTGCGCATATGATATATTTTCTCTGTGAGCGTAAACCAATAATATGATGATGAAGCATAGAAAGAACACTATCGCAAACTCTATGATGCATAAAACCATGATGATTTGGATAAAAATATTTGGAAAGAGAGGTATGATTTATATTAGATGATTTAATATCATGCGTTCCATGACCATACATGAAACACTTGTAAGAGATATTGGGCGATAAGAATTTACTGAAGTAGTATCTTTCCCAGGTTTTATTATAAGAATTATGATGAATTTTTTCCAAAACGGGGGAAAAATACCGCTTAAACAAGAGTTATTTATGAATGACAAAAGGGATCGTAAAGCTATGTTTGATAGACCCTTTAAAATTTTAGCTGATATTAAATCAGGACCAGCTGAAGTATTTTTGCATATAGAAATCGCCAATTGGAGCTCTGAGAGGGAGAATGCAGAGTTATATTCAAAATCAAAATTAGAACTTAAATGGAGAGGTATTACTTCAATTTCAGATTGATGAGAATAAAATTTGGCAAATAAGTTAGCCTGAACAACAGTGTTCGAAATAATTGAGGTTTCGCTAGAAATTAGTAGATGATGAGTTAGTGAGTCAGTATATCTATTTTTAAGGCTTTTAAGAATAGAATAAATGTCCTTAGATATACCAGCATTTGTTATAGTTTTATCCCAGAAATTTCTGGAAAGGACTAGAAGAAGCTGATGAAGTTTTGCAGAAATTCGTTTGTACTGTATCCACAGAGTCTGATTAAGAGAACTTTTCGCTTTCCTCCAAAGTTTTCTTTTTTGTCCCAAAAGATAACCACATTCCGAAGTCCACCACGGACGAATTGACTTTAACGGAAAGATTTGTTTTTTCCTGAATTTATCAAGATAGTTTTAGCATAAAATTTGGAATTGATCTACAGAAACTAGTCCATTATTAGCTACTTGAGTGTTCATTGAATTGAAAAAGCCAGTTCATAAAATTCTATTGCGGAAAGTACCTTTCGAATAATCATTATTTTAGATTTTGACACTTGTTTGAACAGGGGCATGGTCACTACATTAATTATCTGAACTGACTGAGAATGTACAAAAAGGAAAAATATCATTAGATAGGAAGATATTATCGATAAGAGGTGGTCTATGGTGGAGTCCGAAATGAGTAGGCTGAGAGGTATTTAAAAGACAAATGTTATCCAGTATCCAATCGTGGAATTCTGAAGATTCGGGAGATATTGAATAACTACCAAGCGCCGAACTTCGTATATTAAAGTCTCCAGTTATTATGAAGGAAGGATGAATATTTGATAAGATGCTATGGAACAAAGAACTTGAAAATTTACCGTGTGGGACGTATACATTTACTAAAGTAAGAGATGATTTGGATATAGTAATTTTTACAGCTAATATTTCTGTATCGTTATCTTCTGAGTGGGATATGTTTAAAACTTGCACAGGTAGAAATCTATCAACAGCAAAAAGAAGTCCTCCACTACGGCCATCTTGCCTATCTAATCTAATTATTGTTTTATTACAAATTTGAAATAAGTCAGAATTTTTAAGAAACGTTTGTTGAATTGCTAGAACATCGGAAGATTGAAAGTACGGAAGTTTTACATACGGGCGCTTAGATAGAACGCTTTTTGCATTCCAAGAAATTAAATTGAACATTAAATAAAAACGCAAAGCCTGAACAGTTATTGAAAATCAAAAAAAGTGCGCTGGTAGTAAAAGAATATTTAAAAAAAACTTATGAATGTTTTTTACGACTTCTTCCTGGCTCAATTGTTTCTTTAATGTTAGGTTCTGCATATTTAATATTTGGTTGAGGAGATTTCATAATCGGTTGTTCGGGAGATATAATGTGCTGATTCACAGAATTTTTTGGACTTATCTTTCTTGACTGGATAGATCTTGCACGACTCTTTCTTGAAGGAGATCTAGAAACTGATCTAGCTGGATTCGAACGTCTTCGCATATATTCTTTCATGAATGAGAACAATTGTTGGATCATTTGATCTTGTCTAGCCTGTATCGCAATTTTGCTTCAAAAATAGAAGCCATCTCAGTCACTGCTTTTTTAACAATATCAGTTATTTCATTTTAATTCGGCACCAAAGGAAGATGACTTTTGGTTACACTGGAGTAACAGGTTTTTAAAGGTTTATTATAACGCCTTCTTACCTCAATAAATGGAAGGTGGTTCATGCTTTTAAAATGTCAGAATTTTTTTTCTTCAAGCCTCGTAGGGCAGGAAATGTCATTAGCTGCATGATTTCCCTGACACTTTATACATTTAGATGTTTCAATGGCACAGGGAGAGTCTTTATGGAATGTTCCACAGTTTTTACATAGGAAGACTTCTTGTGTACATGTTTTCGTAGGGTGAGTGAATTTATAGCATTTTCCGCATTGGCGAATGTTATCAATCAAAGGAGAAATTGGAATGATGGAATAGAATAAGTTAATAGTTTGAGGTAAATGATGTCCAATGACGCTCGCTAAAAGATTTTCGCTCAGTTCTTCAAAATTCTTTTTTGTAAATCTTTGTAAGCTTAATATCGTTAAGCCATTTTGCACAATTTCTTCAGCAACGAGATATAAAGGTAAATCTACATTTATTTCTTTTATAAGAAATCTTGAAGAAATGTATTCAGGTTGAAAACTGGAGTTAACAGGTACTCTAGAATATTGTTTATCTTGCTTATTTCTACAGCAGCATCTGGGCAATTAGTTTCGAATAGAAGCTTACATTGACGGGTGTGTTGAATTTCTATTATTTTCTTGTGATTCTTTACAAGTTGAATTATTTCTTGGTTTAAATTATAAGGTTTCTTTGGAATAGATGCAGTACCATCAGTGGGAGACAGGAAAATGAAGAACTTATTAATACCATTTTCCGCAGCTAACTGGATAAGTTGTGGAATAGAATCTTCGAAAGTCAATAATCTTGAAGTGTTTATTTTTGGAATGCGCGAATAGCGTGTAAATCATTTCAGTCTCTCCTTCAATCATTTTGAATCCATAATAATGAAAAAAAATTAAAAAAAATTAAATAAATTAAAAATTTAAATAGTAAAAATAAAGTCAGACGATAATTTCAAGATAAGCCAAAGTCAGACGATAATTTCAACTCGAAAAAGTAGAAAAAGTGTCAAAGAAAACATTAAATAATGACAAAACAATCAGAGTTCAAGATTTACGTATTTCGCAATTTAGAACAATCCGCTATTTCCATATTATTTGTTAGGTTATGGCAAAAAACTGTTTTGGAGCTTTATGCTCATAATATTATTTGTTTACTTTATGTGATGAACTTTAGAAAACAATAATTCTTTTACCATGCTTGTTACAACATTTTTAAATTTTATTATTAATAACAAAAATGTATATAAAATTTTCTAGAATAATTAAAATTTGAAATTAAAGTTAACTAAACTTCAGAAAAAATGACACTGATATGATAAATATATTTTTGAAATGATGCAAAATAAATTATAAAAAAGAAATTTAAAGAAAGTCTTAGCTACTAATAAAAATAAAGAGTTATTAAAAAACAGTTTAGTTTTTAAACTTGGCCTAATTTTATACTGTTCATGTTCCTGGCTTCGGAAAGTTTCCTAAAAGAAAATTTAGAAAACCAGTTTTTTGAAATTACTTTGAAAAAATAAGGATTCTGATTTCTTAAACAGATTAAATCTCCTGGTCATATATAAGGCATAGCCAAGAGCTAATGTAATGGTACTTGAAGTGTATCATACATTGAATATGTTAAATTTGGACCTTGTATTCAGCCTTGGCATCTGCAGTAAAGCAGTTTGTAGAAAACGAAAGGAAAAAAAGCAATAAGTGGCTTCAATTTCTTCACGAAGAAACTAGATCGAACTTTTCCTTTTGTTTGATGATGATTTTCCGATCTGAAAACGTTAAGAAACACACGTGCAGCATTCAAAAGAAATTTAAATATGCATATGCTGCACTTCTTTTGGTTATCGAATTCGAAACTATTTCAGTAGTTCAAAAGTAATTCTAAAATCATCCACTACTAATTTAAATTTGTTTTCAAATTCTTTGAAATTGAATGAAAGTGAATAAAGATTTCAAAGATTGTTCCATGTCACTCCAAGATTATATCCAAGATCAATTGCGACCACGGGCACAATTATAAGTCCTTCTGGCTAGCAAGTCCGGATATATGTTCAGAAATACCGAGTCCATTTCTGTGATCAGAGTGTCGCAATGCGGGCACTGCTGATTTCCATTTGGCACCCACGCAGACTTGCTACACGCATAAAGAAGACCAGACTGAGTAAATCTTTTATTACAATTTTTCACTCATACCATCACTCATCTGTGTGAAGCCTAAGTTGAGTTTCGAAACAACTTGACTGACAGAATATTTGATGACATTGCTTGCACTCATGCGTTTACAGGGCCGAACTGATTAGTTAGGTCATCGTACTCATTATCAGAAGGTAATGAGTTCGAATTCTGTCTTAAACGAAGATTCGCCATGTTCACGAAAGGCGTCTGTTTTACGTTGAAACTAAGCTTGGTGACAATCTGACAATGTTCTCAAAGTGAAATGACAACTTTGTGTGTGACAGGCCAATTATTGGGAATCTTTTACTTGGTCTTTGCTTCAAATACTCCACCCGGCTGTTTCCATCTAAATGGTAGAGCCCGAATCAGGGATAGATACAGGTAGGCAAGCTGGTGCAACAAAAACAGCATCTACGAAAGTTTGACCATAATAGCCTGGTTGGTTAGGGAGTTCTTCTCATTATCAGAAGGCAGTGAGTTCGAATCCCGGCTTAACCAAAGATCCATCGTGTTTGCTAATGGCAGCTGGAGCACGTTAAATATGCCATAGTTACAATGTCCTAAACAATATTTTGGACAAAGAAGATCGCTAATAGGAAGCATGTTTCAGCAGGAATTTTCTTACGAGTATAACGCGATTCTAGGCTAAAAAGGTACAAAAATGCCCGAGATAAAAATAGAAGGGTTTTTATTTTTATTTTGGGACAATGGATAATATAATTTCCCAAAGTCTCAATAACAACTGTTATTGATCCTTCTATATTATTTCTTGATAACTTAAGTAAAACCAGATTTTTCTGATGCTATTAGCACATTTAAATTTATACAAGTTTTGATTTAAAAATATTTCAGTTTTATGAATTTTTTTGCGATTAATTTTTTATTACGTTATAGTAGTCAAAATTAGATTAAATTTTCACGTTCTTTATTATAAAACGAAATAAAAAATATTAACGAAATATTACTTGTTATATAATACGAAACATTGCTTATGAGACATTAAATATTACGTCAAATAATATTTCAAATCACTAAAATTTCAAGAAAGGTTTTTTATGTTTTTATTTTTTAATTATTAGCATATCAAGACGGACCCAGTGGAACTTATTCATTGAATGTTTTTTTATTTTGATTAAAGCAAACTTATTTGCTTTGTTAATATAATTGTGACCACTTTCCTTAGAATATTACTTGACTTAGACAACCTGTATACCAACTAGGACTCATAAAGGGCACTGCGAATTCTGGTGTAATCACAGAATTAAATAAGGTGTATTTCATGAACTTATACTTCTGTAATCTCCCTGGTTTGGTTTGTTTGTCGCTCAACGGTCATTTTTTGCACACGATGCTAATTAGACCGGGAACTACGGTTTAAAGTGGATTCCGAACCACTACAAACATCAATTACCAAGGTGGGATTCGAACCCACGAACTGTTGAACCGAAGGCAACAGCGCTAACCATTCGGCTGCCAGCTCGGCTGTAATCTCCCTGAGTTAATAGACCTAAAAATTACCATATAACACAAATAATTTGGTAAATAACTTTATACTAAAATAAAAACCTCTCATATAAGAAAAAAATGCAACTGACCAATCTATTATTCCAGTAAATTTATATGAAAAAATTAAGATACTTTCGTTGTTTACACATTTACAAGATTTGTAGTACAAAACAATAATATATATTATAAACATGAGCAAAGTATGAAACTTGAAAAAGAAGAATTAATGGAATGAAAAACAATTCTCTAACCGATTAAGAAACGAAAATCGAAAGCATGATTAAAAGAATGCCATTTTTAAAAGGAACTAAGTTATGCAAAATTATATTATTAATAAGGAATTATAAGGGTAAGATTATCATTTATATAGCAAGCTTCTCAGCAGTATTCAATCATTTTCTTCTCTTTTCCGAGTCTAATTCTTCCCTAGCGTTTTTTTTCTGGACATGAAACAATAGTTATTAATTAGATGCGAAATTTATTTCTGCGAATAAAATTTATATTATGATCAAAATAAGATCGAAATTTTCTGGAAAATTTTGCTTATGTTTGAAGTGAGGTGGCGCCCCTCTGCGAACTGCAACCAATGTATAGCCCCCTTTCCCCCGTCGCTACGCCTCTGAATGTATTGTTATTTGTATTACATAATTACACTGAAATTAAATTTTAAGGAAAAATACAGCATTTTCGTGAAACAAATATTTTATGTATTTTTAAATAAACTATGTCCTGTTTTGTTAGAATTACATTTGTTTTAAGATTTTGTAGATTAAAATTTCCAAAAATTGTCTTCTTTGAATACAGTCTTTCTCTAAATTTTTATTGAATTTTTAGTTCCTTTTATCTTTTAAAACAAAAGATCTGTAAATTATGTTTTAAAGGATAAAACGAAATTTCTAATTGAATACTTAATGTGTTTGCAAAATTACATTTAATAATTGATGCGATGCATTATATAATACTTATTTTTTTCAACCTTTTAATTTTTAATTTATGGAACTGTCACTGTAATAGTTTATTTGTTTTAATCTTTTTAATTAACTTAATTTCTATTTCAAATGCAACTGTTCAAGCATTTTGCATTATTAACAAAAACTGATATTGTGAATGAAACATTTTATTCTTACTAATCTGTAGAATTGATAAACTATTTTAAAATACATTTCTACAGCAAATTTGAAAATGAATTCAATTTTAATTAATTCAAATATTAAAAATAATTAAATTAATTTAAAATGTCAAATGAAAAATATCTTCATAGCAACTAAAAATTTGTTTTCAGAAATAATGTTTTAAGTAATTCGAATTAAAATAGTTTATGATGAAAAAATTTGTTTTTCTATTCTTAAATATTTTAATTTCTGACGTAAATCATACCACTTGTTAAGAAGGAATTATCTAAATTTTGCCGAAAGTTAAAAATACAAACTTTCTATTAAATAGGGTCTGAGATGGCGAAGATATTCTCACTTTGCAGAAGATCCCAATAAATTGTCAGTTATTAAAAATAATCAAATTTTTAAATCTAAAATACAAAAGTTGAACCAAATCATTTCATTACAGAAAAGTAAAATTGTTCGAATATCGATTTTTTATTAATTCTTTCCGTATTCATTCTGTTTTGTGGGTATTCTTATTTTTAAGTTATTTTTATTTCGTTTTGAATAAAAATGGTATATTTTTAGTAATTTTTAAGGATTAATTTTCCAAATGACACATTATTTTTTGTGAAAAGTTTCATTGTTTTTCTATTGGAAATTTTCATATTTTATGGCAATTACAAATGTCAAGACCATAATCTATGAACCACTTGCTTAAATGTATTTATAAAAAATTTCTTTAACATCATCTCCAAATTACACCAAATCCAAGTAATATCAAATTTAATTTAAAAATCGAAGCACCTCAAAAATGAGAAAATCATTTTACTCTCCTGTCTTAAGAATAAAATATCTTTTTATTCTTAAGAGTTTCCTCCATAATTGTAGCAGTGAAAACTATTAAGAGTAAAATATCTTTTTATTCTTAAAATATGATAAAATGAATAAGCTACTTGAATCAGTACCGTCCTGTAATTGTTAAAGCAGTGTTTAGCTTAAAAAATGAAGAAATTTAAATTTTAATGTAAAATACTGAGAATATTTTTTCCATTATTGTAATGTCTTTATTGTATATTTTTGTAAAATTTTCAATGTTGTATAATTTATTACAAAATATATTCTTTTCTTCCCATCTATATTGTCTAATTCATAGGTTCCCAAAGTGGTTCAGGTGGACCCCCAGGGGTCCATAGGAGACCACACGGGCGTTAAAAGAAAACAGGGGTTCACAAGTTGTAAGTGGTGGTCCACGAAAAATTTTCTGGTTTTCATAATAAAGAACAAAAATGTTGGCTTGGATTTACCTACAAACGTAGGCAGGTAGCATCATTCACTAGGTAGGTACTCAAATATATTCGAGGCTCAGTTCAAACACAGAAGTGAATGGAGCAATAGATAATAGTACAAGTGTACATTACATGTCGAGACTTGCTAAGTGCCGACCGTGAGTCCGCTCGTCCAGGTTCATTGATGATTTTTTGTTAATTGTTGATTATTTGTAATAATAAATGTTTATAATTTTGTGTAACCACAAGTATTATTTTAATAAATAGGACACAAGAAAATGTGCTGCATTTGTTTTCTTCTTAACACTCCCAATTTAGGGTGATATTTCTTAGGAGTTTTGGGAATACAGTAGAAATGTAGCAACAGGGGGTCTACCAAAAATAGTAAAACTTTGAAAGTGGTCCACGAGAAAAAAAGTTTGGGAATCCATATTCTAACTTAATATTTTAACACGGAACGCGTTTCTTCTTTGTTTTCAGTTAGTATAAAAAATTGTTATGTCTAAAGGCAAAGTTTTGTCATCCCAACATTGAATACAAAGCGAATGACGAAATCAGCACTTTTTTGGCATCATCATTTCATTGACTGCTGTTAAGAACAAAGGAGGAACTGCATTAATGCGCTGAAGATTTTCTGCATTTCTTCCCTGGACATTGTTCTTCTAAAATGAGCTTCTCAATAGAATGTTGCTTCGTCAGACTGAACTTCGTAAGTAAGAACGCCGTTTCTTTCTTAGAAATTAGATATATTTTGTTCTTAATCTTTTAAAATTTATTAGAAAATTTGTGTATTGCTTTTGTCACTAGTTGTACTGTTCATTACTAATAATTGAGTCATATTTTCTGATAATGCTAAAATTTTCATTACAATAACATACTTTTTATATAACTTGCAAATCTATTAAAGTTCCTTTCTTAACTTTTAGAAAAGATCATTATGTTATTTTAATGATAATTATCGGATAATAAAGTATGTACTGTGCGAAAATGTTTTTTTTAAAAATTTTCTACTGTTCTCGCGCACTACATAATGGCATCCAGTTTACGTTGCAGTATATAGTTAAGTTTATTTTGTTATCATTCCATTTTTGTAGTTGATAAAATTCGCCGTTAATTACTATAATGAGTGAAACAAATAATAGATATATGAATAAATAAATCAATTATTAATTAAAAACAATAGTTTTTATAATTCGGAACATTTAATTCTGCATTATAATTAACAATTTTATTAAGTTTTTTGTACTAAAAAGTTAAATAGAAATTTTAAGAGTAATATATTAAGTTGATAGTTAAAGATTATGATAATAGTTCATCGCTATTAATTTTCATATTAATTTAATTAGATGCATAAAAATTTAATTGAAAATGTATAAATTTAATATTCCAATCATTAAACGTCTCTTTAGTTAACGATTTTTTTTGCTCATGAAACGTATATCGTTAAAAATTGGCATGAAGCTATAAAGTAAAAATAACCTGCCATTGACACCAATTATAGATGTTTGATGTAGACTAAGAAATAAGTAAGCCGTCCAACACTTTCATTTATGTTTTCTTTTAATTATTAAATACTAATTTGTTGTTATACATTAAACTTCAAACGAAAAAAAAATACATAAAAAAGTAAAATGATTTTTTTGGCTGTTTGCCTCCATCAATAATCTGCTTAAGGCTTCCTAAAAATTGATTTTAAGTTATATTTTGAAATTTAGTGAAAATTTTCTTGTACAATTTACTATGCAACATATTATTATTTTTGTTTCAAAATTAAACATTGTAAATTATTTTGCATGTATTAATTTAATTTAGATATTCACCTGAAAATAGTAAGATTGCTGTTAATGCATATTTATAAATTAATGCTTTGAATATCTTTGAGCTTTTTTCATAAAAAACAGCATGGAATGGCTCAATTTTTTATAATCGGAATTCATCAGAATGATCACAAGCTAAATTATTATGGTGTTGAATTAAAAAAAGGTTAAATTTAGGCGTGGTTAAAGTGATCAATTTTAATCATTAAACGTGTATTAAATGTAAGGCATTGTATAGTTAAGAATAAATTATTTGGCTTCAATACCATTCTTTTTAACATAAAAATGATTTGGAAAATAATAAAATTGTTTTAACAATGAATATATATTTATTATCTTTATTCTTTGCTTAAGTATGTCACATTAATCATTTATTATTATCTAAAATTCAAAATAAATATTTTTTAAATTTTGCTTTATTTAAAGATTAGTAGGAAATAGACAATTATAATACAACTTCATTTTTTTTGTCATTTTCACCAAGTGAACCTAAAAGTGCAATTTTCTGAGTATTTCGTTGTGTAATAGTAATTAAGTTAATTCATTGATCCAATTTTAACATAACGAAAAATTTGAAGTGAAAAATACCAATTTTTAAGTATGTTCAGACTCTTATTTTGAATATTTATTCTGAACTGTATAAGATGTTTGATAGTCGTGTATATATATATATATATATATATATATATATATATATATATATATATATATATATATATATATATATATATATATATATATATATTCCCCTTTTACTTAGTGTTCCAATACAATTTCAATCATTGGAATATTGTGAAGAAAAAAAGTCTCTTCTTTTAAAAGTCGAGAAGTTAACCGAATGGTTAGTGCTCTTGCCTTCAATTCAGCTGATCAAGGTTTCGATTCCAACCTGTGCTTTGTTATTTGTAGTGGTTCAGAATCTTCTTTAAATTGAAATGGATTAATTTTTCATTGTGTGCATGAAATGATCATGAAGCGATATATAAAACTTAACCAAATTCTTGCTGTAAAAACTTACAGTAAAATGCTTTGTCTAAGGTAAGCTCATTTGTTATACATTTAAAACCAAACCTCTATAAAAATAGTCATTAATGAAAAACTAATTAAAATTTTTTATCTAGAAATTTTGAAATTGTCACTGGAAATTTCTGATTAAGATCTAAATGATAATTAGGTATAGTGGAATGATGATTCTTATATTGTTACAGCATTTTTCAGATAACTTGTGCTTTTTTTTCTCTAAAATTCAATTTAACTTATTGAAAAAGAATTTGAAAAATGTTTAGTTAAGACACAATTACAATTTCTAGTTTTATAAATTTTATCTCATAACCGCTTAAGTTAAATTTAGTACTGAAATTGTCATTCTTTTTATCACTGGCGAAATTTTCGAATATATGAATAAATAATGACAAAAAATTTAAATATAAGGATTTTTTATTAGATATTGTTTATTCTTTCCTATATGATCTCTAGACACTTCTTAGAATTTCTCGTATTCTAGATTTTTCTGAGAAAACTAACCCAGAAATAATTGTCATTACAATTTGTTGTCTTTATTGACAGTAGCTGATGGAGTAAATATCCAGATCTTTTTATATATCTGCATTTCTATTTGTATTAAAAATTAAAAGTAATGCATTTTTCCCAAATTTTTTTACTAATCTGCAAACTGTTATTTTTAATATTCAGATTTGCATTATCATTTATAAGTTCAGAGTTCAGAATCTAATATATAATTATATATATATATATATATATATAAAATTTTATCCTATTTAATTTACCCTAGATTTAGAAAGTTAAGAATATTTTTCAATCCTGTTTGGAAATGATGTATGTGTGTGTTTTATTCTGTATAATTGTTCATATATATTAATTAAGCATTTTTCTTGGTTATTCCTAAATCAACACATAAAAGAAATTTATTGAGTGAAAAATTCACTCATGTTCTGTTTTGATGCAAAATAAAATAAATGTTTCCCAAAGTAATTTATAAGTTGACTTTTTGTACTCTGTTACAAAAGTGTTACTTTTCATGTTTGAAAAATAATGTTATTGGTGTAAAATTTTTTGAGAACAAGAAGATCGAATCACCATATATATCACCAGATATATTTATTCTTACATATTTTGATGTAGCATTTTATGTGAAAAAGTTTCTAAAAATAAATTACATTTACAAATAAAAATTATTCGTGAAGTAGAATAGTAAATGTAATAGAAAAAACAGGAATTGTCAATACTTAAATATTAAAATTGATTTTATACTTTATAATTTACTTTATTATAATTCAAATATAGTTCATGTTACTACACAGTTGCATTCTCCTGCAGAATATATTGTGTATAGTCTTCTACTTTGAGTTTATCTGAAATAAGTCTTCGACCTCTGCTTAGAAGTATTTTATACCATGATGTGTATATTGGTCTCATGTAGATTTTTCATCGAGATTGTCGTGTAATTTATATTATCGTAAACCAGAAAAATATTTTTAGTTTCATCAAATACAGCTGCAAAAATTATAATATTTTATTTTCCAAATGAGCCTTTGCAAAATATTCTTAAAAAATAAATTCGGAATTTATAATTATACAGTGAATGGTAATATGAGTTACCGTAACTATAATCGTTACAATTTTTGACCAGTCCTATTGCTTAGGACCCATGTTATTCAAAACAAATCAATTTTCATATGAAAGTATAGCTAAACATTTTTATGTGTTATTTAATAAAATATAAAAATAATGTTACAGCACTCCACGGGATCCTTGATGTATTCAAACCAATGTGTTAATGCAACGTTATTTGAGTGAGCTTGACTCTACGGGGTCCCTGATGTGAAATCAGACCCGTGAGCTCATGCAACGACACTTGAGCATCACTCCACGGGGTCCCTGATGTGAAATCATACCTGTGAGCTCATGCAACGACACTTGAGCTTCACTCCACGGGGTCCCTGATCTTGAATCAGACCCGTGAGCTCATGCAACGACACTTGAGCTTCACTCCACGGGGTCCCTGATGTGGAATCAGACCCGTGAGCTCATGCAACGACACTTGAGCTTCACTCCACGGGGTCCCTGATCTTGAATCAGACCCGTGAGCTCATGCAACGACACTTGAGCTTCACTCCACGGGGTCCCTGATCTTGAATCAGACCCGTGAGCTCATGCAACGACACTTGAGCTTCACTCCACGGGGTCCCTGATCTTGAATCAGACCCGTGAGCTCATGCAACGACACTTGAGCATCACTCCATGGGGTCCCTGATGTGAAATCAGACCCGTGAGCTCATGCAACGACACTTGAGCATCACTCCACGGGGTCCCTGATGTGAAATCAGACCCGTGAGCTCATGCAGCGACACTTGAGCATCACTCCACGGGGTCCCTGATGTGAAATCAGACCCGTGAGCTCATGCAACGACACTTGAGCATCACTCCACGGGGTCCCTGATGTGAAATCAGACCCGTGAGCTCATGCAACGACAATTGAGCATCACTCCACGGGGTCCCTGATGTGAAATCATACCTGTGAGCTCATGCAACGACACTTGAGCATCACTCCACGGGGTCCCTGATGTGAAATCAGACCCGTGAGCTCATGCAACGACCCTTGAGCATCACTCCACGGGGTCCCTGATGTGAAATCAGAACCGTGAGCTCATGCAACGACCCTTGAGCATCACTCCACGGGGTCCCTGATGTGAAATCATACCCGTGAGCTCATGCAACGACACTTGAGCATCACTCCACGGGGTCCCTGATCTTGAATCAGACCCGTGAGCTCATGCAACGACACTTGAGCATCACTCCACGGGGTCCCTGATGTGAAATCAGACCCGTGAGCTCATGCAACGACCCTTGAGCATCACTCCACGGGGTCCCTGATGTGAAATCAGACCCGTGAGCTCATGCAACGACCCTTGAGCATCACTCCACGGGGTCCCTGATGTGAAATCAGACCCGTGAGCTCATGCAACGACACTTGAGCATCACTCCACGGGGTCCCTGATGTGAAATCAGACCCGTGAGCTCATGCAACGACACTTGAGCATCACTCCACGGGGTCCCTGATGTGAAATCAGACCCGTGAGCTCATGCAACGACACTTGAGCATCAACTCCACGGGGTCTCTGATGTGATATCAGACCCGTGAGCTCATGCAACGACACTTGAGCATCACTCCACGGGGTCCCTGATGTGAAATCATACCCGTGAGCTCATGCAACGACACTTGAGCATCACTCCACGGGGTCCCTGATGTGAAATCAGACCCGTGAGCTCATGCAACGACACTTGAGCTTCACTCCACGGGGTCCCTGATGTGAAATCAGACCCGTGAGCTCATGCAACGACACTTGAGCATCACTCCACGGGGTCTCTGATGTGATATCAGACCCGTGAGCTCATGCAACGACACTTGAGCATCACTCCACGGGGTCCCTGATGTGAAATCATACCCGTGAGCTCATGCAACGACACTTGAGCATCACTCCACGGGGTCCCTGATGTGAAATCATACCCGTGAGCTCATGCAACGACACTTGAGAATCATTCCACGGGGTCCCTGATGTGAAATCAGACCCGTGAGCTCATGCAACGACACTTGAGCATCACTCCACGGGGTCCATGATGTGAAATCAGACCCGTGAGCTTATTTAACAATGTATTTGAACTTCACTCAATAAGTTTCTGAATAAATCCTTTACTTTATGTTAGTGCTACTGGGTTTTTTTATTTTGATTTATATTTAGTGTATTTGGTACTTTATTGTTTTTTATACATTTTTGAGAATTTTTCATTCTTACTTATAAATAAATTTCACTTAATAATCTTTAAGTATGTATAAAATAAAATCTAAAGTATCAATTTCTCTAGGAAGAATTTCTATATTTAAAGAAAAAACAATTAATAACTTACCTCTTCTAAATTTGTGTAAAATTCGTTTATTGATTAAAAGACAGAGAACCCTCTCTACTCCTTTTTTCAGAACTGTTTTAAAATAAGCCTGAGAAATTCTGAAACTTCTCCACTAAACTTACTAAATTCAGCATTAATCACTGATTCCGTAATTCTTGATTTCATGGTGTTGTGCGAGTTTTGATGCGTGGTTGAGAACACTGACCCCAAAATTTTTTTTTTTTTACTTTAAAATCAATTCAGTAATGTTTAACGCTAATTGCATTTGTACTTAGAAAATGTATTTCGTTCAATTCTAAATGATTCAAAAAAATGACTTAAAACTGAAATTATCTTTAAAAATTATTTTTGAATATATTACAGCATAATATGCGCATCATTTGTGAAGACATTCGTTAATATATGTTTAAAATTGTTGAAGATTATTCATAAGAAAGTTTTTATTCAAAAAATATTTTCAAACAAAATAAATTTTTTTCTATGCTTTGAATAATTAAAAATAAGGATGATATATTTTTTATATCTATTTACCTTTCTGTCTAATACAATTTTTGCTTCAATATTACAGTACAGTTTTGCATTCAGTCGCAAAAAATTGTACAAGTAAAAATTTTGTTGTAAAATTTCTTCACTGAATTCAAAATAATATAGATAAATAGATATACAGATACGTATGATAACTTTGCAAAAACTTGTGAAAATGGCTTTATAGGTTTTTATGCAGTAAAACGCCTTAGCTCATGCACATTTGTTTTACTTTAATCTCGACCATTGCTCTTTTAAATTAAAGTTGAGAGAAATTGACAATTCAGCTATCACTGTAACAAAATTTGCGAACAAGGAATTCGGAAGAAAGAACTGTGAATAATTATTTATTCCTATTTTATTTTGACTTATATCAAATGTTTATAATAAGTATTATCCGAAATTAAATAATATATATATATATATATATATATATATATATATATATATATATATATATATATATATCGGGATTATTTTATGCACACAATGAATGTTAACTGATCATTTTATAAATTGAGAGACTGTGAAATATTATTTTTGAAATAATTAATAAAATAGAATGAATTTATTGCGTTTTTGTTAATCTCAACATTTTTACTATAATCTTTGGATATTCATTTTTATTTATAAATTGACTTTTAACTGTAGCTCTTAACTTTACTATATTCAGAAAACAGCTTTAGGTAAAATGTAAAATATTTTATTATAGTTTATTCTGTATTTTGTCTCAATAAATTCATGTAACCTATTATCATACTTTTAATTTAACAATTAAATAATTATAATGTATTATTGTTATGTGTGTGAGTAATTAATATATTTTGGATTTGAACCGGTAGTTATTGTTGACAGAAGGGAATCGAGTTTGCGAGGCTTAGTGCCAGGAGTGGAGGCTTCTATAACTAATTTAAGTACTTTGCAACTCGAAGATGGTAAACCCAAATCTACCATCCAACAGCCGCCACCTGCTTTGGTAGATGAGCTACAGAATCATACCTTGATGAGGCGAGAAGTATCGCCGGCACCCACTCTCTAATGTTGGCAAACAGTACACCTCGTGAAAGATTTGTAAGTCATCTTACCGTCAATTCATATACATTTCCTTTTCCGTCAAATCCTATGCTATTCCTCTTTATCTCAGTCCTCGACCAGACCATCGTCAGTGGCCCGCTGGTATTCGATCACTGGAATGTCATCCGACGCAATGAACATGATCCTTTTCAAGATCGACCCATTGCGCAGGTCCAATATGATATTCAAGCTTTCGCTATCATACACCAGCTTTCTCCTTTCATCCGCGGTCCTGGTACATGACAGCACCAAGTGGAGGCAATCCCCCACCACACTGCATGAGCAACATAGCTCACTAGTCGGATACCCTCGTTTATGAAGATATTCCGGTACACGTCCGTGTCCAGTCGTTATTTGGGCTATGATAGCATTTCCGAAAGTTCTTTTTTCGGTTACTGTTTCAAAGAATCTGAAAGTCTGGCGACCAACATCTTCGCTTTCTTATTTTTGCTGCCATACACGCAGTGCTTCTTTATGCAGCACCTGGAGAAAGTGCGACCTTGGACGTGACAGGTCCAGCGTTGGCTCTGGTAATTTCGCAGCCTCTGTGGCCAGTTCATCAGCTCTTTCGTTGTCCGAAGGTGCCTGCATGAGTACGTACGTAGTGCAGGTATACCTCTCTATCGCTAGTAGCTTTCCGGTAAGAGTCCTTTACCTTGTTAATTAATGACAGTTCAAAATGTCTGCTGTATCATAGAACTTTCTGTGCGAAATACACCTATATCCAGTATTATCTTGTTTTTATTTGTATGGGTCGCCTACTTCATTTTAAATGTTTAACGACTTAATAATGCTTAAGTATGTATTTTCATCACCAGCGCAGACTTTTTGATATTGCAATTGGAAATTTAAGAGCAAATATATGTAATACACATAATTTCACAATAGTTATAGTTAATAAGTAAAAAATTAAATGAGTCAATGTGACTTTGTGATAAAATAATGCAATTTAGATGGGAAGGTTTCAGATTCGATCCCAGCCACCGTTGAGCAATGGGAGAATCACCACGTAGTAGACATTCTAACGTCTAACTCTATGACATTTTAATGCCGCTTAAATTGATTTCCACTCGAGGTCTTTTTGTAAATAGTAGGCCCTATTCACATGTTGCATGGGTTGAGGGGAAACAGGAAAACTCATGTATCCACCTCGACAGACTTGCATGCAGAAAGTAGGAACTTAAAACCCATTTAGTACTATTCCATCGTAGCTGGGATGGGAACCAATAACTTTCCCTCCAAAAGGCACTGCCCTACTATTTGACCATGTACTTCATTTGCACATAGCTTATCTACTTTATTGTCTAGCTAACTATTTACACCAACAAAACCTTGCATGTATCCTTTCATAAGGCATAGCCGAGCTGGCAGCCGAATGGTTAGCGCTCTTGCCTTCGGTTCAACAGTTCGTGGGTTCGAATCCCACCTTGGGCATGGGTGTTTGTAGTGGTTCGGAATCCTTTTTAAGCCGTAGGATCCGGTCTGATTAGCCCTCGTGTGCAAAAAATGACCGTTGAGTGACAAACAAACCAGACCAAACCTTTCATAAGGCATAAGAAATAGCATGCACCTCTTGGTGGAACAGCCCTCTTTGTAGCATAGTGTCCTCAGGTTTGACTAGGGTCATTGTTGAACAACGGCAGATGAATGTTGCGCTTTTGCATGAAGATCTGTCAGGTGACGGTTTTCAGGGTTTCCTTCCTTGCGGAACTGAAATACAATCCACTTTCAATGAAAATTCCTCCCTGAAGGCAAAATGCTGTGGATATTAAGGTGCTTAACAACGGTCTTCTGCCACTAGGCTGTCAACTTGACAGTGTCAATATTTTTTTAAATGTATTTAAATAGATGATTGTATAATGTATGAAACTCGAAACTGCGCTGCTTCTGGAATGCACATATAAATATCATGTACCCCAATTAATACTGTGGATTCAACTAATTATTGTTAAGGGTTCAATAACACTATTACAAATTGTTAAAAAAATTATATTCTTATAAAATTCAGGGTCACATACTGTTTTACGTATACTGATTTGTTTCGTTTTTACCATGAGAAATTTCAGTTATTTAAAATTAGTCAACTAAAAACAAAAGACTAAACATATATCTATTCCATTGATTAAAAAATCCTGATTTTAAACTGTCAACAGTTAAATTACTGATAAAGTAATGTGTACATCATTCATTATAAATATATTGTTCAAAATTGTAAAATTTTTTTCTGATTAAATCTGATGTGCATTTAATTATCCCTTTATCAATTGCTCTTATAATTTGATGAATGGACAATTATTACTGAATATATACATAATTATATATGTAAACAAAATGGCCAGACTTCACTTCCCATTAAAAATACTTATTGGATAAAATAAGTTATCAATTTCTTTTTATCTACGTAATTGGAATCCTAGTAAGAAAATTGACCGATCATTATTTATTGAATAGATATTTAAAATTTGAAAGGAGAAAAATCATTGAAATGTGGTATCTATGAGTCCAGATTGATCAGATATTCAATCAAATTTATTTTCTATGGTTTTAACCTATTAACTAATTTAATCAAATCTTATAGTTTGCAAGATGTATTTAATCGGATTTATGAGTCACAATGTGTAGGTTGCCTTTATTGTATATTCCCTAAAATTTTCTGGAACTATTCTTACCATTATGAATTCGGATTTGCGTAAATTGATGCAATTAAAGTCAACTGTACATTTTATTTAATTTCAAAATAAAAGCAATGCTAATGATTGTGTCGTTTTATATTCTCGTCCGTCTGAGACTTATTATTTAAAAATTGAATTATACGTTTTATGTAATAACTTAAAATTTATATATATAATATATTCAAATTTAAGTAAAATGCTATTTAATGTCACATTGAATGGATACCTAAAATTGTATTTAAAAAATTAAGCAAAGTTAAGATTTGATATCATGTAATAATTTGAAGAAATTTTACTTTTTTAAATTTATATTTCAACGTAAATAGAGGTACAATGTGATTTGTTTTAACAGCAGAAAAATAACATCTTTAGGGAAAAAACGTAGTCCCATGATGAGAAGTAAAAACAAATAAATCTCAGTGAAAACGATTAAAAAATTTGAAATTCGTAGCGAATTCCGACTTGTTATTTGTCTACTAATATTTTAACTGTCTTGGATCATTCATTTACCTGCAATTTTGGGAAATCCTTTAAAAAATAAAAGAATCTTCACATTTTTATAAATTTTTCTTTCAGTAATTTAAATAATTTTTAGATTGTCTGCTATAAAGTAAGTTGAAAGCAAATCATTTCACACACAAAATATAATTCTTAAAATTTCAATTAAGTGTATTTTTCATTGTGGTAAAAGCAAGACGAATTGTTAGGAGCGCAAAAACTGAAGAGTTTCTTTGAGTAAATTTTATCGCTTACATCAATATTTCAGTCGTATGTTTTCATTTATTTTTAAAAAATGTCTTGTTATAGGAATTAATTATTTAGGCTTAGGTTTTTTTATCACAAACGAAATAAAATGATATTCATTTCATTTTTAATAGACTTTTTGCAATCAAATAGAAAAAAAGGCTTTCTAAGTATTTTAAAAAAGTTTTGCTTTTAGAATAAGTTTATGAAGATATGTCGTAATTTTGGTTTCAGACCCCAGCAAAAACAATAAATAAGAATTAGAAAGACACAAGAATAACGAAAATCCTTGAACATTTTTTGCATTCAAATAGTTATCGATAAATATTTTTATTGTGCATACATTAATTGTATCATTTTTCTCTGTGTTTAAGTTTCAAAGTTATAATATTTATTTATCAATTCATTTTCAGCTGTTAAAATGATTGATTTTGATACAATGATTCGAAAAATTGGTTGAAAATTATTTAGGTTACGAGGGTTGCTAATTTTATTTCTGACCTTGATAAATGTATGTTTTTGCTAAGTGTTCACTGATATTTCTAAATGATACTTTGATGCTTATAAATTTAATTTTCTTAAAACGTTTTTCTCCATTTCTGCGTAATTGTTTTGCTTACACTATAAATTGAAATATTCATTTCGAGCAAATGATGAAATTGACTCCTTGAAAATTTTGTGTGATTATTTTCATAAATTTCGACGGGGATAATCATGTTATGAATTTCGATGAAATTAATGATTCACATACAACGTTAAAACACCATTCTACAACATTCTAAAAAAATTGTGAAACGCGAATACAATGATGCGATCGTCATTCGCTTCTGGCCAAATTCCGTGACGGTCATTCAAAATCTGTTTTAGTACCAAGAAATGTTAATGCTGTGCGTGATGTGCTAGATTTGTCATGTGAAACATAGGTTGAGTCATTTATGGGTTTTAGAATGATAAGCATCTATAAGGTTACAAATATTTAGCTGTAAAAAAGATTTTTTCGCTTGCATTTCAATCCAATCTGACAAACGCTCAAAAGTAAATTCTTGTCATTTGTGCCAGCAAATTTTGAAGAAATGCGTTCAATGGGCATCAAAGATTGTGTATGATTCCTACATTAGGGATCAATCTTGGATCAATCCATATGAGCCTAAAACAAAACTGCAACCGACTTGATTTTGCACCTGAATTTGTTGCATATTTTGCCTGATTTTGCTGACATAATTTTGCATATTTTTACTTTAGCATATCACAAAAATAATTTATGTTCAGTGATTTTCGACATTTGTAAAAGCGGCAATGAAATCAAAACCCATATTTTAAAGGTACCTCAATTGATATGGAAAAAAGTATTTCGAAAATTTGTTCAAATCTATGCAAAAATGCATTGATCTTTATTCAGAATATTTTTGAAGCACCCATTTCGACCACAAATGTTTGTTTTATTTTCATTATTAAGCCAGAAATATGAATAACAAATATCGTAAATAATGTTTTTATTCCATTTTTAACTCGTGTTATTTCGTTGCTGTAATAATATTAGGTATGTCCAAGTAAGGAGGGGGTCTCCAAACCTTAACATAATGTATTTTCATTGCATAGTATTCAGATGCGGACTAATGCTTTTTATTTAATTAATTGGTTCTGTTAGCCCTCGAGATCGTCCAATCAGCTATGTAAATATAATGTGTACCTTTATTCTATATGAACTTCATTAAACTCATACATGTATAAGTATTGTCAACTGTACCGTCTATGACTGTTCTACGAGAAAATTCCCTGATATGATCTTAGGTATTGTTTAGCAACAACATGTAGATGTTTCGTAAGTTTTCTGCATTCATCAATTGTATTATTTTTCTTTTTACTTTGTTTGGAAACTTTGGCAATTGTACTTATTAAAATTTTGTACCCATTGAAAATCATTTAATTACTTTGACGAAAAATTTTAGAATGGATTTTCTTGTTGATGACAAAAGTTATGGGTGGGTTAGGAATCCATTTCATTTTACTTCTGAAGGGCTCGCAATTGCCAAATAATAAACCCATAACTTTACAAGTAGCGAAACTAAAGAACAATTTAGTAACAAATCACACCTTTTGAATTTAAGCCATGCGAAGAGGAGGAAAATTCTGCTCTAAAAACAAAGGCATTTCGCATTATATTAAAATTTTTAGCCCTCTAACTTTGTAAAAAAGGATTTTCTCCCGTGGCTTCATTGAAGACAAAATATAAAACTCGGCTAAATATAAAAAAGGGCTGAGAGTGTCTATTTCTAATATAATATTAAACCTTCCTTTTTCTACAAATCTTGCTCTGCAAGTTTAACAATCATTACAGATCCTAGCAAATCTGTAATAATTGTTAAATCTGTTTTTAATCAAATAAGATTTGATGTAGTAAGTTATTTCAATTTATAAGTTAATTATTAAATATTAGATCGAAATACATTTTGTTTTGTATGTGTGTGCATTCCTTTCATTTAGTTCATAAATTTTTTAAATAATATATTGTCTAGAATAATTTGGGGCTTCCTAGGGGTCGCGTCCCACAGATTGAAATTCGCTGTTTGGCACAGGTGCCGTATAATCTACGATGCCAAATTCTGAGATTGGCAATTTTTTGGTGAATTTTCTTATGTATCTGGCAACCTCATTTTTATTACGTCATATATATGGATAACTATAAATATTCTGTAAAAAATTCTATTTTGGTAACCATAGTATTTACGTCATCGCGCACGTCATGATACGTCGTCATCTTGGCAGCATTTCTTCATCACTTAAAAAATTCAGAATTTGGAATCCTGGATTATATGGCATCTGTGCCCTTTGTTTTAATAATAGGTAAATATTTTGAAGTATAAAAAGTTTATACAATGTAAAAATGAAATTACAGATACTTACGATCGAAAAATATTGACGAACTCACTTTTAGGATGTTAAAAAAATACACAGCGTTTTTCAATCACCAAAAGCAGTTTGAAACCTCATCAATGAAGATAATTTTTCCAAAATTAATTTATTTAAGATATCATGAGAAAAATAATGTGTTGAGAATAAATCAAGCTCAGGTTAGTATATTTGAATTAACTTGTAAATGACTACAGCTTCTTTATTCAGTTACAGACAACATGCTTATGTTGCATCATCGTTGTGGCAATTTTCATGACATAGACCTCATGTCGCTTTTATATATATGTACGGACTAATACTTGACTATTTATAGTCTGCTTTAGCTAGCAAATTTGCTTGACTTTTCGCCATGTAAAAATAGTTTGGACACATAGTCGTCAGATTCGATCACCAAATCACTATATTCAGACATTCCAAAATGTCTTAAACCTGAAGTAATTTGATGAATCACTGGCATAATATATAGGAGGATGACATTACGAATATATATCACTCCTTATTTACATGTATAATATCATGAATCGCTGAGAGATAGTTTCAGCTTTTATTGATTTGAACACACAACATGTGATTGTTTACCATTTGATAGGTCTTATTGCCTTAATTTCAATCCTTTTTTACTGTACGTGAGCTATATACTGTTAAAAATGATAATGTAAATATTTTTGTGAATATATTATTTCTACTTAATTACTTTTTTCAATGTTTTATTAGATATTCATTTGTGAGAAATTATAACCTAAGAAACGTTATTATGTAAAAATAGCGATTTTTGATTTGAGAAATAAGTCTGTAAAAATCACACAATTTAGAAATAAGTCTGTAACAACACAATTTAGCGACATTTGGTAATATTTTTTTTGTGATTTGGTGATATTTAACGACATTTTTGAGGCCAAAATACTAGTCAACATTTTCGGGCTTTCGAATAGATAAAACAGTATGAGGCGAGTTATCATAGGTTTACTCCAAGAATGTTGTAGTAACTATTACCAAAGAAGGATATAAATATCGGGTTCAAAAAAGCAGCAAGTTAATTAAAAGTTAGTGGAAAAAGTTCGACGTTTAGAGTATTCAATTCTTAAAGTTACTTTGTTTAGTTTCTGTATTAAAGAATATGCATAGTTCATTTTAGCCTATGTAAAATGTATTACAGAGTTTCTAAATTATATTAATATGTTTTATATTATTCAAATTGATGTATTTGTAGTCAAATAGTGACAGAAAGGACTGTAAATAAATTGTTTAGAAGAAAACTAATTTTTATTGATGCGTCATCACATTTTAATCATCCTCACGAAGAAAAATCTTAACGATTTTTCTTCGTGAGGACGAATCATAATTATTTTCAAGAAAACTTATTCACTTTACTCAAAATACTTTGATTTTTCGGCACAGGAGTGTATTCAATGAAGAGGAGTGAGTCAATGTTTTTCTTTTACAGGGTTCCGATGATGTCTTAGCGATCTTTTATAGGTAAAATACTGGGTACTCCATTGTTCGATCACGACCTAGGATTAGCTCCATTTTCTTTTTTTGAAATTCGAGTTTTCAGTTTCCTCACGCGACACCATGAACTAAAAGAAAACGAATAATTTGATTTAGATATACAAAAATGATAAATGTGAAATAGCTTAATAAATGAGAATGCAGTTGATAAAATTCGGCACGGGTGCTTTATAATACAGATTGCCAAATTCTATGTTTGGCGATTTTTTTGGCGAATTTTCTTATGTATCTGGCAACTTCGCTTTGATTACGTCATACATATGGAGACCTATAAGAATTCTGCCGAAAATTCAAGTTTGGTAACCCTAGTATTTACGTCATCGCACACGTCACGAAACGTCATCTTGGCAAAATTTTTCATCGCCAAAAAATTCAAAATTTGGAATCCTGGATTATACGGCACCTATGCCGGTTTTTCTTCTTAGTAAATGAGTATTTTATTATTTGTAATTTTAGAAGTGAAATATAATGTAATAGTTATTATCGAAAGAACTGTAGAGATACAAAAAAATAGGATGATTTAAGGAAGAATCTTTGTGTAGATATTAAACGATCACATTGACTTCATCGTTAAATATTTTTAAACATTCCTAAATATCATATTATAAGGGCATATGGTGTTTAACAATTCCGAAAAAAAGCTGTAACTTATGAAATAGAATGAATTCAAATTAAAAGAAATATTTAAAGAACTGAGAAAAATGTATTATTTTTAACTAAAAATGTATTTTTAGTTGTTATATGTTGTTGTCGTGTACCAGCTAGGCTGGCAACATGGGGTGCGATGTTCCACTTTTCCAACTGAATCCTATTTTGGTGTGGAGTCCGACTTCCTCAGTACACACATGCCATAGGGACCCGTTTATAGGGTATACAACCATTATCACCTCATTCATACAAAGAAAGGACAAAGACAGGATAGATAGAGAGAGAAAGTACATGCTATGCCGGAACCGAGATTCGAACCCAGGACCTCCCTATCCAGCAGTCAGGGACTCTGACCATTAGACATTTATTTATGTTAAAACATTAATGAAAAAAAGTTTAGATTTTGTGGGGAAAAATATAATTTATATATCAGAAATGTAATTTTTCATATTTGGCTGTTTTATTAGGAATTTAATATAAAAAGAAATGAAAACTAAGATATTCTAGTAATTTTTCGCTACTAAACGCTTGTTCACATGTGTAATAAATATGAATTGTTTTACAATTTTATACAAATAAATTATTGCAGTTCTTACAACAAATTAATGAGTAACGATATGAGAACAAATCTACATTCAAATTAAAGTGTTAAATTGAAGAAATAAATATTTAAGTATTAAATATATAGTAAGATTTTTTTATTTCCTTAGTCGAGAAATAATTAAAGATCAGTAAAATTATCATGGAAATATTTTTTTCAATAAAATCAAAATATTAGATTAAAGTTACAAATAAAAAGCATTGTATGATTAATTAAAACAGAGAGGAGAATACATATTAAGCAGCTTATATTTGTATTAATTTAACTATTTAATAATAGTTTCTGAGAAACACTTTCAGTGAAACGATTTTATTGACTAGTTAAGAGAGAGAGAACGGGATTTTTTTAAACTACTCTTCTATACTGCATTCGTCTGATTCGATATTTTTTTAACCGAATATTCATAAAAAAATTTTTTTTCAAAATTCGACCCTTCAAATTGAATCAGTGATAGCGGGAAAAAGTTTCAATGAATGAAATGAATGAAGTGAAAAATTTTAATTTTGATTAATTAAGGATTTTATATGTATTACGTATACGAGTTATTAAATTTTATATAGCGTCAATACATGAAATATATTACAGTATTTACTAATTAGAATAACATTTTTTATTACATTAAATGCTGAATTGTATTAAAATATTGCAAGAAGGTAAAAGGAAGGTATTTGTTCCCAATCTTGATGAAGATTTCGTGTTGGAAAGGTTTGAGCAGTCTAACTAGTCACAGCAAAATATTTGATTTTTCTGCATGAGTTTTAATAAGAATAGTTATCATTTTGTCGATTTTATCTCTTTATTATAACTAAACATTTAAGGTGCCATATAAACATACGCTTCTGTTTCTCTTCGGGATTGTTACGAAGTATTTTTAATAATGCTTTAAGTGTTGTTACGTATGACACATGGACAAGCCAAGCTCGCTATGACTTGGCAATGCGAATTTAAGTCAAAAGGGAGCGTCTTTCGTTTTAATCAGAACACCACAAAGATGAAACTATGTCCTTGCTCTTTTTTAAATCCTCCGATAGATGGCACCACCAGAGGACCCACTTCCTCAATTTTGACATTGATCTGTAGAAAGAGGAAATTTTCTTCAGACCACATTGCACCCATGGTAACTGCTCAACGACCGACCACAAGACTTTCAATTCCACAGATTTAACGAGCACGTATATCGCATGTACTCGGTGGGTCTTTGGCGGCATTGGAAATCGAACACTGCCCTACGGGATGGAAGGCCGATACCCTAACCACTAGGGTACCACCTCAATTATGATGTTAATACACAAACATGCACTAAATATGAATAGAATTGTGATGCATCAATATTATATCTAGCATTTAAGATCTATAGCAATCTATAGACTGTCAGCATTTATTTTATAAATTTTACTTTTTTGTAAAAAGTCTCGTATACATACATAATATGTTATTGTATATGGCCATATTGTATAGGCACCTTATGGTATAAGCACCTTATAGTATAGGCACCTTATTGTATAAGCACCTAACTGTATAGGCACCTTATTGTATAGGCACCTTATTGTATAGGCACCTTACATATTGGAACAACCAGTGGGTGTGCCATTGTAGCCTCGTGCGTCTTCGTAATTTAGAAGCAGAGCTCAAGCAGACCGCCAGACTATCCTGAGAGGTATCATTTCACATGAAAGACATTGCGACCACGACCTATATAACGTGCCTCTGCCGTCATTAGCGAATACGACAGATCTACGATTGGGTCGGGATTGAGCTCCAGTGGCTCAGTAGCTTCAGGAATCCTCCCTTTAAGAGCAGCAAAGTGAAGCATCGTTTGCCGCGGGCAGTGGTTGGGAGGGTGACCACGCCGTACTCTCCTTCACTGGGTTGCTGGAGCTCCGTGGGTTGGGGACGTGTCCACGTTAATATGTGACGTCCAAAGTCCTTCCGCTGGAGCGGCGTAGATGTGGAGAGAAGGGTGCCAGCTCAGGTGTGACCTCGACACATGACCGTGATCTCAAAATTACCAGGCACTTGGTGACGGGTGACTATTCTAAACCCGTTAACCTAAAAGTACAGACCGGAGTTCGCTTGCATCGCTATGTATGTATGATTGGGTTGGGATTCGAACTCACTACCTTCCGATATCGAGAACAAATGTCCTAACCAACAAGGCTACTACAGTCTCATATATATATATATATATATATATATATATATATATATATATATAACAAAAATCGTCGTCTTATATAAGAGCTTGTTTTCAACAATGGTATTATATTTAGAATTCTCATAACCATTTACGACACTGGAAAGTTTACATTGAATTGCTGTACTACAAAGGATATGACCTTTAAAATTATTGATTGAATAAAATAATTAATTTTTATAATTTAAATGGAAGTTTTTTTGCATTGTGTTTTGTAATTTTATCAATTTTTTATAAAATATCGGAAGTAGTTCTTTCATTTTAAGCATTTTTAAAATTCAAACAAATTTAATTTTACTATGCAGTGTCTGACGTTAACTTTGTTTAACAAAAATGGAGACCTTATACATACATACATACATACATATATATATATATATATATATATATATATATATATATATATATATATATATATATATATATATATATATATATATATATATATATATATTATTTTTGTCAAGAGATTTCATATTGATTTCTATCTTAAAAAATAGTCAAATATAACCAACGAATATATTTTTTAAAATAAAGGACAACTGTTTTCTACAGAAGTCTAAAACAGATGGTGCTTCTCCATTTATGACATTAAGATGGGTATTCAGAAAATTATAATCACATCAACATTTGTTTTCTTGAAAGTGATTGATTTCACTTATTTGAATTCCAGATGGAGAAAATTTCTTTCAAAACATCGAACATATTTCTTAAAATCAATCTTCGAAATTTTGATATGAATGAAATGTTGTTTTGATTCTGAATAATTGATGTTAGTGATTATTTTTGAAAAATTTGTTTTCAAAAAAAGCAAATATAATTTGATAATCTCTTGGAGTGATGTAAATATGTCCAAAAACAGTTGTTTGTGCCAGATCGTATTCCTTCTTTAAAAAATAAAGAAGATTGAAAAGCTTAACATTCATTTTCTTGACATTCATAAAATGTAAAATGCAATTATCTTAGATATATTTGTGCGGAATGTAATTATAAGCCTAATTTTTGTTTATATTTAGCGACTATTTAATAGCATTATTGCTCCAAATAATGTAATTAATTTTTTTATGTAGTATATCATAAGTATAAAGTTAATTTTAAATTTTATGAGATATACACTATAATGTTTGGAATTAATGAATACAAAAAAAAATTTTTTATAATGTAAAATTTTAAATTTCACATTTTTTAGTTCATGTATCAAATATTATAACATAAAAGTAAGGACTAAAAAATTTTATTAGAAAAAATTAGAAAAGATAATCTGTTCTGTCATTAAGAATTTAGCTTTCATAAACTTATCAATCATTGTAAACTATTAGCTCCACTAGTTGATCTCAGAAATTTCTAGGTTTTTGAAATAAATTGCACTTTGTTTATCTCTTGTCATCTGTTGTTGTTACTTATAACACTTAGAAAACCTAAGCTCGTTTTGTTATCATCTATGTGAATTTAAGTCAATACAGTTTGTCTTTCGTTTAACCAGAGCCCTACGAAGGTGAAAGTACGATTTTACTTTAAGACTCCTCCAACAGATGGCACCACCAGAGGATCCACTTCTTCAATATCGACATTGATCTGGAGGGGAAGGAAATTTTCTCCAAGCCATCACACTCATGGTAACTGCTCAACGACTGACCACAGGACGATTCCACAAATTTAATGAGCACATATATCGCATGTATTCGCTGGATCTTTGGCGGCATTGGGAATCGACCTCCACCTTTTTCGGACGGAAGACCAATAGTTATCATCCTCTAATTGGCTTAATTGTCTTCTTTTGCCAAATCTCTTATATTGAATTACAATGAACAATAGACTAGCGCAGTTAATTTGGCATGCATGTACTAATACTCAACTAATATCTCAGTTTCTTTATTATCTGTGCTTTTTGAAAAGGTTCTCTGTGGTAATTCATTTTAAGCTATTTCACAAGAATTGAAGCATTATATGTATGAATACTATTGCAAAAACTCAAATTCGACATTTTAAAGATGTATGTGTGATTGATAAAGATATATTATCATTTTTAAGGGTGGGTTATTGTTTATGAGGGTGGGTTATTTATGACTGGGCAAGGTTGACTCAGCCTTTCATCCCTTCAGTGGGTCGATTAACTGAGTACCAAGCATGCTTGGGAACTAAACACTGGGGGTCTTACGTTAGGCTGACCACCTAACTGGGACATGTGCTTCGCACCCCAAGGACCTCGGTCATGAAAACAGAAATAGGCACTGTAGGCCTTGGCCCACATGGGCTGTCGTGCCATGGAGTTTAGTTTATGACTTTATGACCCACGTATTTTATAGAAGTGTTTAAATTTATCACAATTAACTACATACTTCTAATAAATTGTTAAGTTGCATTTATGATTACGAAATGAAACAAAACGGTCTACCACTACTTTGTTGATAATAAACGTGGCTTAAAAGTAAGAAAGAAATATTTTGAGTTCAATACATAGCTTTGATTTTAGCCACCTTTGAAATAACAGGCAATTGAAATGTCATTTCTAATTTACAGTTTCGTGCCAGTCGAAATGAGTGTTTGAGCGTTTTCCAGTTTTTTCTCTTGCAACACATGCTTACGGCTCATTATTCACGAAAAGTTCTCTGAAAAGCAGCTTGCGCAGACATTTAAATGGTTTAGAGTAGCTTTCAACGATTGATTTTTTTTCTCTACAAAATCATTGGTGACACCTATGATCCATCTTGGATATCCATTCCTGAATTTACGCTTAAACTATTTAGTTTACGAAAATTGATTTTAATCCTTCATTTTATGAGATCCGCCCAACTTGTTTAGTGGTCAGCGTGCCAAACTGCGGATAAGGAGGTCCTGGGCTCGAATCCCGGTTCAGGCATGGGTGTACTTTCTCTCTCTATCTATCCTGTCTTTGTCCTTTCCTTGTATGAATGAAGTGTGAATGATTGTCTACCCTATAAACGGGTCCCTATGGCATGTGTGTACTGAGGAAGCCGGATTCCACACCGAAATATGGTTCAGTTGGAAAAGGTGAGCAGCGCACCCCATATTGCCAGCCTAGCTGGCACACGACAACAACATGAGATTAAAAAACTATTGCATCAAGAAAATACAACTTTTTTTCTTGATTTTATAACCAATAAAATTTGATTAAATTATTTATTTTGAATACAATATTTAACTAAAACTGATTTGTTGAAAACTACTTATATATATATATATATATATATATATATATATATATATATATGAGTATAAAAAACAAATGAAATGTTAATCTTGTTTTTATAGTAATTGTTGATTTTAATGTTTGCCCTAAATCTCTACTATATATATATATATATATATATATATATATATATATATATATATATATATATATATATATATATATATATATATATATATATATATATGTATAAACTTATAGAATGGACATGTCTATATGAAGCCTTAATACATAGATGTTAATATCAACACATAATGAAGTTAGTTTGAAAGCTAAATATACACTATATGAGGTCAGATATTTTAACATTTTATTAAAAATAACCACATAAAAATCAATAAAAATCTTGAGAATCGGTAAACATGTGTTTGTAACCAGATATGTATAATAAATTTATTTTGGTTAAGAAATTAATATTAGGTAGAATTCTGCAAATTATTAAAATGTTAAAACATATATTATATATTTTCAGATTCCATTTAGCGATTATGTATATATATCGTTTCATTAATTCTTGCGAATTTTTTTGGTAAAATGGAAGATTGCGGTCAGAGCATCGCCAATTGATGAAGATGTTTTCGCCAAGTGGAGGTGACGCGCGCGCGTAGGTATTTTAATTTAATTCGCAACATATAATGGCCGCCAATATACTCTTTGAGAAGGATGGCAACCGTATAAGAAATAAGGTTTTTTCCGATTTCTTAAATGCTTGCCATTTTTTAATGACAACCTAACAATATATAAAGTATACAAATCGTATTAAGAATTAATTAAACTCTTCTTTTTAAAGTATTACAAAATTAAAATTGAAGGAAGTAAGGTAGCAGAAATAATGCAAATTGTAAAAAATAGAATATATTTTCTTAATGAAAATTACATTTAACAAACTCTATATAAAAATAAATAAAATGAAGAATTCGGTAAGTGGTTAAATAATTTTCGTAATAAGGTATATGATTTTCGATATTATTTCACAAGGCATTAGAGCATAAAAGCACAAATTTTCAAATTTCATTTAATGATTTTAGATTATGATGATAGATAGAATTTTTTGCAAGTCATAAAGAACATTAAGTACAAAATTTAAAATTTCATTTAACGATTTTAGAATATGAACCATATATTTATATTGCTTTTACGTAGCGGCCATTTTGTTAGTCATATCTTGGCGTCTAAGCAACCACCTAAGAATCAAGAAGTACTCGGTTATACGTTTTTACCCATAAAAGTACAAATTTTCAAGTTTAACGCGATTTCATACAATATTATCCTATCGAACATTAACACAGAAAAATACAAGCCCTTAATTTAAAGAAAAAATATCATTTTATGCAATTCCTGAAGTTTAAGAATTTCTGTAACAGCTAATAAATTAAGAAATCTGGAATAAATTTTAAAAATATTCATCAAAACAATATTCATTTTTAATAAATTCAATAGCAGAATAATGGAAAAATATTACAAAAAAGAATATTCTAAAGTTAGGAAAATAGAATAGTCTGTAGTTTAGCTTATGATTGAAAATTTAAATACTTTAAATACAATTCTATGCCTGCATAAAATAATTGGAATTAAAGTCTTACCATCAGTTTTTTTCTCTAACTGGACCATGCTTTGTGAATTGTGCTGGCTGCTGTTTTAATTGAAATAGTTTATAACTACTCATGAGATATAATATCAAAGGTTGTGTTCCAACAAACAATAAATATTGTTTACAAAATGCCATGGGTTTGCAGAGATTTGTATCAGGCCTGAAAAATCAAAGAACTTCATGCTTCATCACATCAAAACCAGTAAGAATGATTTTAGTAACTGCCCTTTTTGTCATAATTTTCCCCAAAAACAATTAATTCGTTCAGAATGCCTCATACATACAAAAATATTAGTTTATGAATAATGTTTACTATTTTTGAGTAAAATTTCTGAAATCAGCTTCAATGCATGCAATTTTTGGGGAATTAATAAATAAAAATAATGTTAGTAAAAAAAAAACTGCATTTTATTATAAACTTTTTTTAAATGAAATATTTCAAACAAATTATTTATACCTATATTTATGCTAATAATAAATATTTTTTAAATAAACTTTTGCTCTATTGTAGGAAAGATTATTACTCTCATACGATTTATTTTCAATCAATATATATATTTTTTAATTTTAACTTTAATCAATTATATTTAATGATACGAGTAAATTTTATTTTACTTCTCTCTCATCTAAATGCATTTTCTAATTTATTTCTATCTACATTTATCTTGTATTCAATAAGTAAATTCATTGGATTCAGATTTGAAAATATTAAGGACAGTTCATTTCTATTTTGTGTATGTGTGCACAAAATTGACTTCTTTTTTTACTCTATACCTGATATTTCGATTCATTAGAAAGCAAAGCTTCTTATAACTTTTGTCCGCTAAATGAAACGTATTAACAAAATTGTTCAATAAATGTGTCACAGAATACATACTTTTTGCGTCAAAAACTCTTTTAATGTATATGAATATCATTAATATATAAATTATTCAATTAAATAATAATTTACGAAAATTCGTAAAAATTTTACATTAAAGTATAGTCGAAGTGTACAAATAAACAAATATTTATCATATTACCAAAAGAGCGGTTGTGAAACATCTGCATCCCTGAATGAAAGCCATATTTCTTGAAAGATTTTCTACACACCTTTGAATAGGTTAAGATATTTCAAAAAATATTTGAAAATTTATAACCGAATACTGGAATATGTAAAATACCAAAAATTTAATATGAAAAGGTAAGATGCCTTAAATCTTCGGTTAAAGTTGTTACAAAATTCTAAAAATGTTATGGAATTCTTTTTTTCGTAAGCTTCACATATGAAAAATATTTCTTGAAAGCTGCCATTTCTTATACCCCTTGGAAAAGAAATTTTAAAAGCAGTAGAGATGATGTACACGTAGGAATAATCCATCAAACTGAAAGTGCAGTTTCATGGAAAAATATTAAAGCTAGCACAGCTATCGAATTTCACGATCAAAATATTTCTGACTTATTTAAAGAGAGTAAATTTGTTTATTTGTTAATGAATTCAAAATGATTTCTATAAGTAATATATAATATTTTTTTTAAAGTAAGAAATCATATCTTAGAAAAATTGATTTAAAAGCTATTACGCAGATAAATTTTTTTTCATAAAATATCCAAATTTAAATTGAATTAACTCTCCTCTTTGTAAAACATTACTTAATATTTTTTATATCAAGTAATTTTTTACAAAGAGTTTACAAAATGTTTTATAAATTTTAGATATTTATTTACATAAATAATTTCAGTATTTGCTTATACAGTCGTGTTTTTAAATGTGTAGATCATAATATCGTTTCTTGCTTGAAATTTTTCTAAGAGGGCTTTTGTGCTTATTGCATAAGATGCTTTCCTAAAAATGACACTCTTAAATTCATTCATTATATGGTCTAACAAAGAAATTCATTTGGCTAAGTTGAGTTAAATAGTTAGTATTCTGGTTTTCAAACCATTGGTTCATGGGTTCAATTCCCAATGTGATTATAAAAGCTTAAAGTGATCCGGAATGTGATTTAAACTCTGTATTCAAGAAAAATTAGTCCTGTTATGTAAAAAAACGATGTATGTGTATGGGAAAATAACTAGAATGCCAAAGAAATCAAAATTATTAGAATTAAATATTTATTAGAATGTAAATCATGTTATTTAAAATTTTAATTTGATTATAAGTTTCTTACTGAAACACTATTATAATACTGTCATAATGTTTAGCTATAAAACTGGCAAAAATTATAAGAAATCAGTGTTTGGAAATTTTCGTACGAATTCTTGGAGTTATCTCTTGAAACGTCTTGATTGTTTTGATAATTATAAGAGAAAACAAATCTCAGACTTAATATTTTCTTTAAACTTCTTTAAGCTATTTGTGATTTCATCTCGAATTTGTTTTTGGTCTCTATTGTTATTACGAATATGATCATGTTTTCCTCTAGTAAAAAAGGAAGAAAAGGAAGGAAGAAAAGTAATAAAAAAGTATATATATATATATATATATATATATATATATATATATATATATATATATATATATATATATATATATATATATATATATATATATATATATAATTTCTTTAAAAACTGATTTATATTAAGAAAGAAACATGATGCAATGAATTTTCATTCGAAATTCTGGTGTTTGAGCATCCACACGAAAATTTAAAATAAGATACAAGTTTAATTCGTATTGTTTTGCACAAATTCTCAAAGATACAAAATGCAATCTTTGCTGTTTCGTTCATTATAAACATCAAATAATATGAAGAAAAAGAAGTTCCATAGGTAACTCCATGTGTGTGTGAACTTAAACATTATATCTCTCTCTCTATATATATATATATATATACACACACACACACATATATATATATATATATATATATATATATATATATATATATATATATATATATATATATATATATATATACGATGATATAAATTCCTTTTATATCTAAAATATTGTATAATGTGTAGTATGACAGCTGAAAGCTATGGAAGATTTTCAAGGAACCAAAAATAATCGCAAAAAGTTCCAAAGAAGAAACAGGTCACTCAAATGTTGTTGGTTATTAGTTGTTAGCTTTATACGAGTATCTTGAATATTTGACAAATGATAGCTTAATTTTTACTTTGGGACAAGAAAGATCCAATGGATTTCAAAATTTTGTAGCTGCATTTAATCTGATTTATTCTTTGAAAGTAAATTCTAGATGTTTTAACAAATTTAGGTATTTTGTGGAAGCTGTGTTCTTATATAGATTTATTTTTTGAGAATTTGTTCAACATAAATAGTATGAAGGATGCATTGCTCTTCTTTCTTAGTATTGCCAAAAATACCAGTAAAATTTTGGATATTTGCTTGAGTTAAATGATAATCAAATTTAGATGCGAATATAATAATTAAAGCAAAATTCGTGCCAAATTTATCAAAATATATCAATATGAATAATAATGAAATATTTGTTAGAGATTATAAGTAATAGCATAAAAGTTTTCTTTAAGAATGATGATTGCGTTAAATACAAGAAATATTCAAAGAAAAAAAATGAAATCAATGAAAAAATTCATGTATTTTTGATGGATAAGAGATTTGTAGGAAAAGTAAAAAATAAAATTGAAAAAAAATTAAATATGTTTAACTTAAACGAGAAAAGGATTATATATTTAAAGTAAATAATTTTTTTAAATTAAAATCTTAAATAAAAAATATAAGCATTATTCATATCCTACGCGTGCATATATATATATACATTAATTGTATTCCATAAAAAAATTGTAGATAATCTGTTGACTAAATAGCAGTAGATCGGCAGTTGTAGCAGTAAATAAAATAAATTATTTCACATGTTAATAGTATAAAATTTGGTTTAGTTAATATAATTAGACTGAAAAATATCTATAATAACTAGAAAATGGTTCAACACAATATAAATATTTCATTACATGTTTATTTTTATTAGGAAGTATCTAATACTTTCAAAAAGGTAGTAAATCTTGTTGTAATGTTTGCATAAAATGTTGAGTTCAAAATTCTACTTTTATTCAAAAAACCTTCTCCTTTTTATCTCCCTATACCTTAATTTTCTCTGAAGATTTAAAGTTGATTTAAAGATTCTTTCATAAATACTTTTAAAATGAGTTTAAAAATCTCCAGAATTAATTCTAACAGACTTTTGATTGTGGGAATATCTGAAGTCTCACATGTCCAATGAACTCTAATTACATTGCGGAAATTGAATTACGTCATTCGAAAGGCCAATGTCAACATCATTGCTGACACGCTGCTCTCTGAGCCAATTATTGATCTGAGTCGACATGCCCAGCTCAAATAAGTACAGTTGCATGGCTCACTTGGCTCATACTTCTAACATTAAATATAAATAAAGGTATACATTTTTAGCTCAGTGTACTCCTTTAAGACCAAGGCTTACAGTGCTCATATCTGTTTTCTTGACCTAGGGATTTGGAGTACAAAGCATATGTCCTGGTTAGGTAGTTAGCCTAACGCGAAACCCAGAGCGTTTAGTTCTCAAGCATGCTTGTTACACTGTTTTATTGACCCACAAAAGCGATTCTAGCATTAAATATAAATAAAGATATAATACTTAGCTCAGTGTACTCCTTTAAGACCAAGGCTTACAGTGCTTATATCTGTTTTCTTGACCTAGGGATTTGGAGTACAAAGCATATGTCCTGGTTAGGTAGTTAGCCTAACGCGAAACCCAGTGTTTAGTTCTCAAGCATGCTTGTTACACTGTTTTATTGACCCACAGAAGCGATTTCTTGACCTAGGGATTTGGAGTGCAAAGCATATGTCCTTGTTAGGTGGTTAGCCTAACGCGAAACCCAGAGTGTTTAGTTCTCAAGCATGCTTGTTACACTGTTTTATTGACCCACAGAAGCGATAAAAGGCTGAGTCAACTATCCAAGCAGAAGGATCGAACCTTGGACTTGTGCATTGGCAATGCGAAGTGCTGTCACCACGCGATTAATCTTCTCATATACATATATTTATTTACATTAAACATTTCAGCATACTTTTCAATTGCTTTCATTAAGACCTTCCAGGATTTTCTTCTGCAAAATCGGTCTTGGTCTAATCAGCTTCTTCAACGAACAATGCAATATATATCTCAAATAAGCTTTGTAATATAGACAGAGTATACAGATAATTAAATGTTTTCTTGGAAAACATGTTGAATGCAAAAATATGCAGTAAAATGTTTACTTCAATAAATTACCTCGAGAAACCCTGTGTGTGTGGATAATGCTTAAATATCTCTTTAAGTATAGATAAACCATTGGAAGCGGTAATAAAGTATTTGTATGCTTACTACATCTTGCTTTCTTGGTATACTTTTGCATGGTATTTCAGAAGTATTCCAGTTTCACAAGTGAAAAGAAATTGTGACAATTTTTCCAGAGACACTCCAAAAAATTTGCATGCAGAAAATAGAAACACAACAACCCTTTTTTTGTTGTTCTATATAATAATAGAGAAAGAATTTAAGATTTTCCATTCCAAGCAATGCGATTTTCCACAAGGTGAAAGACGATTTTCCACAACACTTTCACATACTTAAAATTACTTATGCATTACCTAAAATCGCTCACAGTATATAATTAAGCAATTTCATTTGTGGAATATTTCAAGCATTTTTGCTTTTAGTAATGAATGCATATTGAAAAATGCAAGATGTCTTATATACGTAAGCGAAAATTTAAAAAGAAAAATTTCAGTTCCTTATGATTTGCATGAAGTCTGGCAAAAACTCTAAATTTTAGTAATTAGTGCCCCAGAAGTTATGTGGTGTAAGGAGATGAGGATCTATTGTCTCTGTGGTACTTTTTTTTTAACTTCAAAGATAGAATTATTTTTATCTCTTCAAAGCTGAATATTAAAGAAAGTGAGTCAATTTTTGATTTCAATCAATCAATCAATCTTTAAAAATAAAGAATGAGAATGAGAAGACTTATTTTTCGACATGTAATGTTAAAGAATTTCAGAGACACATTAGTTTAGAACTGGACAAATATTAGGCTATTTATTTTAAGCAGATTTTTGCTTCACCGATTCTGAGAAACTGCATGAGTTAATTTTTGAATGTTGATTTTTCTCTGCAACTTCAACCAAAAAAGGTTGAGACTTTGGACTCTGGTGATGTAATCGTATATGTTTCATTGGAAGAAAATCGCTATAACAATTGAAAAAAAGTTACAGGGAACCTGAATGTTAATGATTAAACTGTACTTCATCGCTGAAAATTTTTTCGATATGTTTTAAAATTTGATTTCTGAGCTCAGCACCTCCTAATAGAAAATAATGAACTAAATATCATGAATATGGTCATTGCATATTTTGTATGTTAAAAGAAAGAATGTTTTCTTTGGATTATACATGTGGTAACAAGAAATGAGAAATAAATTTAATATAGCGATTTTCCAAGCAAAAGAATTTGAGTGAAAGCCCTTGAACTATTGAAAAGACTCTTTAAAATGTTTGTTGTGCGTTTAGTAGTATTTTATAGGAATAGCTCTCTCACATTTCGAGCAACAACAAATTTCGAAAAATCTACTGTACATAATATATCGAACATATTATTGATTGCTAAAGTTATATTGCTTAAAAATTTTGTGTTTAAGGTTATAATAAATTGAAATAATTCATTGGAGTAAATATATAAATATATATATTATTTGTATATATATATATATATATATACATATATATACATATATATATATATATATATATATATATATATATATATATATATATATATATATATATATATATATATATATATATATATATATATATATATATATATATATATAGTATGTAAATTTCTTTGAAAAAGTTGAAAGGTTGAAAGTAAGAAAATTATTTGTGAATATTCAACTAAAAATTATTCTATCAAGATTTATTTTTTAAAAAAATTCAGAAAAATTTCTTTAAATTTCAAATTTAGAAATGTTTTATAAATGCTGTTCTATTTTATTTTTAATTTAAAATGCATTTTTCATATACCAGCATTTATTTAAGCAGTATAATATGTTTCTTTTTAAAACAATATAATAAAAACGGAAACAGTAAATATAATAATTTAATAGCAAGTAAGGTCGTAAAAATTTAATTTAATCACATTTTTTTTTAAAAAAAAGTTAAATTTGATTATTTTACTCTACAAATTTGTTAATGAACGAAATAAATATTTTATACACAGTTTAAATTTTATTTAAATAAAACATTTTATTAGTTGTTTGAAAACGGGGGTGTTTTGGCAGAAGATTCATTTATATGAATTTTATTTGGAAAAAAAAAATTTAAAATAACAGATAAATCAAAAATCTCCACAAAAATGAGATTTACTATTGGTGATTCGTTTTCCAAATAACATATAGGCTGTAAACAAAATCAATACTTCAAGGAAATCTTACTTTTCTTGGTTGGTACTTTGTACGAGTTGGTACTCGTATAATATTGGTACTTATATTGTATATTTTTAAGGGATTTCAATTCAATATAACGATAAAATTGCATTATAATTGAATAATTATTGATTTTTAAATATATTAATGAACACAACATTTTGAAAAATTGAAATCTGTATGATCACTTGTACTCAAGTTTGAATTTAGAAAAATCAAAATTTTTACATATTCAGAATCATTTATTTCATTTGGAAGCGAATTATAAAAACAAATCAACTGTAAAAATCAACTAAACTAAATTCCTTGGCACATATGGGCCAAGGTATATATATATATATATATATATATATATATATATATATATATATATATATATATATATATATATATATATATATATATATATATATATATATATATATATATATATACACAAGATTGTACAGAAAAATCATCAGACGTTAATTCTTCTTATATATTATCAATAATCATTTAAAGTGTCTTAACATGGATCCCATAAAAGATATGAGAGTGTCGCAAATCATTTTGTATCATATTTGTAACAAATATCCAGGGCCGTGGTAGCCTAGTGGTTAGGGTATCGGTCTTCCATCCGGAAGGACGGGATACGATTTCCAATGCCGCCAAAGACCCACCGAGCACATGCGATGTATGTGCGCGTTAAATCTGTGGATTCGAAAGTCCTGTGGTCGGTCGTTGAGCAGTTACCATGGGTGCAATGGTCTGGAGAAAATTTCCTACCCCTTCAGATCAATGCCAAAATTGAAAAAGTAGATCCTATGGTGCTGCCATCTATCGGAGGATTAGAAGAGCAAAAGTCGTACTTTCACCTTCATGGTGCTCTGATAAAACGAAAGATGCTCCCAATTGACTTAAATTCGCATAGCCAAGACACAGCGAGCTTGGCTCCAAGTGTCAACAACAACAAAGTTAAAGAGTGGAAGATTTAAGCTTCATATTTTAAAGCTTAGTGCTATCTCAAAAGTGATATTGAGTTCATCAGCAGCACGCATTAAACTAATCTTACAGGAATGACGAGAAAAACATTTGATAAAGTAATTACCTTATGATGTTCCACTAAAGAAGCTCAATTTGAGTGCATAGTAACTCTCATTAAAAAGAAAACTTCATTAACAGGAAATTAAAAATACATTTTATTTAAAATAGTTATGCCTCTTTACATTTCTAAAAAAAAAATAAATAAAGATTTATTTCATTGGGTTTTAATCTCTTATAATCATTTTGATATGAAAATTTTGCTAAGTATATTCCAATTTACTTTACTGAATTATATTATCTATGCTATCATCGCCATTTTTACTCTGTGGAATCATTTGGTGTAATATACTAATCCAAAAGTATGCAACTTCTTGCATTTGAATGCTTTATTTATCATGAATTTATATAAATTTAATATTACTGACTCACATATTGAGTTGAGACTCATATGATCTCGTATAACGCGTTATTTACTAACGATTCACGTTTAACTTTTCTCAATAAAAGAGGCTGTTGTTGTCTTGTGCCAGCTAGGCTGGCAGCATGGGGTGCGCTGCTCCACTTTTCCAACTGAACCCTATCTTGGTGTGTAGTCCGACTTCCTCAGTACACACATGCCATAGGTACCCGTTTATAGGGTAGGCAACCATTCACACCTCATTCATACAAGGAAAGGACAAAGGATAGATAGAAAGCACATCCATGCCCGTACTGGGACTCGAACCTAGGACCTCCCTATCCGCAGTCAGGCACGCTGACGACAAGACAGGGTGGGCGGCACTGACTCACAATAAATTAATTCTTTAAAAAGAAAATATGTTGCCCCTTTATTTCAGTTGTAAGCGAAAATTGTTTTCTTTCATAATTCTGAACTTAATGATACAGTAAGTCACAACAAATTCTATAAATTTATAATAATTCATTTCAAATACATTGCTTCCCTTTAAATATAGTGGATATGCATTTTGAAGTTCAGAAACAAGTGATACATTTTTGATCAATGTTATCTAAAAATCCTTTATTGGAAACTAAATTTTTAAATTAATTTTTAGTTTTGTCCCTCAAGAATACACTTTGTATTTTATTATCCACTTATACTGAAGTCGACCAACTTGTCTAGTGGTCAGCGTGCCTGACTACGGATAAGGAGGTCCTGGGTTCGAATCCCGGGTTGGGCATAGATGTACTCTCTCTCTATCTATCCTGTCTTTGTCCTTTCCTTGTATGAATATGGAGTGAATGGTTGCCTACCCTATAAACGGGTCCCTATGGCATGTGTGTACTGAGGTAATCGGACAGCACACCAAAATAGGGTTCAGTTGGAAAAGTGGAGAAGCGAATCCCATATTGCCAGCCTAGCTGGCACACGACAATGAATGAATAAACTTATACTGAAGCACAAAATATTGGAATGTTATAGAAAGGAAGAACTCAAGATAATTATAGTTATATAAAATAAATATTATCTGTTATATATTTAATATCAGAATTTGATTTCATACAATTTGTGTACTTATATTTTATTTGAAATTAAGAAATAATAGTTCCTATCAATAATTTTAATAAACCAAATTTATTTTCCTGGTTTAACGACACATTTTTTTAAAAATTATATTGTTGAAACAAAATTGTTATCTAAATTAAGAAATCTTTTTAAGGTTATTAATTTTTAAACTTTGGTCGCAAAAAAATTAACTGCTCTAAATTATTCTTATTTTAATTTCATTAAATTTGATAATACCGTCCACCCTGTCTAGTGGTCAGCGTGCCTGACTGCAGATAGGGATGTTCTGGATTTGAATCCCGGTTCGGGCATGGATGTACTTTCTCTCTCTATCTATCCTGTCTTTGTCCTTTCCTTGTAGGAATGAGGTGTGAATGGTTGCCTACCCTATAAACGGGTACCTATGGCATGTGTGTACTGAGGAAGTCGGACTCCACATCTAAAAAGGTTCAGTTTGAAAAGTGAAACAGCGCACCCCATATTGCCAGCCAACAAATTTGAAAGTAAATTAGTTCTATTATTTTAGTTTCATTAAACTTGAAAATTAACACATAACAAAGCAATGGAAAAAGATATTTATTCTTTTTTTTAAATTTGATTTTCCATTTTTAGTTGGTTTCCTTCCTGTCAATTAAATGGAATCTATTATGTTCTTAGCTTTTGATTAAATTTGAGTAATTATAATATTAGTCGTTAAGTATAATGTTTAATTTGTGATTTTCTCAACTAGGATATTTGAGAATAAATAATATCACACAGAAATAATATTATTCGAATCTGGGGTAAAATTATTCCAAGTGATGGCCAGTGTTACTATTTTCACTCTTCTTGGGGGCTGATAAAAGAAAAATTATAAATGGATTAACAAATTAATATTTAATTTTTGAGCTCCAGTGGCTCAGTAGCTTCACGCCGCTTCCCGTAAGCTCAGCAAAGTGAAGCATCATTTGCCGCGGGCAGTGGTTGGGAGGGTGACCACGGTGTACTCTCCTTCACTGGGTTGCTGGAGCTCCGTGGGTTGGGGACGTGTCCACGTTAATATGTGACGTCCAAAGTCTTTTCCACTCGTGTGGCGTGGATGTGGAGAGGAAGGTGCCAGCTCAGGGGTGGCCCCGTCACCTGACCGTGGTTCAAAATTACGATGCACCTTAAAAAGAGCAAAGTCGTACTTTCACCTTCATGGTGCTCTGATCCAAAACGAAAGACGCTCTCTATTGACTTATATTCGCATAGCCAACGGCATAGCGAGCTTGGCTTGTCCAAGTGTCATAAGCAAAAACAACATATATAAATTTTTTTCATTAATTGCTAATAAAAATTTTAATACAAATATAAATGAATCGTAAATCTATACTTTACACTGAAATTTCTATCTAAACCTTGTCTAGTATATAATTGTAAGCTTTTATTTAATATTTTAGCATTTTATTATAACTTTACTTCGTATACTAAAATCATTTGAAATTTCTTACTTCAATTAACAAAATTGCTTAAATTTCAAGAAGAATTCAGGAAAATGAGGAAATTTAAGTAGCCCCCCCTCCTTCAATGCATTTTAATAAATTTATTTCTAAGAAAATCTGCAGAATCGGTGTAAATAAATAAATGTTGGTAACTTGCCAAAGAAATTTTTTTTCTCGTTTTGAATAAATAAAAAGCTTTTCTTTCTTTTAAAATTTTTTAATTAAATTTTTGAAGCAAGAAAAAAACTCCGATTTTATGGTCAGTTATTTCTTTTTATAAGTTTTTATTGTATCTCATTTTCCACCTTTTTCTGCTTATTCTTCTTCCCCAAATGTTTTAAAAAAGAATCATTTATATTAAGAAAGTGATGTTCGGATAATTGCGGCTTAATTTTTGGGTGAGAATTTTTTTTCCCTCAAAAAGCATTAAAATATGCACGGAGCCTAGGGTGAATCTTTAAAAATGTGTTTCAGATGATGTATGTTCTCCTTGTTTTCCAAACTCTCTTAAGTTTATAACTTGCGTGTGGTAGCTTTGTTTGCATCATCCTGTAAACGTTTTGCTTCCCCCTACATAATAAACCTAATTTTTGTTTCTGTATGAAATACAAGACTACTTTGAAGATAATGCTTGCAATGCCCTGTTTTGATGGACCTGAACTCGTATTTTGATTTAAAAAGTTTTATGCATTCATGCTTCTATTACATACTTTCTGCCAAAGTTTCTTTCGCTTACATGCAACAAAACGCTAATAACACAAAATTGCATGACCATACAATTTTTTCAAACAAAAATTTAAATTTTTGAGAAATAGTACCTTTATTTAAGAATTCTGTTTGGCCATTTTTAAATTAATTAAACTTTTTATACATCAAATTTGAAATATTTACAAAATATTATTTAGCATTACACACACACACACACACACACACACACACACACACACACACACACACACACACACACACACACACACACACACACACACACACACACACACACACACACACACACACACACACACACACACACACACACACACACATATATATATATATATATATTTACATATATATATATATATATATATATATATATATATATAACATTTTGAATGACGTATATGTATATTGCATTAAAATTATCAAAGCAGATATAGCTCTAAAAATTGACTTCTTTTCCTATTCATTTAATTTATACCAAAATATTGCGTGTTAGTAAAGTCACATTCACACACTGGTGGAAATGTAATTAAATACACTCAAAAATTCACTTATTTTTCATATAAATGCCCGTGATATTTTTTTGAATTACTTGTATTTGTATCACATTTTTAGTTTTCAATTATTCAGTGTAAAAAGATTGCAAAAAAAAAAAAAAACTTCATTTAGTGAGAATTTAGATAATTTAATCAAAAACTTCGAGTGGAAATGCAATTAAAGACACTTGTTATTTTTCGAACAAATTTATTAATTAATAATGAGTGACACCTCCATTGTTTACAATTACTTCATGCATTCTATTTGGCATCGATTTCACAAGATTTTGAAGGTAATTTAATGGAAAATTTGACCAAACATCACGAATTTAGTCTTTTAAGTCCATTACTGATTCAAAGTGGCTGTTTTCGTAAACATTTCGTGTTATCAATCCCCAGATGTTTTCAATAGTGTTCAGATCGGGACTTCTAGCTGGCCAGTCCATAACCTTGATGTTTCGCTCCATGAAAATGGCTTTTGTTGATTAAATAGTTGTGAATGCTTGCATTGTCTTGTTGAAATATCCTGGAATCTTCATCCATATCTTCGGCATAATTCAACAGAACTCAGAAGTTGGAGCTCAATATAATCGGAGGAATTCATTTTAGGTGTGATCCAACAGATGGGGGTTGTTCCATAGCTCGAGAAAGCTCCCCACACCATCAATGTGCCTCCAACAAAATTGCGGCTAACTGAAATATCCTTTTTGGTTCCTATGCGATGCTAGTAATACTTGTTTCGATCTGGTAATACTTTTTCTCATCACTGAACTCGACATTGTTCCATTCAGAGTTCCAATTTGCATGTTTTTTTATCAAATTCCAAATGAGCCTTCTTATGCTGAATACTTAAGAGAGATTTGCGATGTTTTTTGCCCATTTAACAACTCCAGATTGACTGATTATTTGCCTGATTCTTCGAGTTGTAACAGATAGGCATAAATCTCTTCTAATTTTAGTGGAATTTACGTTAGGTCTTATTGCCTGTGAATTATCTGCCGCTTTTGACGGTCACTTAATTTATTACAAATACCTTGACGCCTCTTAACTCCACACATATCATCTAGATTTGAAAAACTGCACACAACTGTTAGAGAGCGATTAATTTTCCTTGCAATTGACCTATTTGAGTAGCCTTCTACCTTTAAAATTCGAGATTTTGATCCCTCTTCTATCAAAAGCCCGATGTTACGTCCCATTCTATAACTACCTTTGAATAATAAGTGTTTGAGCCAAGATGGTTTGAAATATTTAGTATCAGACACACCAGAGACAACAAACTGCTCCTTTTCATCACCTTAGAAACAAAAACGAAGTGTTGGATAGCTGAAATTCTAGATTTAAAGTGTCTTTAATTGCATTTCCATTCGAAATATTGGATTTTTTAAACTAAATGATGTAAATACTCACTAAATTAGTTTTTCTTTGCAAGTTTTTTGCACAAAATGATTGAAGACAAAAAATTTAATTCAAATAAAGTTAGTACAAAAAAATATCAAGGGCATTTATATGAAAAATATGTGAATTTTTGAGTGTCTTTTATTACATTTCCACCAGTGTATTAATTAAAGTTTTAGACAATTTTAAATTAATACTCGTATTCACAAACAAAATATATGATTTAAATAAAATAATATATTTTAAACGGACAAAACATTAAAATTTTTTATTATAATATCAAAAATAATGAATATAAGATTCAAATTCACACGAATGGTTGAATTCAATGTAAACAACAACAGCTTTTTTTGTATACATAAGTTGGGAAGACTTCTCGGTTGTCTTTTATCCCGAGTATTTATGGACAGACAGAAAGATATGATCATTAGTTCAATCATTTAGTTGTTGTCGATCTATTTCTGAGGTATTTAATTATCTTCTTATGCTGTTACTCATGTAATAAATTTTAATATTTCATCATATATTTATATATTTTTATTTGTAAGTTGAAGTTAAAATATAAGCAAACACAAGCCAAATGTAAGTGTTAAAAATGAAAATATAGGCGTGCATAAAATAATTCTCTAACATTACTCTATTCTAATATTGCTTTAATGATTCATGCTTAGGTAATTCTAAGCAAATTATAAGCAAATCAATAACAGTTTTCTGAATAAATAAAAATTTAAATTGATTGAAAAACAGATGTGCATCTTTTTTAGCATCTGTTTTGAAATTGAGTTGTCAAAATCATTGAAATTATTTATGATTTCTGTTATCTGTGACACATGTATTTATTTGAAAAAGAAACACGCAAATGTCACACATCGTTTTCCAGAAGAAAAACAAGGCAATCATTTTTTTTTCCTAATCAGAATATTTGACAACTTATCTTTTTCTAATTTCATAGATTTTGCAGGAGACGAAATAAATAAACAATTATCTGGAACTATAGTATAAAAATAGCCAACCTCAATCTTTTTTTGCATAATATTTGAAAGATTTATTCTTGTCTGAAAGCATATATTATCTACTTTTCTTATTCTTAGAAGTTCTAATTCTAATACTTATTCTTAGAAATAACAAGAAGTCTTATTATATCGTATTGTATTCAGAGGGTTTGTGTTATTCATTCAGTATTTTAAGAGCTTTCACAGAGTTTAAAGAAAGATACATTCTGATAGTATTAATAATGTCACGTGATAGGGGAAAGACTTGCAGCGTAATACCAATTACAGATAATTTCGCTGTTGATGCCGAAATAGTAAATAAAGTTATGAAGAATGGATTGGATCTGGCTCTAATCGCTGTAGACTTCAATGCAATTCCTATTTACAAGATGAAGTCTGAGACAGTGAAAGAATTTGGAAACAAATTGGACAATAACACTTTGGCGATGGAACTGGTAAATATCCGAGTAAGTGAAACTTTGTCATTAGTGGAGCGAATGAAATCAGATATAAAATATGGATTTAAGAACATCCTGGATTCGATTCAAAACACTAAAATAGAAAATATAATATTAAAAATAAATAGTTTCGTTCAGCATTTTGAGGCTGAGAAAGAACGAATTAATAGCTTGTCCGAGGAAGATTTAGTCAACGATTTAGAACAATTAAATTTCTTGAACTACTTAAGAGACTCCAGTACACCAGCTGGAGACAATCTTTGGCAAGGAATGTTTGATATAATTGAGAAAAAATATGCGATTCCAGATGACAGGAATGATAAAATAGCTTTTTCTGCTCTCGAGAGTTTGTATTACGGATCTCAAACTTACATGAAAGTGATGCAATTTCTGATTGAAAAATATGCCTACCTTGGGGACTATTATTACAAAAAGAATAATTTAGATAAATTTAATGAATTCTTTGATCTAACTAAAGCGTCATTTTATAAGTTCAGGTACACTTTCATTGCATCTAAGGGATTACTTGATAAAATAATTTTTGCATACAATGAAGCTAGAAGCAAAGATTTAGGAGATATAAAGCAAAATTTACTTGGCACTCAATTAAATTTCTTGCAGTCCATGAAAGATGATATTAAGAATATGAAATTACCTTTTATAATGGAGACTCCAGAAAATCATATTCGTATATCATTTGAAAAGTTTGTTGAGGTACCTATAGGTGCGTGGGAGGAAGGAAAGGAAGTCGGATATGCTCTGCAAAACATGGAGAATGGTACATATTCTAAAGTAAGTGAGTGGATAACATTTAAAGTGAAGGATAAAGCAAATCCGATACTTCGATTACCTGTGGATCCTAATCACAGAGACAGACTAATTTTCAGACGAATCGGTGACCAGACACCTCAATTAATTGGAGTCCTTCCTCCTCACAAAACTGTTTATAGAGACATTAGCAGAGATGTTTTCAATGCTGCGGAAAGTGTTCACAAAGACGTGGCTTATAATGAAGCCAAAGTATTATTAGATAACGGTGGAGATGTTAACGTTGCCTTCGAGAGAGAAAGGAAAGCAATTCACGCTGCTTCTCAAGGTGGAAATCACCGGATAACGCAGGATTTCATATTGACAAGTAATGATACAGACATAAATGAAAAAGATGAGGGTGGATATACTCCACTTCATATTGCTTCTGAAGCAGGAAGAGCACCTTTCGTCAAAATGTTAATAAACGAGGGGGCCAATGTTAACGTCAAAACTAACGGAAAACTGTCAACACCTTTGCATCTTGCTGCTGGTAAAGGCTTCTTAACAACTGTGGAGGCATTAAGTGATTCCGATGGTATTAACCTTAACGAGCAAGATAAAGAAGGATTCACTCCTCTTCACATGGCTGTAATGGGTGGTTCCAAAGTTGTACAGTCTTTGATCTCTAGAAACAGTACAGATGGTAATGCACAATCTGAAACGGGTCTTACCCCTTTTCATTTAGCAATAATGAATCAAGATAAGAAAGTTGCCAAAGCTTTAGTAGAAAGTGGAAAAGTAAATATTAACATGGGTGATTTCAAGCAATATACAGCCCTTCATTTTGCAGCCATGAAAGGTTATATGAATATGTGTGAGTTTCTTCTTAAACAGCAAGATATAGATGTAAATTCACAAACTCATGACAGCAAATGGACTCCTCTTCATTTGGCATTGTTTTATAAGAGAGAAACGGTTGCCACAAAGTTACTAAATTTTGACAGTATGGATGTAAATTTGTCAGCTGTTGAAAATGTTTCACCTTTGCACATGGCAGTAGCTGTCGAAATGCCAAAAATGGTCAAGCGGCTTATAGGAAGAGGGGCTCTAATTGAAAATGCAACTGATGGGGGCTTGACACCACTCCACATTGCAGCAATGCGTAGCAACAGGGAAATCCTAAGCAGTCTAATTGATAACGGTGCAAACATTAAAGCTAAGACAAATATGGGTTTAACCCCTTTACATTTGGCGGCAATATCTGGAAATGTAGAATCTGTAGAACTTCTCACGCGAAGTGGAGCAGACATCTTTGAAAATACGAAAGAAAATCTATCTCTTTTGCATCTGTCATCGTCAGCAAGTAATTTAGAATTAATAAAATATTTCATTGAAAAAGGCCTATATATTGAAGCAAAAACAAAAGAGCTCATGACTCCTTTGCAATTAATTGTCTTAGCCGGCAAATTAGGAGTATCGAGGTATTTAAAAATGAATAAAAGCAATGAGAAATTCGCCAAAAACATGAAGCCACTAATTTCAACAACTGATAATATAAGAGCAATGAAATATCTCATCAAAATGGGTGCTAATGCAGACATCAAGACTGATCAAGGCTTAACGTTGCTACATTTAGCTTGTTCAGTAGGTAACGTTGCAGCAGCGAAATTTTTAATAGAAAATGGAGCAGACATCAACGTAAAATCAAATCAAGGTTTCACCCCACTGCATTCAGCTGCAGCAGCTGGTGTTTTGGAATCGGTTAAGTTCCTTTTGGAAAGAGGAGCGGATCCTTATGCAGCTGAAAACAAAGGTAATATGTTTTTCTACTATATAGTCCGTAGTGGAAATTTAAATTTAGTAAAATATGTTATTGAAGATCAAATGTTTGATATTTATGCTATTGATCCTAAAAGAGAAAGTATAGGAGTGACAGAAAAAAGTATAGTCTACTGGTCAGTGTGTGATGCAGTCAGTTTCGGAAAACTGCAAATAGTCAAATATTTGGTAGGCACTTTAAAAAATAACGTATGCAATCCAGTATACAATGCAGCATTGATTGGCAATTTAGACATTGTAAAGTATCTTGTGGGAGAAGTTGGAATGTACACTGATTGCTCATATGATAGTGAAGATGAGCAACTTGTTCCTTTATTTGGTGCAATCGAAAACAACAATTTAGACATCGTTAGATATCTACTATGCAAAGGAGTTGATGTCAATAAAAGTTACAAGGACCTAACAGCCTTGCTGTTAGCAGTTAAGAAGGATCGTTTAAATATGGTAGACTTCTTGACCAAAAAGGGAGCAAATTATAACATACACAACAAACACAACGGAACACTCTTACATGAAGCTGTCTTGAAAAATTTCGACATATTGAAATATTTAGTGAGTAAAAATGAAATAGATGTAAATGCACGTGATCTAGATGGAAATACAGTTCTGCATTATGCTGCTTTGTACGATATTCCTGATAAGGTACAGAAAGTAAAGTATCTTTGTTCTAAGGGAGCTGACATTACATTAAAAAATAAAAGGAATGAAACTCCAGACGATATCGACAAAAGTAGCTCACTCGAGCTGTTCGGTAGCTGTTTTGAGGGTTTTAGAATGAAACGAAGTGGAAACATTGCAAGTAATGTAACTAAGCCTAATTATATCATTAACAGACCTTCAGGTTCATATCATTCTAATTTTCAAACTATAGAAGGTATGGCACATCCTGAAAGTGTGGAAAATAACCGCAACGAATATCCAAACTTGAATAGCGCTCTATTGCTATTGGATCTCTTTTTGAAGTGGGTAACCAATCAAAAATATAGTTCTGTTAATCTCGAAACAACGCGTGAGTTGGAAGTTCAAGCAGATGCACTAAGTATCACCGAGAATTTCGAAAAACTGCTGAAGTATTATGGCGGATTTTCGATAGTGAAAGAGATGGATTTTTCTAAAATTCATTCAGATGTCTTCAAAGCTCTTAAAAGAGGGAATAGGGATGACATCCCGAAAATTTTATATTCATATGTGACTTCAAGAATGAAACCTGAGAAAATGGATGAATTGCTATCCAAAATCAAGTAAACAGCAAAGTGAACCCAAATGGATTCTTTCATTTTGATCTTATGTAATAAAAAGTGGAAATCCATAGATGATAATTTCCTACTAATTGAATACTTAAAGATGTGATCAATAAATGAATATCACTATTTTTGGAATTAATGTTACAGTTTTTAGCATAGTATTTTTGGTTTTGTGTTGAATATTCTCTTAGCATTATTGTTTTGAAATACATTAAATATATGCTTTTGAAAGTAACTTAATTATTTTATCTAGCGAATTTAGTAGATTTAAATTTCTGTAAATTATTTAAAGAAAATTTATTATGTTAAGATTTTAATTATATTTCATCATTTTTTAACTATGCTACGCTATGTTTTGTTCTTAAAAAGTGAAAGCTATATTAAAATGATTAATTTTCTTCAATATTTTTCTCACATTTTCAACTTCCTATGTAGTTTATTAAAAGTATTCTGATAAAGAAAAACCAACTTTTTAAAACTGATTAAATCAATCACATTTACTTAATAAATGTATATATTTTATTTCTGCATCAATGAATTTTGGTTAATTTTTATAAGCACATAAAATTTTTTCCTGTTTTGTTCAGTATGAAATGAAATGTTTAGTATTAAAAAAGCTAAATGAAAAAAATTATTGCTTAAAATTTCCCGAAAAAAGAATTATGATACGATTGTAAAAAACTGCCAATTACGTTTGTGTATAAGTCATTGTTTAGAAATATTTTCAAGAAACGAAATATATGCCAGATTATATCATTATATTATTTCAAAAATCAAATTAATTTTATGATAATTGTGTATATAGTTGGTTTTTTATGTAGTTATAAATTAAAAAAATTACTTTTATATTATGTATTTGAATATACATCTGAATTTTGAATATAATTGGAATATTCAATTTGTAGATTTATGTAAATCATAATTTTTATTAAATTGAAACTTAATTTATAATTGTTTTATTTAGAGAGAATATGTTATAAAAATACAATCATGATATAAAATATGAAAACATTTCTTTTATTTATTTGACACGAATTATATCTTTAAATTATTGCTATTAAAAACGTAAAGCAATTATATTTTTTTGTAAAATGTTATTTTGAAAGGTATATAATGTGATATTTTTTTGTTATTTACTTGGAATAAAATATATGTTCCACAAAAGAAAGTTTTATCTATTTTTATGAATTATTATTTTCACAAATTAATTCATAATAGGAATACAATATTTTTGTTTGAAAGGAGAATTAAATAATACAAATTAATTTTAGAACTTTTCTATAAATAAACATTGCATAAATAAATTAAAAGTGAAGTGACGATTTCTTCTTTCATTTTTGTAGAAAATCAAGTTCTCAATAATTTCCTTTTATTTTTGATAGTTTATTAAATATGTTATGATTATAATTTAAATAAAATGTTTTTATTCAAAAATATAACTTTTCCAAGTGATATCTTTTATTGAATACATTATTTTGTTTTAAAAATTAGAAATTAGAGAATTAAAGTTTCGCTACAATACTTTATATAAAGTATACCTCTTGATCTAGCAAACATAATTTCCACAAAATATTTGAATAATCCTGAAAAATTTATAATAGTAAAAACATAAATGTTTTTTCATACAGTCATAGTAAATATCTTAGAAAAATTATGAACGGCAAATTTAAGCTTTATATGTTTAATATAAGATTTTTTTAAAATTTTATTTATTAATGTTAATCTGTGTTCATTTCTATACTTTTTATCATCAACGTATCCATTGAAATACGACTAATATTTATGAAGTGCAAGATTTAATTCAAATAGCTCTTTGAATTTTTTTTAATAATATCACAGAATTTAAAACACAGAACTGCAGAACACAATAGGTTATACATTTCACATTATAGGATTGATAATAATTCTGTTATTAGATATTCATATTATGTTGTTGTTGTCGTGTGCCAGCTAGGCTGGCAATATGGGGTGCGCTGCTCCATTTTTCCAACTGAACCCTATTTTGGTGTGGAGTCCGACTTCCTTAGCACACACATGCCATAGGGACCCGTTTATAGGGTAGGCAACCATTTACAACACATTCATACTAGGGAAGGATAAAGATAGGATAGATAGAAAGAGGAAAAAAAGTACATCCATGCTCGAACCGGGATTCAAATCCAGTACCTTCCTATCCGCACTCAGGCAAACTGACCACTAGACAAGTTGGGCGGCTATTACATATTATAAAGCAATAAAAATACATTACTGAATAGTAATGGCATCATCACAATTTAGGAAATATATTAATGCAAGCAATGTCAAAGTTTTTGTGCAAATCCTAGAGCTATAACGGTGAAAATGTGCTTTGGGTCCCCAGCTTGGCGCATTTTCAAAAAGTCGCCAACTTGCGCGTTTTTGCGTGTTGTCTCGCGGATTTGAATGCTCCGAGAGACACTACGCAAAAACGTTTCTATGTCGACGAAACCGAAATCCGTGTTTTTAGCGAATTTCACGTTGGTATGGCAAATAAAACAAAAACAATGGTTTTTTTACGAATTGTATAACAAAAAATACATTAGAATATGGAGAAAAATTATCATATTTTTTAAAATTAATAAATAAAAATAAATAAAAATTAATTAATAAATAAATTTAAAATTAATAAATAAAATTTTTAAAATTAATAAATTAATAAATTGCCAGGATTACCACGCTTGACTCGTCTATCGCCCATTTGGCAAGAAAGGGGTACCCAAACCACAGATTAACCGCTATAATTATTGTATTTCTAATTTTTCATACATTTTTACCAACTTTATATATTAAAATGGTAAAAATCAAAATCTTTTTTAACAGAAAACTTATCATTTTAGTTTGTAGAATTAACGAAGGGAAGTATAGGGAAATAGGGAAGTACTTCAGACTTAGCTTAAATGTATAGCATATTAAATTGATATATTGAAAATGAAATGATGTTACACGAAAAAGTATTTTTAACACTTTTTTATACAGATTGTCTTCGAATTCAGTCTAGATTATATCTGATGAAGCAAATGAATTCATTTTTAGGATTAAATTCATTTATTAGAATTCGAATATTTCTATTAAATTTATAAAAATGTAATTTTTAGTTAATTAGATAAAATATGCAAGATTCGCAAAATTTTAAAAATATTAAAAAACAAAGTCAATGTTTAAAAAATACTTTAAATACAATGTACCAATAAACTTTATCAAACACTATTTAGTAAGTAGAGAGTAGCTTAAAAGTGTGAAGATGTTATTAAACTACAAAAGGATAACCCAAGCTTTGAAAGACTTAGAAAAATCTGAATTGCTTTTATAAGATTTAGTATGTTTGCCCTTTTTTAGTTACTTTGAGATTTAGATATTGCGGTTTTGTTTTATTGGTATTAATTTTTATATTTATGTGACAATATTTTTTATTTATATATTTTATGTCTACGTTATTTACATGCGAATTATTTGCTATCTTCAATTTTTATATTTGTTGGCTTTTATGGTTTTACAGTACTCGAGCATAACTTTGACAATTGCCTTTTGTCATTGCAGAAATGCATCATTTTATGACAATACAGGGTGACAACTTTATACTGTTGACAAAATGATATTGCTTTTGATTGGTTTAATTCATGTCCACCACTTTTTATAATAATTTCATTTGCTTAAGAGATCTTAATGTTAGTAAAACAAATTTGTAGTTTTTATTTCCTTATTTGAAATAATGTGCCAAACCAACGACGACAAGTAATTGATTTATTTGAAACTGGTTAAAGCAAATTCAGAGTGCCAGAAAGATGAATATCCACACACAAACGGTATCACATACTATAAAACAATCCTTGGAGCTTGGCCATGACGGTGATAGACTCCAAAAAAAAGAAAAAAAATTTAGCTGTGAATACAAATTAAATTTGCTATCAAGAAACGAATTAACCGAAATCCAAGAAACCCAATGATGAAAAATAGGTAAAAAAAATAGGGGTCAATAGAGAATCAGTTAGACAAATTGCAAAAGAAGAATTTGGACTTAAGCCAAATAAACTTTGAAAAGTACAGCAAAATAAGAGTACACGGTTGGAAAGATGACGAGCTCTCTATCGAAAGTCCACATTATGCGCCGGAAGCATTTCATCTTCACGGACGATAAACTTTTCACAATTGAACAATCCTATAATCGACAAAATGACCGTTATTGGTCATCTGATGATCCTGGAACTTCCATAAGATTAGAACGTCAGCAAAAACCACAGTCAGTTGTGGTTTGGGGAGGCATTTATCCATCTGGGAAAACTCCTTTGGTTTTCATAGATCAAGACGTCAAAACTGATGATCCTGGAACTTCCATAAGATTAGAACGTCGGCAAAAATCACAGTCAGTTGTGGTTTGGGGAGGCATTTATCCATCTGGGAAAACTCCTTTGGTTTTCATAGATCAAGACGTCAAAACTGATGATCCTGGAACTTCCATAAGATTAGAACGTCGGCAAAAACCACAGTCAGTTGTGGTTTGGGGAGGCATTTATCCATCTGGGAAAACTCCTTTGGTTTTCATAGATCAAGACGTCAAAACTGATGATCCTGGAACTTCCATAAGATTAGAACGTCGGCAAAAACCACAGTCAGTTGTGGTTTGGGGAGGCATTTATCCATCTGGGAAAACTCCTTTGGTTTTCATAGATCAAGACGTCAAAACTGATGATCCTGGAACTTCCATAAGATTAGAACGTCAGCAAAAACCACAGTCAGTTGTGGTTTGGGGAGGCATTTATCCATCTGGGAAAACTCCTTTGGTTTTCATAGATCAAGACGTCAAAACTGATGATCCTGGAACTTCCATAAGATTAGAACGTCAGCAAAAACCACAATCAGTTGTGGTTTGGGGAGGCATTTATCCATCTGGGAAAACTCCTTTGGTTTTCATAGATCAAGACGTCAAAACTGATGATCCTGGAACTTCCATAAGATTAGAACGTCAGCAAAAACCACAGTCAGTTGTGGTTTGGGGAGGCATTTATCCATCTGGGAAAACTCCTTTGGTTTTCATAGATCAAGACGTCAAAACTGATGATCCTGGAACTTCCATAAGATTAGAACGTCAGCAAAAACCACAGTCAGTTGTGGTTTGGGGAGGCATTTATCCATCTGGGAAAACTCCTTTGGTTTTCATAGATCAAGACGTCAAAACTGATGATCCTGGAACTTCCATAAGATTAGAACGTCAGCAAAAACCACAGTCAGTTGTGGTTTGGGGAGGCATTTATCCATCTGGGAAAACTCCTTTGGTTTTCATAGATCAAGACGTCAAAACTGATGATCCTGGAACTTCCATAAGATTAGAACGTCGGCAAAAACCACAGTCAGTTGTGGTTTGGGGAGGCATTTATCCATCTGGGAAAACTCCTTTGGTTTTCATAGATCAAGACGTCAAAACTGATGATCCTGGAACTTCCATAAGATTAGAACGTCGGCAAAAACCACAGTCAGTTGTGGTTTGGGGAGGCATTTATCCATCTGGGAAAACTCCTTTGGTTTTCATAGATCAAGACGTCAAAACTGATGATCCTGGAACTTCCATAAGATTAGAACGTCAGCAAAAACCACAGTCAGTTGTGGTTTGGGGAGGCATTTATCCATCTGGGAAAACTCCTTTGGTTTTCATAGATCAAGACGTCAAAACTGATGATCCTGGAACTTCCATAAGATTAGAACGTCAGCAAAAACCACAGTCAGTTGTGGTTTGGGGAGGCATTTATCCATCTGGGAAAACTCCTTTGGTTTTCATAGATCAAGACGTCAAAACTGATGATCCTGGAACTTCCATAAGATTCGAACGTCAGCAAAAACCACAGTCAGTTGTGGTTTGGGGAGGCATTTATCCATCTGGGAAAACTCCTTTGGTTTTCATAGATCAAGACGTCAAAACTGATGATCCTGGAACTTCCATAAGATTAGAACGTCGGCAAAAACCACAGTCAGTTGTGGTTTGGGGAGGCATTTATCCATCTGGGAAAACTCCTTTGGTTTTCATAGATCAAGACGTCAAAACTGATGATCCTGGAACTTCCATAAGATTAGAACGTCGGCAAAAACCACAGTCAGTTGTGGTTTGGGGAGGCATTTATCCATCTGGGAAAACTCCTTTGGTTTTCATAGATCAAGACGTCAAAACTGATGATCCTGGAACTTCCATAAGATTAGAACGTCGGCAAAAACCACAGTCAGTTGTGGTTTGGGGAGGCATTTATCCATCTGGGAAAACTCCTTTGGTTTTCATAGATCAAGACGTCAAAACTGATGATCCTGGAACTTCCATAAGATTAGAACGTCAGCAAAAACCACAGTCAGTTGTGGTTTGGGGAGGCATTTATCCATCTGGGAAAACTCCTTTGGTTTTCATAGATCAAGACGTCAAAACTGATGATCCTGGAACTTCCATAAGATTAGAACGTCAGCAAAAACCACAGTCAGTTGTGGTTTGGGGAGGCATTTATCCATCTGGGAAAACTCCTTTGGTTTTCATAGATCAAGGCGTCAAAACTGATGATCCTGGAACTTCCACAAGATTAGAACGTCGGCAAAAACCACAGTCAGTTGTGGTTTGGGGAGGCATTTATCCATCTGGGAAAACTCCTTTGGTTTTCATAGATCAAGGCGTCAAAACTGATGATCCTGGAACTTCCACAAGATTAGAACGTCGGCAAAAACCACAGTCAGTTGTGGTTTGGGGAGGCATTTATCCATCTGGGAAAACTCCTTTGGTTTTCATAGATCAAGACGTCAAAACTGATGATCCTGGAACTTCCATAAGATTAGAACGTCGGCAAAAACCACAGTCAGTTGTGGTTTGGGAAGGCATTTATCCATCTGGGAAAACTCCTTTGGTTTTCATAGATCAAGGCGTCAAAACTGATGATCCTGGAACTTCCATAAGATTAGAACGTCGGCAAAAACCACAGTCAGTTGTGGTTTGAGGAGGCTTTTGTGTATCTGGAAAAACGCCTTTGGTTTTCATAGATCAAGGCGTCAAAATAAACAAGAGCATGAAATTTTACAGTCGGCTTTACTTCCTTAGGCCCAAAAATATTTTAAAAACAGCATCTGGACACTTCATCAAGATTCTGTCCCTTCTCATAGAGCAAAAGCAACGCAAAACTGGTGTCAAACAAATCTTCCAGATTTCATATCTGTCGGAATGTGGTCTCCTTATTCATCTGACTTAAACCCAATGGACTATAGTGTATGGTCTATTCTGCAATCGAGAATATGCTCTAAGCCACATCGAAGTTTAAAATGCCTTAAGGCTACTCTTAAGAAGGAATGGGCTAAATTAACGCCTGATGAACTGCGGCCCATTGCAGAAAATTTTACGTGACGCTTAAGGATCTGTATCGATGCCCAAGAGGCCCATTTTGAAAATACTTAAATATGTTGTATGTAAAGCAGCAAAGGACTTAAGTAAAGTTAGTTTTCTAAAAATATATTCCATGTTTTTAGTTTAATACAATATATTTTTTTGTCAACGGAATAAAGTTGTTACCCTATATATATAATTATCTTTTGCATGAGCTTCATCATTTACTTCATTTGTAATTATAAACTGGGAAGTAGTTAACCGAGAAGAAAAAAGGTTGTAAATTTTATACAAAGTGACGAACTTATTATTCTTAATCTAATTTATAATTCAAAGATGATTAAAAGAGATATATTTCATGCTTTGCTTAATATGAATATCTTACATGTAAGTATCTCAGAAAAAAACAGATGCTTAAAACTAACTTAATACCTCAATCGTAAATAGAAAGTAATATTGAATCATATTGGATACCAGTGAATTTGTTCATCATCCATACTAGAGAGTTACACCTAGACTCCATTAAAGGACTCGGACTTTATTAATAAAGTGTGTGACCCGAGCAACTGGAACCGGGAAACATTGGGTTTGGAGTTAACAGTACAAAATGCTGATAAAAGCAGAGGTGCCCAATGACATACAAACCTAACTCTAAGAAGAAGAAGAAAATGTGAATTTGTTAGCTTCTCTATAATATTTTTCAAACTGTTCTTTGAATTTCATGTCTTGCATTAAAAAGGATGATTTTTATCTTTTACTGATATTTTTTTCCATCATTATAAGTTGTGATTTTAATATATATCGGCTAATGATGAAATATTAATGCTCTATTCATCAATATATTAATATACCTTATCTTAATTAATTAAGAAACATAAATTCTGCTTCAAAGAATTTCAAAAACTTTTTTCCTAATTCAATTTCTTTTCCATGAAATTGGCATTTATATTCTCATACTTTTTAATACCTGAAACGATGGAACTTTTACATGATTTATGTGATGAAAAATACTTTTTCTTTTGAAACATTAATTTTATATATTTAAGTCATTGTTTATTATAGTCACAATAATAGTTTAAAACATATATCAAAAGAAATTTTACCATATAATTTCATAGAAATATTTTTAATGGTTTCTTAGAAAGAGATACGCAACATATTTAAAATTTTATAGCATCACTCTGAATTGGAAATGTTTACATTTCGTCCCGAAATATAAATTTAATAGCTTCTGCTAAAACAGACACATATACATGTGGGTTATAATTAAATGAACTGTTAGAAAAAGATGGATTTCGGATAGAATATAAAAGGGCATCATTATTACTATTTTTATGCCCTTAGACGGATATTATGACTCGTGGAGACGTCGTAAATAACTTTAATCGATTTATCATCAGAATGGGTAAAGGCACTAATGTTACAAATTCTACATTCCAAAGTAACTAATCGATAAAAGTGTAAAAATACATTGAAAATCCGAAAAAAAGAGAAAAAATCAAAAACAAAGTTTATCTACTTATAATGACTTTCTAAATGCGTGGTTTTAAATGAAGAATAAATTTAACAAGAATTCTACATGGAGTGTATAAAAATGTAAGGCATCAACACAATGTTTGTACAAAGAGTAATGACTGTTCTCTCACACACAAATTTATTTTGATTAAATTTATTCGGCATGAAATAGTTAATTTGAGAATGTTGTCACAGTAATAATTGATTAGTTTAGTGTTTTGCAAATAAAAAATATTATAGAGTAAATTTTGCATGTAATTTAATGTTATAAATATTCGCTTGAATACTATTTTAAATACATTTTCAACAATACTGTTGTGTTGTTGTGTGCCAGCTAGGCTGGTAATATGGAGTGCGCTGCTCCACTTTTCCAACTGAACCATATTTTGGTGTGGAGTCCGACTTCTTCAGTACACACATGCCACAGGGACCCGTTTATAGGGTAGGCAACCATTCACACCTCATTCATACAAGGAAGGGACAATGACAGGATAGATAGAGAAAGTACATCTATGCCCGAACCGGGATTCGAACCTAGGACCTATCAGCAGTCAGGCACGCTGACCACTAGACAAGTTGGTCGGCAATTCTGTTGTGAGTCTATTTAATTCAAAGCTGATGGTAATTTTATAATTTATTATATGATTAAACAAACGGAAGTTCATGCAGTTGTGGGAATTTTGAAATGTAAATATTTTAAGCTTAATTATTTTTATAACAGCAATAAAAATGAAAACTTTGAATATACATATTTGAAATTTGAGTACTTGGAAAATTATGAATATTGCTATAAAATTCAGTTAAACCAATGCGTCTAAATTATGATTTTAGTTATTAATTTTGCAAATATTTTTGAATATAAATAATATACTTAGTTTTAGTTATTGCAAATTATGTTTTCAGAAAGATCTTAGTGTAGTAATTAGATTAATTTCAGAAAAAAACTCGCAACACATTTTCTATTATGCTTTAAAGGAAAAAAAATTGTTAAAGAAAGAAATTTGATAGTTGTGAAAAGAGGTAGTAATTCACAAGATGACAAAATAGGATTGTACAATTTAAATTACATCGTATAATTATTCTAGGTTTGCTATATAAATATTTAATTTAAAATTTGTACTCAGCAAAACTTCTTAAACTTGATACTCATATTTCTGCTATATGAATATTCAATGAATTCACTTGTTGGCTGATGCGAATTGGTCATATTTAAGAAAACTCAATGATTTTCTTACGTTTTTCAATAGCAACGAGTTTCAAGCTTCCATGTTATTTCATGATTCTTCGTGTTTTCAAAGGAATGAAATGTATATAATTATTTATTTTTATTTATTTATTCTCTTGAGTTCACTGAAAATTGTATATCAAAAGTAATGTTCAAACAGAAAGAAACTTTCATAAATGTTTATGTGTATACATATATATATATATATATATATATATATATATATATATATATATATATAGGCCGCCTACCCTGTGTAGTGGTCAGAGTGCATGACTGTGGATAGAGAGGTCCTGGGTTCGAATCCCAGTTCGGGCATGGATGTATTTCCTCTCTCTGTCTATCCTGTCTTTGTCCTGTCCTTTCTTTGTATGAATGGTTGCCTACCCTATTAACGGGTTTCTATGGCATGTGTGTACTATATGGAAGTCAGTTATACGGAAGTCGGACTCCACACCAAAATATAGTTCTGTTGGAAAAGTGGAGCAGCGCACCCCATATTGTCAACCTGGCTGGCACAAGACAACAACATATATATATATATATATATATATATATATATATATATATATATATATATATATATATATATATATATATATATATATATATATATATATATATATATATATATATATATATATATATATATAGTGAATGGTCCTCTATAAAGAATGAGACAAGTTTATCTATTCTGCTGAAATTGAAAATGATCTCCGAACATGTTGTACATCTCCAATGGATTCCATCCCTTGTAAATATTAGTGGCAATGAAACCGCACATCGATTGGCCAAAGAGGGCAGTGAGGAAGACACGCCCACTGGTTCATCACTTACATATCAGGAACTTTACTCTAATGAAAAATCTAAACTATATTCAATCCAGCAAATTCCACCCATACACCAATGGTACTCTAGATCAACTCATGGAACTCTTCTGAAAATAGAATGTGACCGAAAATCTCAAACTGCTTTGACCAGATTCTGAAGTGGACATCTAAAATGTTTATCGTTTGAACGTGGTATAAAAATGTATCCCACTTGTAAAAAATGCTGTGACCATCCAGCCTCACCGAAACATATTCAGGATTGCGTCGGACTTACCCGGGAGGATTTATCCTCAGATCCCCTGCTAGTCATTGACTTTCTAACTGTCAACAATTTATTGGAGTTGATCTGACAAATATCAGATTTTTAAAAAGTATAAGCCAACAATAACAAAACGTTAATGAGTAATTTAATATATAACACTTGTAAGATATTTTAAATGAAATTAGTTTCCAAGAAACTAATTTTATTTTAAAATATGAGATGTAAATAGTTGAGTCATTTTTTTCCTTCTCAAACAACTAATCAGCGATGAAGATTGCTATGTGTTAATAAGTGAAATAAAATTATTTTACTAAATTTTTATTTAAAAAATGCAAATATAAGTAATAATGAAAAAAATATCTTTCAAATAAATGCTTTCATAAAAATATCCTTTTGGTTTGTTTGTCGCTCAAAGGTCATTTTTTGCACACGAGGGCTAATTAGACTAGGACCTACGGCTTAAAGTGGATTCCGAACCACTACAAACATCATGCCCAAGGTGGGAATCGAACTCAAGAACTGTTGAACAGAAGGCAAGAGCGCTGACCATTCGGCTGCCAGCTCGGCCGTATTTTATTACTTTCACGTATAAAACGCTTAATTACAATTATGAACATATTTATAACTAAATTATTTAATTAACGTCTTTTATTTAAAATATTTTCATTTTAATGTATATAGTAAGCATGGAGTTTATTAGATAAATATCATATCTGCATTGCTTCTTCACGACTTAATACAAGTAAAAAAAATGTGTTTTTTGTGTCTGTATTTTGGGATACTATTACGTAATTTTTCAAGCAAAAATACCTTGGAACTTACTTAGGTTTGGTTTTTTCTCAACCATTTTCAATTTTCAGCATTTTCTACTATTTTAGAATTGTTAAGAACTTTATATTTTCTCCTATACTTTTCAGGAAAGTAGAGTTGTTTGTCTTCATCTTTATTAAATTTTATATCACGTGTTTGTTTGGTATATATTGTTTATTAAGATATTCGTATAACTCTATGATTTCTTTTCATTGAACGATATGCTAAATAAAAAAAATGAAATCCTACAACAATATCACTAACATCTTATTACTGTAATACTCCATGCTTTTCCCACGGTGTTTTGCTATAAGAGAAAAATATTGTTTTGAGTGAGAAAATATTGTTTGTCTCAATACAATCTAATAATAATATGTTTCCTTTTACTACCCCTTTGTGTGAAAAATATTTTATTTGTATTTAATATTTTAAACTTTTAACTTTCACATATCAAGTTTATTCATAACTTTCTTTTTTTGTAAATTTTAGTGGTTTTAATTAAAATGATCACTAAGCAAACCAGAGAATATATAAACGTTTTTGTTATTAATTAGAAAATTATTTTGAATTCATTTTCATAGTTATTTTAGTTGACTTTTAAGAATGATACATAAGTCAAGAGCTCATTCTATTATTTACTTCAAATCAACTATAATTTGCTATATATGAAGATTTAAACTAATGTTGAAAACACTGATATTCTAGTTACTTATTATTTTCAAAATGGTTCTGATTTCTTAATAATCTTTTAAATTTTTGCATATAATTGTGATAAATTCCCATTTTTTAAATCATTATGAGCATAAGTTTTGATGTCAATAAAATGCACATTATGTTTCTTTATCTTGACTTTATTAAGTATATTAGTTTTAAGTAATAAACAGTATAATAGAGATAAAAAATAATTGTTTGTGAAATATTTAAACTTGTCATATATTTGACTTCACCACATTTTCGAAAATGCTTGAAATAATTAATAAAGATGAGAAATGTACCAACTTCTTAATAATATCGAAATAGAATAAAATATTATGGTGAATTGTGCAGACGATGTGGAGATTTTGTAACAAATAAAAGTGGTGGTGGTGGGACTAATCCCCATCTGGTCTAGTGGAACTAGACCAGATCCATGAGATCATAGATAGCCAAAAAGCCAAAAGCAGATGTGGACTTTTCACAGCCTCTTCATGAGAAAACCCCAACCAATTCAAGATGTGTTGCGGGCAATACGGAGCATTGTCGCACTTGGGGCATGATGGGTATTTTCTTTCACCGTCTTCAAAGATCATACACTTCAAGTGGCCAGTAGAAAGTCGAGACAGTGTCGTCTGATGTACTCTGGAGCCCTTACATGTTGTGGCGGCTCCAGGATGTCTTTGGAAGTACCAAGGGTGAGCAGGAGGGTCAGCCAAGGTTTTAGAAGTAAGTTGTTTAGTAATGGAAGAGATCTCTGATGGTGTTAGTGCCATGCGATCTTCCGGGTTCAAAGGATTACTGGCGGCAGCCTTTGCAAGGTCGTCGGATACTTCATTCCCAGGCAGATCAACATGCGAACAAATAAAAGTGGCTAATACATTTGAACTAAAAATGACATTTAAAGAAGTAAAAAGTGTTTTGAACTTAAATGTATCATTAAAAAGATTTTATTCTAAATTTGTGTGTGGGTATACTGTATACTCTATGTTTTCTCATATCTTTCAGGTAATTTCTAAAATCAAGTAATCAAGAATGAAACAGAAAATTATTTGAGAAATTTCTTAAAATCAATAATTATATTGTTTTAGATACATAATAGTACTGTAGTTATTGATAACAATCGGTGAATCATATACTCAAGATAACTCAGATAGGAAAATAACGTTGAGTAAAATAAACGAGTAAAAGTCATTTGATTTAAACTTAATCATTCATTGTCGTGTAAAATAAAAGAACTAATTTATTTTCAAATTTGTTGTTTTTGTCGTGTACCAACTAGGCTGGCAACAAGGGGTGCGCTGCTCCACTTTTCCAACTGAACCATATTTTGGTGTGGAGTTCGACTTCCTCAGTACACACATGCCATAGGGACCCGTTTATGGGGTAGGCAACCATTCACACCTCATTCATACAAGGAAAGGACAAAGACAGGATAGATAGAAAGTACATCCATGCCCGAACCCGGATTCGTACCCAGGACTTCCTTATCCGTAGTCAGGCACGCTGACTACTGGACTAGTTGGTCGGCACTTAATGTACTTTATCATTTTATAATATGGCTCCTTAAATCAATAAGTCAAATTCAACTGTCTAATTTCTCCATTTTCTTGCACAAGTATTATTGTTATTAAGGCATTTATATAACAGACGGTTTGGTTAATGAATTCGGATTCGAATTCTACGGTTACACAATATATTAAAAAAATAGATATTGATATGATTATAAAAAATGCCGCGAACAGATTCTTGAATTTCACTTAAGCATGAGAATATATTTTTAGAAATGGTTTTATGTTACAATTGCAATGTTAACTTTGTTTAATATTAATTTTGAATATTAACTATATTCAAAATTAATTTTATAATAAATTAATTTATATAAATGCTGGTGATCATAGAAAATGTAATTACAGAAGATAGTGGTAATGGTATACACGCGAAAGATTTTAGGCAAGATTATGTAAACTCTTCAAAGTCTTAAATATTAGAAAAATGTAACTAGATTCAAATTTTAAAAAACTTTGGAATTTTTTAAGAACATTTATGATAATTTGAATTAAAAATTTAAATAGTTATAATTTCGATTGTTTCCAACAAAAATTCACAGGTATTACAATAATCATCATTAAGTGTAAATTTAAAATAATTTACAAACATCAAAATGTGATAATATATGGCCATTTTGCGTAGCTATGCTTTTGTATGAGATTCGAAATTTGCTTAAAGTTTGTCTTGAATACGAACATTTTATGCCAGAAATTATTTTATAATTAGAGCTCGCTTTGCATTTATGTTAAAAATATTATTTTTGGATAATATGCCTAAGATTTAAATACATTAATAATTAATAAAGAACTATACTGATAAAATTGATTCTATAATTTCCCTCATATAGCATAAACTATTATTTTAGTGGATTTTAGGTTAAACTGATTAGGTTAAAGACGACTGAAAATTTATATTTGATTATTGATGAAAAATATAGACAAAACGAGAAAAATTTATTCAATTATAATGTTGTTGTTGTTAATATGACACTTGGACAAGCCAAGCTCGCTATGCCTTGGCTATGCGAATTTAAGTCAATTGGGAGCGTCTTTCGTTTAATCAGAGCACCATAGAGGTGAAAGTATGACTGTTTGCTCTTCAAATCCTCCAATAGATGGCAGCACCAGAGGATCTACTCCCTCAATTTTGGTATTGATCTGAAGGGGGAGTCAATTTCTCCTGATCATTGCACCCATGGCAGCTGCTCAACGACCAACCACAGGACTTTCGATTCCACAGATTTAACGAGCACGTATATCGCATGTACTCGGTGGATCTTTGGCGGCATTGGGAATCGAACCCCACACTTCCGGATGGAAGGCCGATACTCTAACCACTAGGCTACCACGAAACTATAATAATGTAGTGTAACCATATAATGTAAATTCAGTAAATGAAAATTCAAATAAAATATCAATGCAATTCGATTTTAGAGGGAATGTTGTAGGATATACTTGAACGTGCTTTGTGCAAACTTGCTTTTTTTTAGATTTCTGGTAAGCATTATAGTATTACATTTTTATTTGTTTATAAAACTTAATTTATTTTATTTTTAATTTGCATGAAGCAATATCATATCTCAAATAGAGAAAAAAAAACTATTTAAATCCTGATGCAATAAGAGTATATAATGCCTCAAATTTCCACGTAAATTTATGTACCAAAATTTATATGTACACTGATTTTAAAAAATGCTGAAATAAAGTAAGGAAAATATGATGTAAGTATATACTCTCAATTAACATTTCTGTGATTCTTCACTGAAGTTTGTAACCATGTGGTGAGTGGAATTATTTTGATATCAGAAGGTTGTTTTGACATCAGTATTAGAAAATAATTATACAATATAAAGAACTATTTAAATAACAAAAGTTTTATGAATTTAATAAATGATAAGTAGATGTTTTGTTTATGGTTATCATAGATAAGGCTTTTTAGTGAAAATTTTGCAATTTTTTTTGCGTTTGAATTCATTATGCACAGATGCGTATCTACCCCTTTTTATTAATAAAATATATAAGCCGTTCAGTTCTTCATATGCCACCCAACTTGTCTAGTGGCCATTGTGCCTGACTGCAGATAAGGAAGTAATTGGTTCGAATCCCGGTTCAGGCATGGATGTATTTTCTCTCTCTATCTATCCTGTCTTTGTCCTTTCCTTGTATGAATGAGGTGTGAATGGTAGAGAACCTTATAAACGGGTCCCTATGGCATGTGTGTACTGAGGAAGTCGGACTCCACACCAAATATGGTTCAGTTGGAAAAGTGGAGCAACGCACTCCATATTGCAAGCCTAGCTGGCACACGACAACAACAACAACAGTTCTTTATATGTTTCATGTGTTTCTATAATAGATAAGATCTTCAATTACGAATATTTTCATTTCCAGGAATTCATTTAAAAGAAATTCGCTGTATAACAGAACATTATGTATTATTCGCTGTATCATAATGGGTCATGATATCCATGGTTAAGGTTGACAGACATGGTTTCCGTCTACAAGGGTGGGTTTCGATTCCCAGTGCTGCCAAAGACCCACTGAGTACATGTAATATACGTGCTCGTTATATAAATCTGTGAAATCGGAAGTCCTGTGGTCCGTCGTTGAGCAGTTACCATGGGTGTAATGGTCTGGAGAAAATTTTCTCCCCCTCCAGATCGATATCAAAGGAGTCAATCCTCTGGTGGTGCCATCTATCGGAGGAGCTTAGAACAAAGTCGTACTTTCATCTTCGTAGATATCTGGGTAAGCGAAAGGCGCATCCTACTGCTTCAAATTCGCAAACCAACGAGATAGTGAACTTGGCTTGTCCAAGTGTCATAAGTAACAACAATACATTATGTATAAATTATAATCAGGTTATACAATTATATAATAATCAGGTAATAAAATCTATTTCCAAATTAATATTAGAATTAGATAATACTGATATAAAATATTCTTTCAAGTTGTATGAAAAAATGTAGTTTAAAAGCTTAAATTTGAAAAGTCAGTAACTTACATCACAAGTTTTCAACTGAATGTACGTTTCTCATTGAATTGTAAATTAGGATTTTTGGAGAGTCTAAATGAAAAGTTTAATGTAAATTAAAATAATCCATTTATATCTAATAATAATTTCTTTACAAATCAGAGTCAAAAGATTGGACTTATTATCAAATTAATGCACTTATTGAAAAAAAAATTATTCTGTCAGAAGATAAACTCCTTATTTTGAAAGTGAAATCACGTTCGATTGATTAAATTAGTATTCCGTTTCCTTGCTTTCAATTTTATTTTTTATTTCCATTTCAAATTGAATGAAATATTGATATTTAATCTGAAAAGAAAATATTACTAAAAATTGGCATTTAAACTTTTAGCGTTTAAAATTATATTTTTAATAGTTGAGTTCAATTTTGAACAAAAAAAAGTAATGTATGAAAATAAAATCTTATTTTATTTTCATACATTACTTTTTTTAAAAGCGTTTGTAACAATTCAATTACATATAACTGTAATTGAATAGTTTCAAACGTCTTTAAAGTATAAAAATATAGCAAATAAGGAATTTTGCTTTTTTAACTATAAAGTAGAGAAGAAATACCTCTTTTTTAATTTTCCGTTAAAAATAAATTATAACTTTAAAGTTTGTTATCTTAAATATTTCTTATATAAAAATATATGTTAATAAATGCTTTTAAATTTATCTCCATTTAAATCACCTTAATAATTGTAATATTGAACTGAAAAAAAGGAATGTAATTGGAACTAAAATTGGAAAATAAATTTACTAAAATTTAATTTTAAAATTGGAATAAAAGGTATTTTCGACATTTACTAATTTATATTCATAGATTAGTGAATGTCAAAAGTACTTTTTTAATAAAGAGTAACAGATGTATGTGCTAAATAATTATTTTCGTTAATTTTTATTTGAATACAAATCAACACATCATGCTGTTTTAAATGGAAAAATAATTAAGAAAATTTGTAAGATGTTTTGAAATAAAAAACAAAAAGTATAGCGGTTTTTTTTAATCAAGAACAACTACCCCAAATCACCGATAAGGAATGAAATCTTAATTTATATGATTATAAACTAACATTTAATTAAATCTTAGTTAAACTGTTAATAAAGACAATATAAAAGTTTATATTGGAATTTTATGAAAATTTTTAATTTTGCGATTATAATTTATATACTTTAAATAACTCTGTTTTTTATCTTATTGATTATGTCAGGGTTTAAATTTCGCCGACAGATGGCTGAGTGGTTAGCGATCCTGACTCCTGAGCTGTGGGTCCCGGGTTCGAATCCCGGTTTGGGCATGGATGTTCCTTTCCTTTTCCGTGTTTCTCTGTCCTTTCTTCTGTGATGTTGTATGAATGTGGCCCACCGTATAAACGGGTTTGTGGTGGTATGGCGCAAGTAACGCTACTCGCCTCCGTGACTTGGTTCACAGGTGCCCGCTGGGTAACGATAAATGAGTAGCAGTTTCTGACCTTGTTGTGGCATAGGTTTCGTCACCCAAGTGTGCCCGCCATTGTAATAAAAAAGGGTTTAAATTTCATTCAAAATATTAACTTAATACCTTTTGGGTACACATATTTTTTGTAGTACTATATCCCATGTGTTCAGAAAAAGCTACCTTATTTTGCATCAAACACTATTTTTAAGTTTATATCTTTTTCTTTGGAAATTTCATAGTATATAGATAACATTTAAAATACCTAATTTATTCTAGTTTCATAAATTTTTTTTGTGTCATGTATTATCACCTTTCTGTGTATTAATAAATTATTAAATAATATCTGTTAAAATTAAATATAAATAAGAGTTATAACCTTCATTGAAGTTTATGATTTTGATATTACGATCAAAAGCATTTGTCTAAGATATTTGACATTATTCTCTCATTTTCCCACTTTCATATTCTTTTTACATCATATTTAAGACCATGTAACAACTTGTGCTACCCTTTATCGCAGGACAACACGCGGCTAATGAGGAAAGCTTTCCATCCCCTGCAGGGTCTTAAAGATGGGGTTGAGTTGTTTATTTCCTGCTTACTCCGAAATCTTGTCGCCAGGGCGAAAGTGTCCTTTTACAGTTATATTTAAGCCAACGTTAGTGGAATATAGTTTTATCTTTAATTTTAAATATAGGATGCTTAGGGCTCATTTAATTTAACCAAAAGCTGTCATTGAAGCATTGATTTTGAGATTTTATTTTAGTTGATTTACATATTTTAGAAGTTAAAATAAAATTAAAGCATTTTTATATTCATAAAAGGAAAAAAAATTATTTCTTATCAGAAAGCAATAATGCTAAGCATTTATAAGGCTAATGCAAATTATCAAAAATGTAAAGAAAAATTTACTTATTGTTTACTTATATTGAAGAAATGAACTTCGAAATTTAAATACTAAATCTTTGTTTTGGATATTGAATAAACACCCTTCATTAAAAAGAATATTCAATTTTTATTTTTTGGAATAAATGAATTAATAGATATAATATCCTTACATATGATATTTGTCCGTGAGGATAGAATTCTGTTTCATCCACTGAAAAAGGAAAGGCATTTCGTTGAGAAAATTATGCTTAGAAGTTTTTGAATATTAAATATATTTAAATAAGATGAATACGAAAGGAGCATCGTGTGTTATAAATTCGATATGTTAATTAAATGAGAATTTTCGATGAATTGGGAAGTACTTTTAAGGACTTTATTACTTAACTGATAAATATATTTGAGTATAATTCTAGTAAATGTGATGTTAAAGAATCGACAAAACTATCATATTGGAACCTTGCGGCCGATTTAATATAATCAGCAATTGATTGTAATAAAATGATCATCAGGTGTTCTAAAAATATCAATTTTAACCTGGAAGATTAACTAAATGAATGTTAAAATATAAAAATAAGCATTTTAATAATGTTCTGAAATAATATGATACAGAAATATGACAGCAAAACATTATGATAAGCCGAGATACCAAAATTTATATGATGTTAAATCTAATTTCAGTAACAGTATGAATGTTAAATATGGATTTGGATTACAGAATATAGCTTATTTACTTTCAACTAAATTCAACAAACCTATCTGTTTCATGTATTATTTAGTAAATACAAAATGTTTAAAAATTAAATGGTGATAATAAAATATTTGTATGACATCAAAGTAATCTTCAGAAAACTTTTTTTATGGAAATCAGTAAGTACGTGTCATATTTAAGTAATCGATAACAGAATATATTGATTCTTTGAGGCATTGATAGTCATCAAAATTATATTTGTTAGTTTTTGGCAATGAATGTTTGGAAAATAACTTCAGTTTGCTCTCGTAAATAAATTCAAAAAAACCCTTTAATAATTTTCATAAAGTATGAATGATATATATTATAATTATTCTTTTAGCATATATAAAGATATCTAATTTCTTCTTTCTATAATTTATATTAGATATTTCAAAATGTATTGAATTCAATTACAAGCAGTTCCAAATAGTTAAATTTCATGGTATGAAATATACTTTTATTCTTAAGTATACAAAATTAATATATTAGCTTTTATTTTTTGAGCTGGATTCTATTAGCATGTATAGAGCTATGCAATTTCTCTTTTTCTGCGCCTTTAAGAGAAAACGCTCATTTTGTATTCGCTATTCACACAAATTTTGCCTCGCTCTTTTTTTATATTTAATTCTATAGCTATAATAATAATTATAGGTTTTGAACTTATTCAGGTGCTTCCTTTACCTGGTAGCTGACTTGTCAGAATTCTGGTCTTTCCAACAACAATTCGTGGGTTCAATTCCCATTTTGAGCATGCATGATTACAATGATTTGGAATGCATTTAAAATTGTAGATCTTGTTTCAGTTTCAACTGTTCTTCGGGATTGAAAATATATTGTAGAGTGACATAAGTTCGTTTCTTTTTTTCCGATATTTTTAGTTATATTTTAAGCATTGTTTCTTTATTTTACATTCAGTATAGACTCAAATACGTGCTACGCTACAGCCCAAGAATGTCCTACTCAAATCTACAACACAAAACAATGATAATCATAAAACTATAACCTACAAAAGTTTACTTTTTTCTTCAGATATGTGTTATAAAAATTTTTGACATGTTGCAAATACTCTTACTTTATTTTGATGTTATAAAATTTCATAAATATATTTTATATATTTAGTTCTGGGTGTCAAATACTTATTGAGAGAGAGAGAACGATTTTACTTACAAAAAATCAATAGTGAATTTCTTATTTATAAGCAATGCGAATTTGTTTTGGAAATAAGAGGAAAAACGTGTACTTCAAATTTTCTGTAGTAAATGTTCCTGGATAAATTTTTAGTAAATTTGGGAGAAGAACATTATCTTTTATTTTTATTATCTTTTATTTTATTTTTGTATTTATTATCTTTTATTTTTAATTGCAGTTATTTTGGAGTTGTAGTTATCTTTATCTGTATTATCTTTAGTTTTCATTGTAGTTGTAGTTATCTTTTTTTATTTAATTATATTTTACATAGTTGTTACAAAATCGTAAGACAACTATGTTTTTTGGAGTTTTGAATATAAATATTTTAAATAAAGAAAAATTTAAATTTGAATAAATATTTTTATGCTTTATTTATTTGCACTAACTTTAGAACTAATTATTTTAAATTAGTTTTGAAATTGGTGCAAATAAATAAAACATAAAACATATGTATACTATTTTTAAGTGACATTTAAATGTATCAAATATTTTTATCAATATTTTCAACTGTTTATCTCAACTATTAAAGATAAAACTATTTTCTTTCAAAATCAAAAAGGTTTTTATCTATTTCGCTCGAGTTTGTTTCAGTCATGCACAACTGAATACAAACAAATAATAAACTCACAATTTAGACAAATTCTAACACAATTTTATGTTTAATTTTATAGAAAGAAAACAAAATTATTTGAACCATGTAATTTCATTAAATGGTTATAAAGTGAGAGAAGTTTTATTTTATACTATGTATTTTAGATAATGATAAACATTTCATGAATAATAAGAAATTCAAATATTTATAAATTCATAAGACATATTTATTATTCACGTAATATTCGTTATTGCTTAGTTAAGGAAACATTAAGAATTTAGTACTAAAGAAAGTATTTACGGTCAAAATATTTTTCAAAAGTAGAAATAGTTTAAATAAAGAAAAAAATTAGCATTAATTGCAGGTATCGGTTTCTTGTTAAGAAAAGAAATAAATTAGCTTTTTCGAAAGAAAATTTTATTGTGAAAGTTCGTAAAGCATTCAAAGAAACGACAATTAAAAAAAAGCTTCTCGAGTCTTTTTTTTAACTGTTTGAGTCTTTAGCTAACATTCTTGAACACTTAATGCGAATATCTCTTTGACTTACTTTTATGCAGTTAACAAAATCTCTTTCCCTACTTAAATTAACCTTTTTTCAAGAAAAAACTTTGTATTTGTAATAAAAAAATTATTCAAGAATTCCATTTATCTCCCTTTGAAGTTCATTTATAAACTTTTTTAATACTTACAATTATTATCTAAATATTTTTAATTATATATTTCATTTTTATCAAATAAATAATTAAAACTTATTATTTTAACCAGTTCATTTGATAAATTAAGGACAAATCTATTGACCTAAAAGTTATATTTATTAAAATAATTATTTTCAGAAACAATTAATTCAAATTTTTTTTACAAAATAGGAAACTTCCTGCTAGGGGCTTGCTGTAATTCAAATAAATTAGTACTAAGCGATCTTGAGCTTTTGAAGCCAACTTTAAAGCTAGCAGGCATTATAAACATTTCTGCAGTTATACGGAAGGGAAAATATAAAAGTTATTTATCATCACACAGACAATTAAGTTTATTTTTACATTCTTAACAAAAATTAAATCAACTAACAATTTTGAATTTAATATAATAAAAACAAATATGTTTATCTTTTTATTCTTAACGAAAATTAAATCAATAACAAATATTGAGAATTTTAAGAATTTTTAAAGTATATCAAGAGAGTGACTACCTGTTGTTCTGTTGATTGTTTCAAACTGTAAAACTTTATCTGCATCTGTGATGATTAAAATATCAAGGAAAATTTAAATATTTATGCTATTAAATGCATTAAAGATTACTTGTTTAAAATATATTTTTATTTTCGGTAGAAAGGAATACAGTCAGAATCCGATTTGAAAAAAAAAACTAGTAAACATTAATATTTCTTTCAAAAATATTTGTTAAAAATTGAATTTAATAAAATTGAAGAATATTGTTAAATCAGTTCTAAATTTACAGTAAAAAGTTATGATACAAAATTGAAAAAGTGAATATTTTTCAATCATCTAATGAATTTTCAGAATTTTTATAAATAAAAACTTTATTGGATATAAATATATTTACTACATGTATGCTGACCAACTTGTCTAGTGGTCAGCGTGCCGGACTGCGGATAAGGAGGTCCTGGATTCGAATCCCGGTTCGGGCATGGATGTACTTTCTCTCTCTATCCATCCTGTCTTTGTCCTTTCCTTGTATGAATGTGGAGTGAATGGTTGCCTACCCTATAAACGGGTCCCTATGGCATGTGTGTTGAGCAAAGTCGTACTTTCACCTTCATGGTGCTCTGAATAAAACGAAAGACGCTCCCAATCAACTTAATTCGCATAGCATAGCGAGCTTGGCTTGTCCAAGTATCATTAGTAAACAACAACAACAACTACATGTTAAATTAAAGATATAGTCACATTGGAATGTGAATTTTAAAACGGCATAAATTATGAACAAATAATAAAAAAAATCAAATATTTTAAAATAAAAAAATACGAGTTACTATTACTCATATATAAATTGGCAAAATTGTTGTTGTTGTTGTCATGTGCCAGCTATGCTGGCATTATGGGGTGCGCTACTCCACTTTTCCAACTGAACTATATTAATTGGCAAAGTAAAAGATTTGTTAATGTAGATTTGTTACGAATATAATTATAAGTATCGTCTCATAAATTTGTTTCTAGGAATGTTCACATATATGTATTTCTAATGGTCCTTGTCCAGAATCCACTTTCAGCAATTGCTTAAAGTGGATTCAGAATCCATTTTAAGTTTTTTGCAATGTGATTCAAGATCTTTTTTTAAACTGTAGGTCGCAGAATTAATACTAAGTAAATTACCTCCGCCTTAGCAAAATTACCGCTGAGTATTTAACTTCCATTCACAAAGTACCACTGAGTGACTAACAAACCAATTAAAAATCTATTATTAAGGCTTTAAAACATCATTTTTTCTTACGAATTTATGTGAAAAATGAAAATCATCCTATTTGGCTTGACTTGTATGATGTGAAAAATGTAATATTAATAATATTAGGTACTTACATACTATCCAGTCGAACATACCTGCGAAAAAATATATGTCATTTAATGATGCGAATAAGCACCATATAAATTACAATTAAAGTTTTTACCTTTTTGTTATAATGTGAAGATGTAAGTAATCTATTCTAATTTTTCCTTCATATTTTAATAAAAATATTAAAATTTGCAAAATTATACGACATATTTTTATGGCCCAAAAGGTCGACGGAATAACACATAAGTGCTGTACATTATTATTATTTTTATTTTAAAAAACGAGAAGCTATATTAGCACATTCCATTACATTATAACCCAATTTATTCCCTATTATTTTAACAAACACGTATCAGTTTTACTTACTGAAGATATATTAGCACATATATTAAGCTATATGAGTTCAGAAATATTAGCGCAATTTATTACATTATATCTTACCTCTATTCCTTGACTATTATTTTAAGAAACATTAGCTTTATTTATTTAGGATATATTAGCACAAATATATACGCACATTCCATTCCAATATATCCCACGTCTACTCCTTGACTATTTATTTTTAAAACAAGTAACAGTTTTTCCTATTTAAGATATATTAGCGTATTCCATCACATTATATCTTACCTCTATTTCTTTTGACTTATATTTTAAAAAAATTTTGATATAAATTATATTATTATTTATATTATTATGAGATTGAGATTTATAGATTTTGAGATTTTATATTTATTTGAGAGAGCGCATTCCATTACATTATATTTTACCTCTATTTCTTGACTATTATTTTAAAAAAACCTGTTATTGTTATTGTTGTTCCTTATTCCACTTGATCTAGTACAATCTAGACCAAGTCCAGTAGATCGTTCGCCCAGAGAAAGTCCCGAACCAGCGCAGGGTTTTCAAAAAGATCTCTCTTCTCCAAACCCAGACAGGAGAGCAGATGGTCCGGAGAAGCTTGGTGGAAATTACACCTGAGGCACACAGGGAACACTTTCTGACCCTGAACGAATGTAAGGGTGCGAGTATGTCCAGTAATGAGCCTGGTAATGGTGGTTTGCAATTTCCTATTGCCCTTCAGCTCCAGGGCAGCCCCAGGATGGTTTTGTTCGTACCAGTCATGAGTAGGTGGGATCCTCCAAGTCTTGCTGTTTTCGGCTTTGACCTTTGAGAAAATTTCACTAAACGTAAGTAGTCCACCATTTTCAGTTGTTTCAGCAGAGCCCTCTTTAGCCAATTCATCGGCCAAGTCATTGAAGTGGAGGTCCACATGGGAGGGAATCCACTGTAGATGAATGTCATTATGTGAAGAGTAACTCTTAAGTTTGTTTACAATGTCCATGCCGAGCCTGTCATTGATGCATCTCCATCTGCTTAAAAAAAACTTGTATCAGTTATATCCAATTCAGATTTTTTTTCCAGCGGTGGGCGCTTGGGTGATGAACCGTATGACACAACAAAATCAGAAACTACTAATCATTTGTCGTTACCCAGCGGGCACCGTGGCACACCTTGTCCTTACTTGGACCTTGCATCATTAAACCCAATCAACCAACCCAACGGGCACTTGTGAACTAAGTCACTGAGGCGAGTAGCGTTGCCCACGCTATACCACTACAAACCCGTTTAATTAGTGGGCCACATTCATACATCATCACAGAAGAATGGACAGAGAAAGAAAGTAACATCCATGCCTGAACCGGGATTCGAACTCGGGACCCACAGAGCTCAGGAGTCAGGAGCGCTAACTACTCAGCCATAGGTCGGCATTTGAGATATATATTTACTTTTTAATCCATTCTCTTCTCTTAATGTATTAAAGATTGAAATGAGGAAATACACTTTCTAAATTGAATATGACAACACAAATTTTCCCAATGTGGGTGAAAATTATTTTCTTAAAAATATTCACATAAAACCAAAATTATGCAGTATAATATTTTTTAAAAAAAATTTAAAAAAATATTATACTGCATAATTTTTAAGATATATTAGCGTAAGATATATTTTTAAGATATATTCCATGAGGTTTCAAACTGTACATTCACCAATATAGCGTGTCCTTGACAGGTCATTCCTCACACCATGATGTTTCCTTACAGAATTTAGTGGATGTTAAGTTATTAAAGAACTCCCAAAGTTCCTTTAATTATCATGAAGGAGGGTGAAATGCTGTAAAAATTAAAATCATCACCAATTAAATGTGAAATCGCTTGGGAGTTCGATAATCGTGTGTTCGTGAACGTATTAGTTATGATGGAACTTGTTTTGACACTGATACAGTGATTAATCGCGTTTTCATTGCTAACCGTCAAATCGCACGGAAGCAAGTGATTAATGGATGAAAATCTGTTAAAATTAAAAGTTGAGCTAATCATTAATCACGATTACGTCATTAATATTATCACCCACGAACAGGTTTCTAGAAATGGGAAGTTTCAGTTGATTTGTATATAATTTTTGATTTTTAAAGTGATGTAATTCAAAGTTGTATGTTGTCAGTTTTAATTGAAGATTTTTGAATTGTTTGGGAATGGAAAGTTTGAAATTAATTTAAAACAAGAAATTTTTTTCATATAAATGTTTTATTTTTCTAAAGAATATTGAAATTCATATCCCAAAGTAAAATTTAAAACCAAAACGAATCAAATTTACATTTTCGAGCAACTAAAGCTAACCACACACCAATGTTTTTTTCGAAAATTGCTATAAAATAATTTTATGCAATTTTCAATATATTAAAAAATTGGGTATTTTTAATTCCCTTTTGCAAAAGTCTCTTAAAAGAAGCAAAATTTAGAAATATTTTCTGTGTTTAATTGACAAAATTTTAAAGAGTAAGAAGTAAGCTTTTTCTTTAGTAGGAAAATGAAATATAGTGTAGGAAGAATTTATTCAACGATTTTCATAGAATTTTTGTTTGTTCATCAAATATTTTTATCCAGGATAATTTTAAGAATGGTGGAACAAAAATATTAATTCAATTTATGTTATGGATGTTAGTCTTTGGTTAACTTAAAAAAATTGGAATTATTTCATTTCGAAAATTTGAATTACTAGCGAGTATTTAACTTCTAAAAATATATCTTAGGTTTTTGTCGTGTGGCAGCTAGGCTGGCAATATGGGGTGCGGTGCTCCACTTTTCCAACTGAACCCTATTTTGGTGTGGAGTCCGACTTCCTCAGTACACACATGCCATAGGTACCCGTTTATAGGGTAGGCAACCATTCACACCTCATTCATACAAGGAAGGGACAAAGACAGGATAGATAGAGAGAGAAAGTACATCCATGCCCGAACCGGGATTCGAACCCAGGACCTCCTTATCCGCAGTCAGCCACACTGACCACTAGACAAGATGGGTGGCATTCATATCTCTTAACAACTGAAAATGATAGAATTTTATGAAGATTAAGCTCATTCAGATTTTTCATAGCTTTCCACCTTTATGTAAACATTATATGGTTGAAAAGATAATAATTATAAAAGTTCAATGCAAGAATTCTAATTTTTTACTATTAGTCGAGCTGGAAGTTCAATATTAGTGTTCTAAACATCAGTTTAATAGCTGGAACGCTCGATTCTAAATTTCGAACTTGGATTTTTATAATTGATAAGAATAGACTTTAAACTCGGAATTTTTTGCTAATCTTGGGACTGCCCAGCAGAGCTAGACAATATCCATGTGAATCTGAAAATATCCAAAATGTCTAAAAATGGAAGTTGGTCTTGCAGGATCTCGTCCTTACTAATATTTAAACACAACAAAATATGATCTGGGAACAGCATGTCACTTGTGAACCAATGACATTGGAGTACATTTTTGAACCTGTTTGGAAATCAGAGTTCTTGCATGGCCATTCAAGAAGTGTGAAAAAGTACTTCGTTGGGATCTCGTTCTAAGTTGGAAAGATCCCTCCGGATTATTTGCAAAATACCAAGATTGGTTGGGATGGGTTGTCTAAAGCTTATTCAATTTTGTTTTATTCTCTGAGAAGAAATGTCGAAGAAGGTGAGCTTGCCACCATGACTGACATCCTCCCCTGTAGCGGATCTGGCCAAGGAGTCATTTTAAATTGTAAGTTTCTAATTACCATCATATGCAAAAAATGGCTCTAAGAGTGACAAACAAACCAAAGAGAACCTTTCTAATTTTCTTATTAATTTTTAAAAGCTATTTTATTTTTCATTATTTTGATACTTTCTGGATGCTTATTGCTTTTTATGACTACTTGGTTATTCTCTTCATATTCTGCATTTTTTTTACTTAACAAATATATACTGCCTCAATAGGAATATTTATACATAAAATATATGCTAAAAGTGTCATAATATATTTTCACTTATATTCTTTCTATTTCTCTTGAAAAGTTTGTCTTTTATTCACCTAGCTGGCAGCCGAATGGTTAGCACTCTTGCCTTCAGTTCAACAGTTCGTGGGTTTGGATGTTTGTAGTGGTTCGGAATCCACTTTAAACCGTAGGTCCCGGTCTAATTAGCCCTCGTGTGCAAAAAATTATCGTTGAGAGACAAACCAAATTAACTTTTATTCGCTTATATTACATTTGTTTTGGTTATTTTTTAAATAATCAGAGATTTTTTGTTACTAGAGGGATTTTCATTTTATAATTTTTGATAATATAATCACTATTCTGTTGTCTTTACTTATGACGCTTTTTTTCGAACGGCGGGCACTTGGGTGACGAACCCTATGCCACAACAAGGCCAGAAACTGCTACTCATTTGTCGTTACCCAGCGGGCACCTGTGAACCAAGTCACGGAGGCGAGTAGCGTTACCCGCGTCATACAACTATAAACCCGTTCATAGGGTGGGTCACATTCATACATCAACACGGAAGAAAGGATAGAGAAACACAGAGAGAACAGAGAAAGAAAGTAACATCCATGCCCGAACCGGGATTCGAACCCGGGACCCACAGCTCAGGAGTCAGGAGCGGTAACCACTCAGCCATTGGCCGGCTACTTATGCCACTTGGAAAAGCCAAATTCTCTATATCGTTGGCAATGCGAATTTAAGTCAGTAGGGTGCGTCTTTCATTTAACCAGAGCACTGTGAAGGTGAAAGCACGACTTCGCTCTAAACTCTTCCGATAGATGACACCACCAGAGGACCCAATCCCTCAAATTTGACTTTGATCTGGAGGGGAATAAAATTTCCTCCAGACCATTACACCCATGGTAACTGCTCAACGACCGACCACAAGACTTTCGATTCCACAAATTCTACGAGCACGTATATCGCATGTATTCGGTGGGTCTTTTGCGGCACTGGGAATCGTGAAGCCGATGCCATAATCATTATGCTACTACGGCCCAATTTCTACATTCGACATTTCTATAAACATTTAAGTTATTGTTAATTATAAAGTTTTTTTATATTTTAACTACGGTTTAAATTATATGAATAAGAACTTCAAACACTTCAGCACTACAAACAAATCTAGGGACAAAATGCCGAAGTAGTAGTTAAAAATACTAAAGATTCGTTTTTTTAAGTGTTAGAAATAACTGTTGAAAGAATAATAATTTACTTTTTATTTTTTAAAACTTGTGAAGTAATACAAAATATCGATTTATTTATAATAACTGAAATTATTAGGTATGACATGAAAAGCCACGAGAAACGGAGCATCGAAAAAGCAAAATAGGTAAATCCTTTTATTACTCAGAAGGATATTTTCACATTTCATTAAAACTTACAAAAATTAGAAAAATATAAAATAATTGACTTAATGACATTGGCTTCTTAATGATTCATGTAATTCAAAGATGCATGAAAAATGAAAAATATATCATATGATGATTATAAATAAATCAAAATAATAAAGGATGGTTTTAAAAACAAAAATTAAATAAATAAAGTAACATTGCGAGTAAAAAATAGTATGTTTAATAGATTTTAATTCAAAGTATAATAATTTTAAGTATTGGGTAGTGAATACAGCGAATGGCTGTCATAAATGCTTTTAACATTCATCGTATATTTCTATCTTCTGAGAAATATTTTCTTTGCTAATGGTCACTATTCACATATTAGATGAGCACCCAGAAACTGCCATGCTTTCATTGAAACACGTATAAATGGAAAACAAAACATGCTTTACTCACAGAAGAGTTTATATAACTTTGAAGCTTTCTATAACCTTTGATTAACCCTGCATTTGGCCTCCAGGGAGTCACATTCCACCTCAACCTAACGCTTGATGCAAGTAAAAAGTCGGACCACCCATACTTATTAAAGCAATTGGCTCTAGAGACAATTGACAAGATTCCTATCGGAGCAGCCAGGGTTTATACTGATGGAAGCAAATTGGAGACCAATGCAACTGGCAGCGGAGTATGTATTGAACTCCCCAACCATTCCATCAAGCTTGAAAAAAGAACTGCTGACCAGATGTCCGTCTTCAAAACGGAACTCATCGCCATCATGAGTGGACTTTCTTTGTTAGATAACAGTACACAAAATGATTTCTCGGGGATATGGATCCTTACAGACAGTCGATCCTCGATCCAGCACTTTTTCAATTGGCAATCCATCGGTGACAGTACTAGTACAAGCATTCAACTCTTGTTGAAAAGCCTTTCAGTTCAACATCCAATCCACCTCCAGTGGGACCCCTCTCATGTTGGTCTACTGGAATGAAGAAGTCGATGACCTGGCAAAGGCTACCGCCAGTAATCCTTTGAACCTTCAATTGGCAATCCATCGGTGACAGTACTAGTACAAGCATTCAACTCTTGTTGAAAAGCCTTTCAGTTCAACATCCAATCCACCTCCAGTGGGACCCCTCTCATGTTGGTCTACTGGAATGAAGAAGTCGATGACCTGGCAAAGGCTACCGCCAGTAATCCTTTGAACCTGGAAGATCCCATGGCACTAACACCATCAGAGATCTCTTCCATTACTAAACAACTTACTTCTAAAACCTGGGCTGACCCTCCTGTTCACTCTTGGTACTTCCAAAGACATCCTGGAGCCGCCACAACATGTAAGGGCTCCAGAGTACATCAGACGACACTGTCTCGACTTTCTACTGGCCACTTGAAGTGTATGATCTTTGAGGACGGTGAAAGAAAACACCCATCATGCCCCAAGTGCGACAATGCTTCGTTTTGCCCGCTACATATCTTGAAGTGCTTGGGGTTTTCTGATGAAGAAAACCCCAAGCAACCTAAGAAGTGAAAAGTCCACATCTGCTTTTGGACTTTTTGGCTATCTATGATCTCATGGATCTGGTCTAGTTCCACTAGACCAGATGGGGATTAGTCCCACCCACTAGAGTCTATATAAGGGCTAATCATTGTTTCACTTAAAATTTATTTTGAAATAAATTAGCATTTCAAATTAAAAAGTCAATTTTTAAATATAAAACTGGCTTTTATAGAATTCTTAGAGGTGTGTATTTATTGGATAAACTGGCTGCAAAATATATATTTGTTGAATAACTGATTGAAAATTGCATAAGTGATATGATAAGTCGATTCAATTTAATTTCGCCATCATGCTTTTCTTACAAACTCATTTTTCAATAAAAAATATAATCAATATTTTAATACCGATTTGAAATTCGACAAAGCTGAAAACACACACACACACACACACACACACACACACACACACACACACACACACACACACACACACACACACACACACACACACACACACACACACACACACACACACATTTAAAATTTCAATAGTAGTATTCATTTTCCAATACAAAAGAAATTGGTTTCCAAATTTGAAATCTTAATTGAGACGTTAGAATTGATGAATATGCATGGTAAATGTGTACAAATTTTTGAGAGAATTGTCAGTTAAAACAGACAAACCCAGATCATAAAACCATTTTGTGGATACTATCACAATATTTTTATAGAGTATATTCGATACTTATATTCATTTATTACATATTCAACCAAACTGACCTGTTACCTCAGGATATTTTGGAATATAATTATTTTCTTGATGCTGATAAATATACTCGAATTTACCAGTAAGAGCATTCTGAGAGTTAATAGTTTATTACAAAAATCGCAACAATCCCTTTCAATAGCAGATTATTTTTACAAAAATATTGATTCAACTTATATTTCAGTTTTAAATGAAACACTGTACACATGTATTAATGATCAAGGATACCCTTTAAATTTATCTGTTAATAAATACTTTTCTACTAAAAGTTGAATGAAAGCTTTACGGGGAGACTTAAAAATAATGAGAATTTATAGAGATCAGCGCAAGCAACTGATCAACAGCTATATCCTCACAAATAAGGAGGACAATGGAAGCAGAAAGTTCCAATTTAGTAAACGTAAGATTTTTCGATAAGGGCGTTTGCAGTAGAACTTGTTAAAGAAAGTTTAAAACTAGTTAAAGAACTGGTGAAGAGATTTATACAGCTGAAAGGACTCTTTTCTTGCGTTCGATGATTTTATTTAAAAGAAATTTTTATAACGATCTTTGGTCAATATAAACCATCTTTGGTCTTTTAAAGTTTAAAATTTCTTAATGTTGCTTTTAGAGTTGTAGGTTATTCATTATAAGTATCTAACTCATATAAGTTTATATAATGTATTATGCCCATTATATATATATATATATATATATATATATACGTGTGAGTTTGTGTGTAAGTGTAATTCATGAGTTTGATACTCACCTAAGACAGGGTAATCTGTAGTGGTTTGAAATATATTTTAAACTGTAGAAGTTGGTATGGATGTACTAGAAGAATAAAAACAATTCAGAATGTAATTATTCATACAAAAATTAAATATTTTTATTCGATACTTAAATTTGTTAAGGATAGAATAATTATGATTCTATATAAAATGGAATGGTTCTGTAAATTGTCATATTTTCGGGTAATGCAAATAAAAAATTTTTCGAAAACGTGCTGAAGAAGTTTACATTTTCAGTTTGAAGAAACTAAATTAATTGTTTGAGATAATTTATTTACTTTTATACTTCTCAGTTTCTCAATAAATTCTTTGAAAGAATTTAAACAAATTTAGAAAAATTAATCCAACTGCACAGTAAGGAAAATTCTATTAAAAGTTGCTACATACTTGAATAAAGGAAATATTTTAATATAAATAAGTTTACAACTATTGAAATTACATTTACTCTTCATAATTCATTTCCATGGGAAAAAGATAAAATTTCACATACAAAAGGGATGTTGTTATATTCAATAAAATTAGTTAAGTTTACCAGTTTGTTAAAATAAAACACACACATTTCTATAATGATTTAATTTTAAGCTTTTGGGGAATACTATACCATACGTACATTAATTTAATTTAAGTCATATTTGTTAAAAGTTTTAGTAAATGCTTTACTTAAAAATAAAAGTATATAATATTAAAGTTGGAAAAATAAATTTTGAGTCACTATAATCGAAAGCAAAGGATGTTGAATAAAACGTGCGAGAATATAATTCAATGAATTTCGGTACTGGATATGACATTTGAAATTTAACAGTTCTTCAAATTAAAATGAATGAAAATTACGGGCTGCTTAAATGTCGTTGTTGTTGTTGTCGTATGAGCTAGGCTGGCAATATGGGGTGCGCTGCTACACATTTCCAACTAAACCATATTTGGTGTGGAGTCCGACTTCTTCAGTACACACATGCCATAGGTACCCGTTTACAGGGTAGGCAACCATTCACACCTCATTCATACAAGGAAAGGACAAAGACAGGATAGATAGAGAGAGAAAGTACATCCATGCCCGAATCGGGATTCGAACCCAGGACCTCCCTAGCCGTAGTCAGGCACGCTGACCACTAGACAGGGCGGGCGGCAATATTTGTGATTATATATATATATATATATATATATATATATATATATATATATATATATATATATATATATATATATATATATATATATATATATATATATATATATACGAGGGTCACTCTGAAATTTTTTGAGATACAACTAGGTTATTAAAGTTATACTTTATATTATATAAAATTTTAGGTGTGTTCAAAGTAGTCTCCTCCAGCATCAATGCGCTTTTGTAAACGAATTTTCCACAGATTAAAAGCCTCAAGCCATTAATTTCTTCGAATAGATGAAAAAAATGCATTTATAGCCTCATCAATCTCTTCTTCTGAATGAAAACGACGTCCACGTAAGTTCGTTTTTAGATTAAAGAATAACCAAAAGTCGCACATAGCTAGATCAGGTGAATACGGTGGATATTCGATTACTTTAGTTTGTTTTTTTATAAGAAACTCAACTGTTAATCCGGCTGTATGTGAAGATGCATTGTCATGGTGAAGCTTTAGTCCCCTAACATTCATTTCTTGTAGAATTTCTGGAAGACATTTACTGGTATACCAGTTTGTTGTTACTCTCTTCTGTCCTTCCAAGCTTGATGGCTTTGAACAATCCCGTACTTCTGCAGAAAACGGCATACATCACTTTTTTCAGTGCGCGTTGTTTTTTCACCATTGTCGGCGTGGGATCATCTTCAAAGACCCATACTTTCCTTTCTTGACGTGTTGGGACGTCAAAAAATGGTAGGTACGTTTCATCACCTGTTACAATTATAGAAATGATGCGGTGGCCACCATCATTCAGCATATTAACAGTTTCTTTACTGATTCTGACACGCTCCTCTTTTTGATGCTCAGTTAGATTATGGGGAACCCAACGGAAAACTACTTTTTTCACATGTAATTCTTCATGAATGATTTTGTGTATGGATGCGGATCCAATGTTAAGTTTCTTCTGTATCATTTGATAGGTACAGCGATTATCATCCATTAACATTTTTCGTATTGCAGACACATTATCCGGGTTGACTGCCGACGGCGGCCTTCCTGTGTGTTCTTCATCCTGAAGAAAATTGCGACCTCTTCTAAATTCTCTAAACCATCTGAATACAGTAGCACGAGCTGGAGATTCATCACCCAATGCTAATTGCAACTGTTGAACGCATTCTTCTTGATTGAATCCTGCTTTGAAATCGTAGAAAATCATAGCGCGAAAATGCTCTCGCGTCAACTCCATTTTCTCTTCTGTTTAAAATTTATTCCACGCTAAACAAGTTGAAGTAAGTCAGTAAAAAATCGTCTTCTGTGTTAAAATATTTTGTACTTTAAAATTAAACTGTTATTTTTATTTTGTAAATTCTCGTCTACGCGTATCTCAAAAATTTCAGAGTAACCGTCGTATATATATATATATATATATATATATATATATATATATATATATATATATATATATATATATACATATATATATATATATATATATAGTATAATATATTCATTTTTGAATTCTGTAATTTTTACCTTTTAATTGTATAAATGGTCCTTTTTAACAAATGTATGAGTTTCACCACTCCTTTTGTGGAATTCCAAAATGTACATTACCAAATATGGTTAAAGAATTTTGAACTAACAGATGATGCCATCTCACATCACTATTCTCAACGAATGATTGACCACTATGCTGCACCCTTCAAAGGGGGGTGAGTTTTCTCGGACAATTTTGGTTGAGCTTTCCTATCAAGTGGATGTGCTATAGATGTCATGGCTTGTCTTCACACAAAGAAATTATTCCTGTATAATAAAACTTATTCTTGAAAATCTGCCTTTTTAATAATCCTTCTTAATTTCACAAAGACAAGGAGATAACTACGTAATACATTACACACAAACACCCAACCCCCATATATATATATATATATTTATTTATGTATATATATAGTTAACAAAGTAAATTGTTTTACATTATAACTTAAATTTTGAAGTTTTTCAAAGATCCTTTTCCGGTTGTGAAGAAGGATAGGCCTATCTTATAGATTGCTCTTGCTCCCCCAAAAAATGAATGGATTTTCACTTCTTCCATAACCGCGAGAAAAAATGTCAGACCGTAATGGATTAAATGCGATCGATTTTTCTGACACCCAAAATGATGTGTGATAGTTTGGTCGTTCCCCTGCTTATGACGCAGTTTTATTGTTATTAATAGAGATGGACTTTTGATGTTGTTTGTTTTAGACACGTTTAATTACCACAATCATTTCCCTTTTTGCTTTACTAAACCATACAGTTTATAGTATTAATTTTTTCAATCTTTTTTGAAAAGTATAACGCATTTGCTCTTATAGTCCAATTATTTAGCTAATTCTATTATATAATGAATACATTAGACAATAAAATTAACTTAATAAAGGGGCAATTTTTGTATTTTTGATTATCATATCTTGTGAGTTTGATAGTATATATTACATTTAAACTAATATTTCTCTATTAATAACCCGAATAAAATATTTGCAATCGATATAAGTGTTCTATCGATATTTCTTTCTTTTTTGCATTAAAATTGATGGTATATTTTAGCTATGATTGCATTTTGATGTTAACAAAAGCGATTTTTTTGCCTAATAGACAATTAACCTTTTTAATTAATCATAAAATATGAATGCCGACCAACTTGTCTAGTGGTCAGCGTGCCTGACTGCGGATAAGGAGGTCTTGGGTTCGAATCCCGGTTCGGGCATGGATGTACTTTCTCTCTCTGTCTATCCTATCTTTGTCCTTTCCTTGTATGAATGAGGTGTGAATGGTTGCCTACCCTGTAAACGGGTCTCTATAGCATGTGTGTACTGAGGAAGTCGGACTCCACACCAAAAATATGGTTCAGTTGAAAAAGTGGAGCAGCGCACCCTATATTGCCAGCCTGGCTGGCACATGACAATGAATGAATAAAATACGAATGTAATATTAATTAATTCATTTATAATCTTCATCTAGAGTACTTAATATTATTTAATCTAATTCTAAAAATCTTACAATCTGTAATCGAAACTTTTTCCCTTGGATTTACTACTCCTACATAAATCTTTCTTCAATAAAGGTTCTAATATATTAAGGACTACTATGTACAATTTATAATTAGTATTATTAGTGCTTAATAGCTATTTCTTCAATAGGTATTTATATAGATATGTTTTCTTAATTTATGCTTCATTTACAAAAAATGTGGCACAAGAGCAAATTATTACTATAAACGCCTTCAATAGTAATAAATTAATGTTATTAAAAATTATAAAACATAATTTTTACTAGTTGCTTTACTTTGTGTTTTTTTTAAACTGTAAGCCAAAGAAAAAATAAGTTCATCCATAATGAAACTGTACAAATTTATCAAATAAAATTGCGTAACTTTTTATATATATAAACCCCAAGACATTTTTTCTCATGTTATTTCTGAGAATAAGTAAAAGTTTTTTTAAAATTAAATTGAAATTCTGAATTTGCTGACTTAAATTTTGAATGGATTTTTAAACTTATGAAATTTATTACATAAGAAGTATTTTTTTATCAATTCTATATGGGATTGTAACTTTGTTTTTAACTTCATGCATGCTTATGATAATATTAATCAAATTGTTACGAGATGCTCATGATTTTTTCCCACAAATATTCAACTAAAGTTTATAAATTTTTAAGTATTTAAATATTGCACAGTAATTTAAATATTTTCTATGGAAAAAACTTTATGGTAATGCCCATATAAAACAGAAAATAGTGTAAATACTTCCATTAAGAAAAAATTTCAGTTTAATAATTTTTGAAATAATATATTTCTTAAAGCATTTGGCAACTAAAATTTTAATTTTTTGCTTATAACGTACTGGGTTCAAATATAGACTAATATATTTGAAAGATAACAAATTTACAAGGATTTTCTTTCAAAATATATTTTAGTATTTATGATGAAATAATGAAAATTTACACTCAATAATCAATTTTTCATTTATCACCTATGTTATACTCTAGCTTAATTGATCAATTTTACCGATTGACCAGGAAACAGAATGCTGATTTTGACTCACTAGAGAACATAACGAATGTATGAATCTTTAAAGTTTTATAATTTTTTAACCTGCTGGATAATATAGCTTATAACTGTAGATAAAAAGGAATATAATAATATGAATATAGATTTCATAGCTTAATTTCAATATAACGAGCATTATTTTTGGATACAAACAGTAACAGAACTTAAGTAGTAATAGTCACTGTTGTTCCCTAAAATCAGTCCTTGCCATCATATTAAAATCTTTAAAAGTGTAGGTTCTTTAAGAAACTTTATTTTTTTACACTCTAAATACAGAATATATTATTTCCTTCATTAAAAAAGTTTGAAATTACAAGGTAAACAAGAAAGTTTCTGCCATTTTTAGTGATCCAAAAGAGCATGACCTACTGAATGTGTAATCTATTGTTAGTCCTCGAAGTAATCACCATTGGCATCCAGCATCTTCTGATAATGTGTCTCCAGTTGCACAATCTCCTTGCCGTAAAACTTGAGGGTTTTGGATGCAAAGAAGTCTGCAAGTGCTTGGTGCAAGTCTGATTTATTTGTGAAGGATTTTCCACGAAGATGATTGTCTAGAGCATAGGTTCCCAAAGTGGTCCAGGTGGACCCCCAGGCGTCTACAGGAGACCACACGGGAGTCCACGTAGACGTGAAAAGAAAACAGGGGTTCACAAGTTGCAAGTAGGGGTCCACGAAAATGTTTTTGGTTTTCATAATGAAGAACAAAAATTTTGAAGTTTTAGTGCAGTTAAACCAACCTGTTAACAAAAAAGGAGCAGATTGAACATCACAGAACGGGGAGATTTGAGATTACTTCTTAAAAAAACTGAAGCCAAATATTGATAATTTGCTGTCAATTCATCAAGTACATCCGTCTGATTAAAAGTAATTTTTATTGTCGACTTACATTTCAGATTGACAATATCTATTTTTTATTGTCGATTTACATTCCAAGAGTTCTTTGTTGATTTTTTGTCAATTATTGATTGTTTGTAAAAATAAATGTTTATAATTTTATATAACCACAAGTATTATTTTAATAAATAGGTTACAAAAAATGTGCTACTTTTTTTCTTCTTAATACCCCCAATTTAGGGTATTTTTTAGGAGTTTTGGGAATACAGTAGAAATGTAGCAGCAGGGGGTCTACCGAAAATAGTAAAACTTTGAAAGTGGTCCACGAGAAAAAAAAGTTTGGGCACCCATGGTCTAGAGAATGGAGGAGGTAATAATCTGATGAAGCAAGGTCAGGTGCGTAAGGAGGATGGGACGAGGTCTCTCTACCAATATACTGTATTGTATTACTAGCTACCCGCGAGACATAGGACCTCACGTTATAGGCGAAGAACAATACACGCTTGCAATTGATTAATGATGGCTCCATCTGTTGCTATGCCTGTTGCAGACGTTCCAATTGCTACGAGTACAGGTTCACTGTGACCGCTTTGCCCATTGGTAGCAGCATATAATGTACTATTCACCTGACAGTCGTCAGTTGGTCGCCTCATCACAGGGGGACAAATATCTGGACTTGAATTCATGAAACCAGAGTATCTTTCCATTCATAGTATTATACCCAAACGCTTGACATATTCGGCGACTTGATGTAGCAGCTGATAAGCTCACTTTGAAGTCACTTCGAGCGACACCAAATGAGCTTCTTCAACCCGTCCATTTCTCTCTGCCAATGTCTGATTTGCTATTTATGAATGAGCGCAATGGATCTACTTTTATAAAGACAGATATTCCTACGTTCTATTGGCCGATGACTGAAACACGTCATACACTAATTTGCATATTCATTCTCACTTCATTGAAAGGCAAGAGGAGCAAGAGCTTTCTTACTTATCTTATAATAATAAATTGTGGCTTGTTCCAAATCATGTGTGTGTGTGTTTGCTTATTTTTTAGTAAAAATATTATTTCTTTCGTAAATGTATACTAGGCTTGGTTTCAGAGTTCTTTTATTTTAATTTTTAAGATTTTGGTATACATTCTTTCCAAAGGATAATAATTCAGTATTTAAATATTAATTAATTATTACTTTATTAATATTAAAGTAGGAAACTTTTGTTTCTCTTTTCTCTCAAGAATTATATTTTTCCCAAATGATGTTGTTTTGAATATGTATCTTAGCTATGTTATATATTTAATATAAAAAAATAAATACAGCTTCTCTAAAAATTGTTCAAATTAAATCAACTAACAATGCTAACCAAAATCAATATTCTTAAATGATTTTTAAGTGCTTCCAAATATTATTTGAGATAATCTGTTTATTTTGAATGGTACCAAAAAAAGCTTGCTTAAATACTTCAAAACATTTTTTCAGGCCATTTTTTTAATAACATCAGTGTATTTGGTTTATGAAAAAAAAAATTCCGAAAACATGGCTACCTTTCTTCTCAAAAGATGTTATTTGAAAAGAGAAATGAACAGAAGGATTCAGTGTCGGCATATATATATATATAAATTTCTGTGTTTTGTAAGAGACGTGACTGAGAAACTAAAGGTATAAAGATCGAGTTAAAGTGAGTTGCTAATTCTAGAAGGCCATTGTCTTTGTTTAAGATGCTATGTGAGAAGATTCTGATGTCACGTAAGTCCATAACTTGGAGTACTTCTCTCAATTGGTTAAGGAGTTTATTTTCGAAGAGATCGAAAGTTACTCAAAAGCTAAGTTTAATCCATTTCCTACAAAAAAATTTTAGAATAGGGATTACATAAAACTCAGATGATTTTTTTCCCTATATATTGATAACATTATATTTTCTATTTTATAACACATCTGTTCGGAAATTATACACGCCTATCTATGCTTAATAATTTTTTTATAGAAATAAAAAAAGTGTTTCAGCACAATTTTTTTATTGATGGATCTTTTAAACTAGTTTTAGAGAAAATGGTACTTTTCACTAAATTTTAAAGCTAGAAAATAGAATTTAATTAGTTTGCATTAATAACATTTTTTAAAGTTCTTATATTTCGGTCTATATTTAAAGGTGAGCTAATGAATTCCTTATCTGTAAAGCACAGCAAAATATTATAAACTGTCATTCAAAAACAATACATTGCAACACCAATTGCATTTAATGAACCATTCCATTTTATTATTTACTTCAAATGAAAATGTGTTACTTTTGAAAGAAATATACTTATTCTATTATCAGTATTTCATGTAAATTTCGGTCAAAAGGTAACATATTTCCATACAAAGTAAGTAAAAATGAACTTAATAACATAATATGTTGTTAAATTTTGTGTGATTATCACGATTATTCATGTGTTTATTTACAATGTGTTCAATATCAATCTATCAGTACAATAGTACACAGGCTTATCATTTGATACAAGTGTTGCGTTTTTGAAAAAAAATCACCTTTTATTTATTTATTTTACAAAATTGAATTCATCTTCTCTAATTCTCGGTAACTCTTCGAATTGATCAGTGGTTCTTTTTTAAATCTTTAAGCATCGAAAGGCTAATAAGTAGAATTTGTGAAATAGGACTTTTTTGGTTAAAACCTACATGAACGAAATTGTTTATGTATTTTTAATATTTCTTCGACTTTCGTATGTAATAGTTGTTGCACCTTAAATAAGTTTTAGAAAATATTTTTAAATAGTTTTTTTGTTGTATGTATAGCTAATATTATTCTAAAAATGAAGTATTTTTATGGATTAAGTCCATGTTTCTTTGAACCGCTATCACATCCGCTACTAACAATTATAGAAATAATCTTTTGATGGTCATCCTATATAGTTAATATTTTTATAATTTTAAAATAATTCTTCAATATAAACATAATATAAATTTACTTTAACTATAACTTTAAAATAATTTTAAATTTTGTTTACCTATCTTTGCCATTTTCAAGTCCAGTTTCTTTAAAGTCAAGTAAACTATTTAAACTAAAATAATTAACAATCTAAATATAGATATACATTTTTTTACTATAGTTTGTTTCATAATTAAAATAATGCAAAACAATTTGTGACAAAATAGGATAATAAATGCTGGTAATACAATACGTAACAATAAAAGTTCAAAAATTGAACGCATGCTCAAGAATTGATAAAAAACGACAAAAAGACAAAGTGCCAAACCATAAGTAATGTCTATAATACGATGCACTTTTAAATAGGATGCTGGATAACATGTTAAGTAATTTGTTGGGCCACATTTGGTCGAAACAAATTTAGCAATACATTTAAATATAAACTCAAAGAATAAATATTTTTTCTCTGAGTATTATCCGTTCATTTTCTCTCTCACATTATTCACCACACTTCATCTTCTGAACATGGTTTCACACATTTTCTTTAACATGGTCCTGAGCATCATCCAAATGACGTCAAAACACATTCTAAGCATTTTCAATTTGTAAGCGATCTATGATGACAGGTACCACGGAACTACTTGGATATCTTGTGGAACATAATAGCAGATTCATTCTGTAAGCTATCTTCCGTTAACCACTTAAAAAAATATACCCTGAATATAAATTAGAGCTTTCGAATAGAGCAACTCAACTACATATTACCGAGCCATCATGATGGCAATGATTGATGATATGCAACCTCAAATGATGGATCTATAAACCACGAAGTCACATGGTATGGTATTAAATGGTTGCAGCTGGATTCTGCTTGTCACAAGGTTTCTTCCAAATATAACCATGACGAATGTATTTGCTTACAGCAAAGATTTACACATCTGAAAACATTACAACATGATTCTTTAGAGAACGTGTTACTTTATCATGATAACAATATGAACTGAGGTATCTGTGTTCTTTACTCAATAGCAACCTTCTTAATGGATGCCATGAGAATAATGGACGTAGATGCCAATAGGTCCCGCATGATATAGTACAATCAATAGTATCCGGCATCTGTTATAAAATGTCGAAGGTAATGGTCTGCAGAAACTCCAGCAGAATTCTATGGTTGCTTCGGTTCAACAGTGCTGACGTTATTCTGGCAATACTACTATCCCTTAACGCGCCACATTCCCTTCTTCAAATCATTTTTTTACCGTCGGTTACAATGAAGGTATACTTGCCTACCTATCGAGAATAGATGCATCAACTAAACTGTTCTTCTGAATCCTATTACATACTGCTGGTGTAATCTATTTGATGAATGTGTCTCAATCATGGGCTTCATAACTAAACGTTAATTTTGGAAAGAAAATAATTTTAGAAGAATATTCTGACTGAGAAAGCAACTTAAGAATTCATAATAAATCTTAAAATGCCTTTACGTAAGTTAAATAATTCAGATTGTAAATTTATATTCATGTAAAAATGAGGTGTTCTAATTTTACAATCATCAACCCTTTATATCTGAAGAAGGAATTTCCGACAAATATTTGTTTATGGGTTTAAATGTTTTTAATAATCGAAATTGCTTTAATACCAATAAAATATCATGCATTGAACAGTATTATGATCCTTTAACACCAAAATAATTTAAATGTACAAGACTAATGTTTATGATATGCATTTTTGATTTATAATGTAGATTTAAACTACACTGCTGGTGTCCAAATTGCAACACCAAGAAAGACAAAAGATATCCCAAGAAAATTTATTTTGTAGACAACATGCTGAATAAATATCAAATGATTAAATTTATAGATCTCTGTGAAATGTAGTTCCAGCCAAAATCAATAGCCATAGTAGCCACCATTGTAGCAGATCACCGCTGCCAAACGCTTCGGCATTGATTCAAGGAAACTTTAGATGTGTTCTTGGGTTACAGCAAACCAAGAAGCTTCCACACATTTCCAAAGTTGATCTGGTGTAATGCCTGGGGTTGTAATCTGGGTCAATCATTGAGAATACATGTTTTCTATCCGTGATAGAGCGAGCCTGTAAAGGATGCAATTCAATCTGGCGATTGACGAAGGACTTTTGGACTATGCGTGCTATGTGTGGTTAGGCATTAATCCTGTTGAAATATGGCTGTGGGCAAACCCTGAAGGTAAGGAAGAACAACTGACTCCAATACCTCGGAGATGTAGCGCTGGCTGTTTAAAAAACCGGCAATGCATACTAGAGGAGTGCGAGAGTGATATCCAATACCACCCCATACCGTAATACCTGGTGCAGGACCAGTGTGACAGTGCATAACACAGTTGCTCAGCATCATCTCTCCACGTTGTCTCAAAACTCGAATGTGACCATCGTGGTGTTGCAGACAAAAGCGTGACTCGTCACTAAAGACAATTTCATTCCATTCTGCCGTCCACATCCTTCTTTCATCGCACTATTGGCGGCGGGAGACGTCTGTGGTTTTACGTCAAGGGTAGACGAAGCAATGGACGTCTTGGGGACAGACCGCTCTGCTATAAATGGCGTCGAATGGTACGCGCAGACACTAGATGATGCAGTACAGACTGAATGTGCTGTACTATGGTTCGTGATGTGGCTGAGCGATCCGTTACTCTCTTGCGCATACTGTGCCTGTCTTCCCGTGAAGTGGTACAGTGAGGAGGATGCGATCGAACACTTTGATTCATCGTACCCTCTAGCATTTAACGATCACATATCAGCATTACAGATGTTTTGTTTCGTCCAAAACGACTACCGATTTCACTGAAAGATAATTCACAATCTCGGTAGGTCACTATTCTTCCTCTGTCGAACTCGGATACTTAGTCAAAAAATTATCGCTGTTTTCTACAAGGCATAATTGATCGTTTTTTCAAAAAATCACAAGAAAAACATAATTGCCGAACTTGAAATCGTCGAAATCTCCAAGCCTTACATAGCGCTTTGAAGTGGCGCCACAGAGGCTTACGTGACGTGCAACTGCGTTGAAATTCTAATCATTTGCATATCGCACCTCCGCTAATGCATGTTGTAAATTTCATGTTATTTGCATGCTTTCTTCAGGGTGTTGCATTTACGGTGACTAGTAGTGTATACAATACACGACGTTTTCCTTTTTACTTAGTATTCAATTTTAAATTATCTATAGAAATATTTTTTAAATAATTTTAATATTTAAAATAGAAGATTTTGCTATGTTTTAGTTATTTGTAATCTTAAATTGAATTTTAAGATAGAATCATAAAATTTTCTTCAAATAAAATTTCTGAAATGATGCAGTTTTGTCTTTTTATTTATGTCACTATAATTTATATTTATTGTTTTTTTCTTACAAATGAGTAATGTTATTTCAGAAAATCCTTCATTATCATACTTGAATTGAACGATGGAATATTAAAAATTAAAAATTACCATAATGCTTTATTTCAAACACGAAAAAGTTAAAAATATTTTGTGTAAGTTTTAGTTAAAAACACACACATTTAAACATTTGCACAATTACGGTTAACAAAGCGCTAACAAAAATTGTTATTTATAATTTTTCAGTCTGTAAGATTTTATGAAACTTCTTACTCATGAAAGTATATATATATATATATATATATATATATATATATATATATATATATATATATATATATATATATATATATATATATATATATATATTAAGTTTTCAAAAGTTCTTTAATGTTATTGTTTTCTTCTTAAATTTATTGAACATTTAACAAAGAGTAACTTATATTAAATTAAAATAATGTCATTGTTTATTGTGAAGAAGAGATTAATAATTTTGATGTACATTTCTTGGTTCATGGATAAAGTTAGGAGCCATTGTTTTGTTTTGAATGAATGTATTGTAATTCAAAATTTTCTTTTTATATTCCAGCCAAAAATTATAATTGCCATTAGCTGGCCCCATATTCAACTGTTCATATTTCTTTTATTTCAAGTTCTTTTTTATTGTCTGACATATTTTTAATAAATATAATTTACAAGTTAAGTAACTTATAGTATACATCATTAGCTATAGCCTTTTATAGGAAAAGAATGTTATTTAAAGAAGCAAAGGATTCAATATAAAAGTATATTGTCCACAATTATTGTTACAATTTGTTTTGGTTTAAGGGCAGCTGTTTCTGATAAATGTACGTTCATACCATTTTAAGTCTACGGAGTTTTAATCGTTTCTGGAAAGTTTATGCTGACATGTGGGTGGCTGTAAGTGTAAATTATTAAGGATTTCAAAATTTTTCCGTTTATCTCAAGCAAAATGGGAAATTTTAATTTTAAATTTCTCCGAAGAAACTTTTTTTAATTAGAATGGATAATTAGGGAAACTAAGAAAGATTGAAAAAGTAATAAACTTGAGTTGAAATTTTCTCCGTTGTCTGCAGCAATAAACAAGTAATTGATAATGATAAAATATTTTATAAGCACAAAAATTCACTTTCAGTTGCAGATAAATCTTATTATCACTTCATTATTATCGTTTTAAAAGTAGTATTCTGTGTTATCAAGAATTTTTCAAAATACGTTCTAAAATTTTTTTCTTATAGGAAATTTAAGTGAATAAGCAAATTAATTAATTATAGCAAATTAATGTACTATTTATTTTATCTGAAATGTTTTGTTCAATATTTCAAAGAAAAGTTCTGTAAAATATTCTATAAATAAACGCATTTAATATTAATGAAAAAACAAAATGTTAGTGTAGTCATAAATAAAACTAAGAAAATGGGATAAATTTTCATGAAAGTAATTTTTTCAATTTCTTGTACGTTACAAGGTTAATTATTTGGCACAGGTGCTGTATAATTCATGATTCCAAATTCTGAATTTTTTTGGCGATGAATAAATGTTGCCAAGATGATGTATCGTGACGTGCGCGATGACGTAAGTACTAAGGTTACGAAAATAGAATTTTCTGCATTATTCTTATGGGTCTCCATATGTATGATGTAATAAAAACGATGTTGCCAGATGCATAAGAAAATCCGCCAAAAACCGCCAATCTCAGAATTTGACATCATGGATTATACGGCACCTGTGCTAATTATTTCAACAATGGATGTATACAGAATGTGCTTTCATTTTTGCATCCATTAAATACTTTTAATTTTCTTCTAACAAAGAAATATTTTAATGCTTTTCAGTATTTTTATGTTTTGTTATCACTAGTGTGTGAATCCTGTAATTGATACATAAGCATAAATATAAGCAATTACGTGTAACAAATAAAAAGAAATTGAGTGTACTGAATAAAGTGTGAATTTTGAAAATAGTGTAGAAAATAGAGTGCTTCAAAAATTATTTATTAAAACATATATATTTCTACATCAATATAGTTTATTACAATTTATCTGAAACACATTTTCTAAACTCTAACTCCATGAGTTTCAAAAAGGCTCAAGTGTAACTTCTTTTATAAGTGTTTTGTTAAAAAGGCTTGGAGAGATAAATTGTGTTCAGAAAGATTTTGGTGACATTTACTGCTTTATGGATTTGTTTTACATCCAATATATGCAAAATATTACACAGAAAGGGAGAATAGAAACGCAGCGAAAATTTCTAATATTCTTTCGAATGCTTTAAAAACGTTATGAATATTTTAGAATTCGTTTTTAAAGAATTATAGAAAACATTTTTTCCACTATTCTTGAGTTATATAATAATACTATTATTCTTGTTAAATATATTAGGTCTACCGGAATGTTCTGACCGATGACTATGTTGCTAAAATCATATTAGAGCAAGATCTTTTTCTGATAACATCGAAGATCATAGAACGCTTAATTCAGCTTAACAAACTATTTCGGACCATATTCGAGAGATAGGGTTGGTGTGGAAATATTCAAAATACGTTCCACATGAATTAAGTCAATAGAATTTTGATGATTGGATCATCGTTTGCCTATCTTTGTTTTTTCGGTACAAATTCGATCCCTTCTTGAACTGGATGATAACTGGGGATGAAAAGTGGATTACCTACAAAAACTTCATAAGGAAAAGAGTATATTGTGCGGAAAACCTATCTTTTGCAAATTTAAAATTTTTTTATTCTGAATAAGAAAATGTTATGAACATGGTGGTATATTTGAGAACTAATACATTATGATCATTAAAAATTGAACGAAAAGCTACATTCGAAAAAGTGTTGTTGTTGCATGCCCTCGAGGTCAGCAGTGCTAGACTAGGTCCATGAGCACGTACACTTTTAAAAAGTCCAGCACCATAAGTGGATTCTCCATCAGATCTCTCCCGGAGAGACCAGGGCATTGAAGAATATGTTCAGGAGAGGCCTGTTCATTTAAGCACTTGGAGCAAATTTCGAATTTCTTCGTACCCTCGACGAATTTCAAGTTTCTAAGGTGGCCACTTCTGAAACGGGCAATGGCCGTTTGTTTTTGCCTATTAAGACCAGTAGCCAAGGAAGCACCTGGACACATGCCGAGGTACCAATGATGCTCAGGAGGGACAATCCAAGTTAAAAAGAACCACGTTCCAGACTTAGGCAGAGGGCCGGGTTAGAAAAGTGAACGACAGTCTCCTGAAGCCTTAAAGATACTGCAATTCAATTCGAAAAAGTATTGTCAGCAACTGGATAATTTAAAGGGAACAGTTCTAGAAAAGAGTACGGTGATGTTCCAAGAAAGAGATCAGGAAAATGATTTTTAAAAAATTGCAGAACTAGGCTGCGAACTTTCGCACCATACCTCAAATTATAAACTCAAAAACTTCAGAAATGAAGAGGATATAATCAAGCATGCTTTAATGTTTTCGCATATAAAGATTTTTCAAAAGTATGGTATAGAATATACCTTCCCACTGGCAAAAAGTCATTAACAATAATGGCAATTATATCATTTAATAAAGTTTATTGACGTTACAAAAAATTAGAATTTTGTCTTATTCCAAAAAGGGATAGAACTTTCTGTGGTAGACCTAACATATATATATATATATATATATATATATATATATATATATATATATATATATATATATATATATATATATATATATATATATATATATATATATATATATATATATATATATATATATATATATATATATATATATGAGTGTGAAAGTGTTTGTTGTGCATTTAGCTTACCTTCTTTATTGTTACACGCGATTATGAAAATTCGACCAATAATTGAAATAATATATTTTAGAAAGGGATCACATCCATTTCATTTTTAAATTAGTTGTTGTTGTTGTCGTGTGCCAGCTAGGCTGGTAATATGGGGTGCGCTGCTCCACTTTTTCAACTGAACCATATTTTGGTGTGGAGTCCGACTTCTTCAGTACACACATGCTAGAGCGACCCGTTTATAGGGTAGACAACCATTTACAACACATTCATACACGGAAAGGACAAAGACAGGATAGATAGAGAGAGATTGTACATCCATGCCTAAACTGGGATTTGAACCCAGGACCTTCTTATCCTGAGTCAGGGACTCTGACCACTAGACAGGGTGGGTTGCTCTAAATTAGTTAATTCATGGTTTTATATTCTTCATTTTCTAAGAAATAAATTTACTGTTAATCATGTGCGTTTTGCTTAAGCTAATAGGAACAAGTAGAAATCACGTAAACCTAGACTTAATAAGCTATTTACAATGTGTTACCAAAATGTTTGGAAAATATGTGTTATTTGTAAAAAATTACAATTTTAACACAGAGCATTCATTTGATATCACTTATCGAAACTTAGACTTGTATCAAGTAAACTTCAACCACTGATGAAGTTTATATGTGCATCGAATGTCGAACATGGGATTCCTTTTGCTCCCGTAATGGAAGGTAAGTGCTCAAAGAATTTGTATTAAACAATGTAAAACAAACTGTAACCCTCATATTGTTTCATTGTTCATAATTCCCAACGCCTTTCATGGATGATGAGGTATGAATACTTATATAATTTAAAAATGTCAAAAAGAGATAATACAGCGAATGATTTATATAGTTGCATGAAATTAATAAAACACAATAAAAGTATAAAAATGTTAATGACATATAAAATTAGAGATATATAAAAATGGCAAGAAAAATAATACATTAATACTAACTGTAAATATTTTGTTTTAACACATAATATCAAATGAAATTCTTTTACTTATAATGTTTTAACAGTTCGTTTGTTACCTATTTTATTATAACTATTTTGGAAATTTATCAGAAAAATATTTCTCATAAAGACATTTTAACCTTTTAGAATTAATGTATATTATTTTAGATAAGTAAATTTCTTTTTCTATGCATCGAATGTACAATGATCTTTCTGAAATTGTCAGGTGTAATATATTATGTTTTCTTTATATGAATGTTGATGTATAAGCTTCCTCTTTTTCACAGTTTAATTTGTTCTTCAGTTTTCAACACATTTCTCTCAAAATTAAATTTCTTATGTTTGCTTGATTTCAAATCTCAACTTAAAAAATTCCAATGGAAAGGTTGATTAGAAATGCAAAACATCACGGTGTGTTATGCAAAATATTTTTCCAAATTCCCAAGTAGCTGGTCCACATATTTTATGATCTTCATAAAATTCTTCATGGTGATATATTTGAAAAAATGTTCTTTTCTCTTGTCATATTCAACGCATAGCTCTTTTTTCCACCCTGAAACAATCACAAAAAAAAAACGTATAAAGTAAGTTAACATGTTATTTTGTGATTATTCTTATTTTACATTAGAAAGCATAATACTACATGCATTAATTTCTATATAATAAAGCTACTAGAGTCTATCTAATGAAGCTCAAGAACTATAATATAAATTATATGTGATAAGACAAATCATACATACAAATGCTTTTCATACAAATTCAATTTTTTTGAAACCTAGTTGAAAAGTTTATTATCCAGTAGTTTAAGAGGATTATAGTAGTTCTTTCTCCTATAATATTTTTCCTATGCGTACCTTATTTTACGTTTCTTATCTTAAGCAATAAGTCCTAGGATACATATGTCACAATTATAATGATATTCATTTTTCGAAAAAGTATTTTATATTCTTCTGCTTGCCTTTTCATATATTAGATTGTGTGTAAATACATTGCACTGAATTTTTTGTTTTACAGATTTCAGAATATTTGGTGTTGTTTATCACTTAATAATTTCCCAAGCTATCTTTTATAATGATAGCTTTGTGTAACAAAATTTATTCTACCAAACTTTTTTTAAATATATTTCCTCTTCTTAAACCTTAATTGCAAATAAATGAATTATAGTCTTGTACTTATTGCTTCAAAAAGTTCATTATATATATATATATATATATATATATATATATATATATGTAAGGAACATTTAAGAACATTAACTTCTTTGATCATCTTAACCGTTAACTGCAATTGAATGAGTAACAATCTTGATTGTGCTTATTGCTTGAAAAAAGTTTTTTGATGTTGTTGTTCCTTATTCCACTTGATCTAGTACAATCTAGACCAAGTCCAGTAGATCGTTCGCCCAGAGAAAGTCCCGAACCAGCGCAGGGTTTTCCAAAAGATCTCTCTTCTCCAAACCCAGACAGGAGAGCAGATGGTCCGGAGAAGCTTGGTGGAAATTACACCTGAGGCATACAGGGAACATTTTCTGACCCTGAACGAATGTAAGGTTTTTTTAAATGTATCATTTAAGAATAATAACTTTTTAGAACATCAAAGCTTGTTTTTGACAATGTACATCAATATTCCCAAAATATCCTTTCGCATTTATACTTATATTAATGCATAAACTTATATATTCTAGAACTAAGTTTGCATTTATTATGGAGAAGATCATTTTTAAATTTCTTTCTTTTAATAAAAGTATTTCACGTGTTGCTTACCGGGCCATAGGCTTCGCATGCAGGATCTCATAGCTGGCAGGATGGACATCGCAGTTGGTTGAGGGCGGTTCGTAGAATGAGGTGGGTGCCCTGCCAGAGTATGAAGGGCTGTGCTCCAATTGCCTCAGCTGCATGTTGAGGGACTGAGATAGGTGGTGACGCAGGGAGTTTTGGCGACGGTAGAGACAGAAACCGATGAGGAAACTCAAAAGAAGAACCCCACCAGCAGCTCCACAACCAGCCAGAAGTGGAATATTGCCTAGTTAAAAATTCAACATTCAACATTAAATATCATGTAAAATAACTAGCTTCGAAAATATTACAAATATAAGCTTATAAAATATAATCTTTAAATTAGAGCGCAAAAAGAGAAAAATGTTAAAATGGTATCTTAAGCTTCAATGCAGTCTTGGATGTTGTGGTGAAGAACGAACAGGTGAATTTACTACGATAAAAGATTATCCTGTTATGTTGATTTTAAGACTTTCAGGGTCGTAAACGTGAACGCCAACAGGACTCCCTGTATCTAACCCAGGGAGGGTTCTACCAGTTTGGGTGGAGTCTGCTGGAGAGAAAAAAGAAGCACCTGTAGGGGAGCGCCACCCCTGCCTGTGGTCGCGAGCTCCCAACGCAACAGCTCAAATCAGCGTAGGAGCCTCACTGCTGTCATTGATGTTCTCTTCATTGGTTCTGGCTGCTCTCATCATCGTTCAGGGATTATGAGGTCCCTGTGCTCCGAGAGGAATGTTATCCAGCGAGAGGATTTTGGCTTTCGCTTGCGGATGGTGGATAACATTTTTCAACCATTCTATTCTCAGGTGTTCGCTGGGGGTAGTAAAATGCCAGGAGCTGGTGAGTGGGCACGATGTGGCATAGTGAAGTGGGTCACCCGTATGACCACAGGCACAGTTGTCGCTTTCCCGAGCACAAATCCTATGTAGATAGCTCGGGAATGGACCATGTCCCGAGACGAATAGTGTAATCTGTCTTGGCCAACATTGGTTATTAGGTTTAACATTTGACTTTCAGGGTCGTGATAGCCTAGTGGTTAGGGTATTCACCTTCCATCCGGAAGGGTGGGGTTCGATTCCCAATTCCGCCAAAGACCCACCGAGTACATGCGATAACGTGCTCGTTATATCTGTGGAATCGAAAGTCCTGTAGTCGGTCATTGAGCAGTTACCATGGGTACAATGGTCTGGAGAAAATTTCCTCCCCTTTCAGATCAATGTCAAAATTGAGGGAGTAGGTCTCTGGTGGTACCATCTATCGGAGGATTTAAAGAGCAAAGACGTACTTTTACCTTCGTGGTGCACTGATTAAAATGAAAGACGCCTATTGACTTAAATTCGCTTAGCCAAGCCATAATAATAACTGTTAATAACATTACCAAAGAGCACCGTCCCAATGTCGTTGGACATTGATACTGGATTGAACCCAGGCTCAGAACTTGGCCAGGGCGTGTGAGAAGAACTGTTTAAGTGGTAGACTGTCCAAACCGAGGGGACAAAAGGGCGTTCTGTTGGGACTCACTGTCGCTGGAAGAGGGCCTTAATCGAGAAAGATACCTTAATTGAAAAAGATACAATACAAAAACACACACACACACACACACACACACACACACACACACACACACACACACACACACACACACACACACACACACACACACACACACACACACACACACACACACACACACACACACACACATATATATACGTGTGTGTGTGTGTGTTTTGTACTGTATCTTTTTGTATATATATATATATATATATATATATATATATATATATATATATATATATATATATATATATATATATATATATACAGATACAGGCAAGTTTACAGAGGGTATTTACATTTGTACAAAGGAAGGAGGAAGTGGAGGTTAGTTAGTGAGCTGAAGGAGGAGTTCAGCCAGCAGAATTTCCTTGGCACCTTTCCATAATTCTTTAAGAGGGAGGAGCTGCTTGATGTGTAGTTGGTGGAAGTTCTTGGGAAAGGTCTTTTCCCGAATGTTGGAGTAGCGGCTACAGTGGAGGAGAAGGTGTTCCGGGTCTTGTACATCGCCTTTATGTGGGCAGACATCTGATTGCCCGTGGAATCTGCTGCGATAGGTGCCGAGGACTCCGTGCCCAGTAAGAAGCTGGTTTAGGAAGAATTCCCCTTGTAGTCTTTTCCTTGAAACTTTCGGGAAGAGTTCAAAGAGTCTCCTGCATTTGTTGGCGGTATCCTATCTGTGCTGCCACACTGAAGTCTCGTGCTCAATGGTAAATGTCCGGAACTGCTGTTTGCTTAGTTTGACAGTGATGTCAATGTTGTCTAAATGGGTGGCTTGCTTCGCTGCTACGTATGCTGCTTCATTTTGGGTGATATAAATATGAGCCTTGACTCAGTGCTGGGCGAATTGTCTCTCTCACCCTTTGTAGATCTCGACAATCTCTTGTATTGTGTCGTTTCCAGCCAACGTCAAGAGTACTGACCTAGAGTCTGTGTGGATGTGGCATTTCTCATAATCGTGGGAGATCGCGTACTTGATGGTTAGTAGAATTGCGGTGGCTTCTGTCTCAAAACCTGAAGCCGTGTCATTAAATCGGGCTTGGATGGTCTTAATCAGCTCATTGTCTCCGTGGATAAGTGACGCACAGCCGACTCTATTATCAATCTTCGAGGAGTCCGTGTAGGCGTAGAAGTCTTCGTGGACCTGCTCCATATTCCAAGTTCCAGGGTTGGTCATCCATGGTGGGGTGAGACTTGGGACCTTGATCCAGGCATTGCAGGGGCTCCAAACAGTCCCTTTGGATTGTGGACCCAAGATTCCACAACTTAAACCTCTTTTGGAGGTCGTCCACTTTGAGGAAGATCGTTGGGACACCTGCCAGGATTTGGAGTGCATCGGTGGAGGTGGTACGATAAGCTTTCGTCACTTTCAGGAATCCAATACGTTGGATTTGCTGGAGCTTGTTGTAGATCCTGGCAGTGCTGGAATACCAGACCTGACACCCGTAGAGGATGGTACTCTCAATGAAGCTGCAGTAGATGAGCTTCAGGATATTTTTGGCTTTAATCTCCACGAGACTTGGGAGATTCTAACTAGCTTGTTTTGGAGGCTGTCAATCTTGTTCTTGACATCGTTCAGTGTGCGCCATCCAGGTCAGTTTGGGATCCAGTATAAGTCCGGGGTATTTCTGTTCATCAGAGTAGGAGATTCTATTTCCGGAAAGCGAGATGCCTGGTCTCCGGGTAATGTTCTTACTCCTAGTAAAGACAGAGTATTTACGCTTATTGAAACTTAGTTTGAGTCCGAATTCCTTGGTACAGTCTTCTACTATCTCGATGGGGTTCATGGCCAACTTCGAGAATTTGAAGTAAGACTTCGCGTCCTCAGCGAAGGCCTGGCAATGGGCATTAGGGCCAAAATCTTTAGTCAGCAAAGGAAAGGTCCAAGGCTTGAACCTTGAGGAACTCCGATATTGTATGGCACCTGTCTCTTATTATCATCTAAGTAGAACCTGTCCTTACGGAATGAGCTCACCATCCAGTATAAATTAGCAGGAGTCTGGAATTTTCAGAGTAAACGCAGTATGTCATTCCACCTGGAGCAGTTGAAGGCATTCTTGATGTCCAGCGATCAGGCAGGAGAAGAGGTTGTTCTGCTTATTTTGTTTGATACGGTTGATAAGTTCTATAAGGGCATCGCATGTACTTTTGCCTCTGAGGAATTCGAATTGGTTTTTGTTTGAGCAGTCCATTTTCATTGAAGAAGTAGTAAAGCCTCCTCATAATGATTTCATCGAGAATCTTCCCCAGACGGGCAGGAGACAGATAGGCCTGTAAGAATCTCTGAGCGATTTATCCGTACCATCTTTTGGGATTAACGCAACCTTTGCAATTTTCCAGCTTTTGGGAAACGAACTTTGTGTCAGGCATTTGTTGAGGATTCCCAGAAACCAGTCCTTGTTGGTGTAGAACAACTCAACGTAGACGTCCAAAGAAATGCCGTTATAACCTGGAGCCTTATTAAAGTCGGTGTCTTTGATTGCTTCCTCAATTTCTTGGATCATGAATACTGGTTCGGAAGGAGAGGTGTAGTGTGGAACATCATTCACTCTAAGAGGAGTCATGGGAAAATAAAATTCGAGGATGGATGGCATTGACTGATACCGTGACATCTTTGGCCAACTCCTTGTTGTCAAGTCTGACGAGGTCAGCAATCTGAGGTCTGCAGAGTTTACCTCGGATGATCTTGTAATGACTGCCGAAAACATTTGATTTAGTCACGTTTCCAAGAAAGTCTCGGAAAGCATGTTGTTTGGTATCCAGAACTCTCTTTCTATAGCAGGAAGCTGTCAGTTTGAAATCCATCTTCTTTTTCTTTCGCAGCTCAGGATCCGATTCTTTCTGGAATTTACGCCGTAAGGCTCGAACTTTGCTTCTCTCGATCGTGAGTTCCTGCGTCCACAAGTAGTTAGAGTTGGAGGCTGATTTCAATTTCCTCTTATGACGTTGACAAAATTTATTGAGTTTCTCCTCGATTTTATCAATGGTTTCGTTGATGTCTGATATCTCATTGAGTGGGTATTCCTCAATCAGTCTTGGAAGGCTGAGCTTGAACTTGTCCCAGTCCAAGGTCTTTTAGTTCCATCTCCAGTTGTGCATCTTATGTACTCTGTTGATTCCAATCTCGCAGGTCATGGGACAATGATCACTGGCAGTAATGCAGTCTCTAATTTTCCAATTTCTGACATCATCAGTAGACAGGTTCCTGGTGATCATGAGATCAATCCAGCTGTCCCCAATGGTACTGGAGAAGGTAGGAGGGTTGTTGGCGTCATTTTCAACAATCAGATCATGACGAGCCATGAAGTCTAGAAGCAGCTCACCTCGATGGTCAGTACGTCTTGGACTCCATGCCGAAGATTTGGCATTAAAGTCACTAAGAATGATCCATTTCTCATTGGGGTTGCTGGAAATGAGACTCTCAGGTGGTTCAATTGAAGATTGAATATTCCTGGAAGGAGGGCTGTAAATAGAGTAGATGAAGAGGAAATCATTATTTACCTTCACTTTGATGATGATGATTTCATCATCCGAAAAGATTGGATTAATGATGAAATTCTTTTAAGCAATGATGGCTGAGTTAAGGTCTTTAGAAGGAATGATAACATAGTCCAGAGAAAAGCCTGTGATGGAATTATTGAAAATGTCCGGATCATTTGCCGAGGCAAAGTCAATATCCAAGTTCTTAATGTCTTGCGAGTACAGGAGATTCGCCGCTCTACAATGGTGCAGATTCATGAGGCTCAACTTTAGTTCTTGCTTCTTGTCTTTAATATCCATAGTTGGTCTTGAGGATTAATTTATTAATCTCTTTCCCATAAGTATGGCAGCACTTGCTTCTGGCATCATGACCAGTACTTACCTTGGTCTTTGCCTTTTTGTTAAAATCAGAGCATTTGCAAGTTAAGCTCGTTCTTGCAGTCTTTGCTCAGGTAGTTATCTCCACATCTCCCTCAGGTTTCCTGGCCCTTGCAGTCTTTAGCGTGATGGCCTAACGTAGGCACTTGAAACATTGTGTGGCTCGGAGATATTCCCGGAATCTGACACAGGTCCATCCCAAATATAGCTTCTTCCTATCTTTGTTGACGTTGAAACCTTCTCCGTTAACTAAAATCACCCAGTTGTTTCCAAATCGACTTCTGTAGCTGAAGATAGGCTTCATTTCCACTTTTTCATCCAGTTGATTTTGTGACTTTAATTGCTGGACAATTTCTTCCTTGCAGACTTCATTGTCCACATCAAAGAGCACGATACGTGTGTTCTTTTTGACTGTCTTTTGGATACTAACTGCTTCCCTGATGGTGTCGTCCTTCTTCACCTCTTCGATGAGTTTTTCTAAGTCTTGATTGCTCTGGATCTCAATCAGGACTCCTCCTTTACGGACAGACTTGATCTTTGCACTGTTAAATCCCGTGCTGGCTGGTTTGATCTTCTTTCGAAGAAGTTCTCTGGTCTCCTCCGAAGAGCTCTCATTGGTGGGGTAGATGACGACTACATGATGCTGCCTTTTCCTGGACTTTCCTCTGTGGTTTCTGGAACGACTGGCCTCTCTCTGCTTTTTCTGTCTCTGTCTCTCTGGCTTGCTGGCTGCAACTTGGGTAAAGGTCTTTGCCTGTGTCTGCTGGGCCATGCTGACATGTGCTTTTACCTCTCCTTCAAGGTGGGTGCTCCTCTCAATCTGGGAAAGTGCAATCTTAAGTATCTCCGAGACTCCATTCCGGATCTTTTGCTGGAGGGGGATGCTGGCTTTGCTGCATAGCCAAGGCATAGTGAACTTGGCTTGTCACAAGTAACAACAAGACTTTTCTTAAACTCTTGTTCTTATTGACCAGAATATAAATAATATGCATGTTGTCATGAATATTGTTTAATTGAAATCATCATCCAAAATTTTTTTATTGTAGAAACAATTAGAATTATTTTTTTAAAAAAACAGAAGCATATAAAAATTTACAAGTTCATAAAAAATGTTAAATTGTATTGTTTTATTTCTTAAACTATTTTTTAAATGTAATAAAATTTAAAAAAAACAATAAAATTAATATAAAATGCTATACAAGTCTCAGAAAAAATATTGCAAGAATATAAGACATTATTTGCTTTTTATTTGAATGTCAAATCAATGTCAAAGGGGAGGAAGTGGATCCTTTGGTGGTGCCATCTATCGGAAGTGTCTTTGAGCAAAGTCGTATTTTTACGTTTGTGGCGCCCTTGGTAAGCGAAGAAAGATGTACCCTACTATCTTAAATTTGCATAGCCGATGTCACAGTTAACATTTCCATGTGTCATAAGTAACAACATCAACAACATAATTAGATTCAAATCTAAAAATGAAAAAAAAATAGCTTACATCTGTCTTCATCTGTGTAGTCTTCATTGCCACAGTTAGGATATCCATCGCAAACTAAGGACTTATCTATACAGTAGTTCCTTACTTCAGCACAGGGATTATCAGTAGAACTCATACAGTATTGACTATCTTTGCACTCAAATTCTCTGCACATACCTAAATAAGAAATAAAATATTAACCTTTTTGAGTTTCAATATTATTTACTTAAAATTTTACAATGCAATAAGATTCCTTTTTATGTTAAGTATATTTTAAAGGTTCCATTATGACCCAGTGGTAATGTTCATTGAAGTAAAATGTTTCATTTCCATATTAGCAGTTGCCGAACAATGGAAGATAAATTTTTGCTACTATTTTTTGTTTACATATCTGTCTATATTTACTGAATGTGTCTGTGTGATTTTCCATTTTTTTCTCACTTATATTTCCGTTTAATGCAGAAAGCTGTTGTTGTTGTTGTCGTGTGCCAGCTAGGCTGGCAACATGGGGTGCGCTGCTCCCCTTTTCCAACTGAACCCTATTTTGGTGTGGAGTCCGACTTCCTCTGTACACACATGCCATAGAGACCCGTTTATAGGGTAGGCAACCCTTCACACCTCATTCATACAAGGAAAGGACAAAGACAGGATAGATAGAGAGAGAAAGTACATCCATGCCCAAACCAGGATTCGAACCCAGGACCTTCTTATCCGCAATCAAGCACGCTGACCAATAGACAAGTTGGACGGCAATGCAGAAAGTTATGTGTGAAATATTTCCTACCTGGCCTTTCAACAATCTTTGGCTGTTGTCAATATTCTTCCTTTACAAAATTACAAGAAATAGAATTTTGCAAATAGTATTTTTTAATTATTCTCGACAATGCAATTAATTTGCCTGCCTTTAAAAGCAAGATATGTTACGATATACAAAGATGTGGATTATGAAATTATAGAGAGAGAGAGAGAGGAACGAGATAAAAGAACATCTCTAAAACTTCCATGGTAAGTTAAAATATGTAAAATATTAACTTGTGTAGAGATGATGTTTTTGGACAAACATTTTTAGTCTTACTCGAATTTAAAATAATTAGAAAAAAATAGCTTGGGTGAAACTATAAACACCTTAATGGAATTTTAAATATTCTTAATTACTGAATAACAAAAAAATAATCTACAACCATGATGGTTTTCAGGGAAAAAAAGAAATAATAAAAAGAATGATTAATAGTAAAATAGGGATGAGTTTTACTGCACGGTCACCCTTGGCGCGATTTTTTGTGGCGCCAAATTTGGCAAACATTTTTACTGGAAACCCGGCAAACTAGTATTTTGGCAACCCTATTTGTCATTAATTTCTCATGAATATTTACCGATTTAAATTCAGGAATATAAAATTTAATCAAGAAATTTTATGGATAATTTAACATATCAACTTCATTATTTTACCATTAATGTTTGAAATCTATAAATCTGCGTTTTTTGTTAATATTGTAAAATTAGTTGAGTATATTGTTAGATACCAACAATGTAAGAAATATTTGTCGCTATTTCAGCCATTTTCCTCCCGCCCTTTTTTCCGATCGGAAATTCGCCATACGGTCAACCTTGGCGACATTTTGAAAATTTCGCCAAGGGTGACCGTACAGTAAATATTTACCTAAAATAGTTTAATTCTTAATAAAAATCATTTCAGACAAAATCTAATTATAAGAAATTTCATATGTTTATCTATATAAAATTGGCCCTCCTTAATGGTGTGGTTTACATAATTACCATAAACTTTACTCTGCATTAACTTGCTTAAAAGATGTGATAATAGAAAATTGAAAAATATTAAATCAACGGTTGATTTTTCGCTTTACATATCCAAACGTTGTTTACAATAAGAAAACCAATCACAAGAGATTTCATAGATAAATAAACAATAAAAGAGACAAATGAATTTTACATACAAAAGCGGCGTTTAAAATTGCATCGATCACCATTTGTGAAGGGAAAGTAATTTCCGCTGTGGCGACCCACCTGTCAGAATAGGTCGTCAACAAACGAATGAAGTGCCAACCGAGCAGACAGACTGATATCTGCCGCGCTGCTATTTAACGATTTCGCATTTTGCATTTGCAGATAATTCCCAAGATAAGGAAAATATTTGTGTTCAAGTAAACAAGTGTAAAGGGCAAAGTTTAGGATTAAAAGTTACATAAGGGATTTTTGTTAAATAATATTAACTATTATTTTATTAATAACACTGGATGCAGAGTTGTTATGTTTCAAGGAAGAATTTAAAAATCATTTGTCTTAAAGCTGTCTAATTGCCGAATGTAATTAATCTTTCGACTGAATTAGTTTGATGCGCGAGTTTATTTTTTCTTCCACTTTTTTTGGAAAAATGCCATTGTATGAAGCGTATAAATGGTTCGTTTCCTATTTAAATACAGCAAGAATTTAAAGATTGTCAATTTTTTCCCTCGGATTTGAAATAATTTAATTTATAAAAAATTAGACAAGGGTGTAGTAAGACAGAGGAACTATCAGATTATCTGACATACAAATCGCTTAGATTTACATCATTTCTGTATTATTTATAATATTAATTTTTGTCATGCATCTCTATCTGGAGTACATAGACATACGCAATGGAACACCTGGTCTGTACCTGAGGTTATCAGGTATAGCTCCATCACGTAATACATGTGGTGTGACAGAGTTGTCAGGAAATTCGATAAGTAAAATTGAATTTCAATAGGTCTCTAATATTTGAAATTATTAATTTGACAGAAATATAACATCAACAACAAAATATTAACAAAATTTTCACCATGGGCTATGACAAATATTTCCTCTTTAAAAGCAGATGTACTACTTTTACCCACTTCCCTAAACTATACAAAAATCGTCGACTGTTTCCCATTCTCCTGAAAACATTTCCTACCCACCTGAAAACTGTCACATCGCTCAATTTAGAGGGAGGGGATGTCACTTACTACTAACTACCCTATCTAGGGTTGTATGTATTTGCCAGAAAGAATTGTACATCCCAATAAAAGTGGTTAAAACGAAAACGTATATCTCTTTTTGTACAAAACTTAAAAAGCAAAAATTATTAGTAAGTAACTGTTTTTTGTGTAATTGAAAATGTTTGAAGATATTCCTCAGTGTTTTTAGGTTGACTTGGTAAATAATATGAAATTCAAAGAAAAATGGTATCCACAAATTATGATGTTTTAGATTTCTTACGCAGTTTAATTAAGAAAGTTGCTTGTCACATTTTCTTGTATATTTATCATTTTCTGTATAATGGAAATTTCTCTTTTTGAATGAGACATAAAAGCTTTTCAAATTTTTATTACAGTAAGATAAAATAATGTTAGTAAAAATGCATTTTCTCACATTATATTTTTCTTAACACAAACAAATATTTACTTTATATGAATACATGTATGTAGTAATTAGTGTGGTGTTTATATGAAAATAAAAGGCCTAATTATTTTTCAATTTTTATAATGTTACTTTCAAAAACATCAATTAAAGCTTTTTAATTTATTCATCTATAAATGTTTTGAGTTTAAACAACTAAACATAACACTAGAAAATTTGCATAACATTGTGAATAAATGTGTGTAATGTTCTTGGTTTATACTATATCTGAAAAATTACTTTCACTTTATATTTAAATATTTGGAAAAGTTTTTTGCCCAAAAAATTAAATATTTACAAAAAAAGGATTAATTTTCATTTCTGTATTATTGTATATGAAAATAAAACTATTTAATGTAAAATACATGTAGATAAACTTGCATTAACATTGTTCTGTATAAGAAATTTTAACACATTATATTTGCTGATTGTGTACTTTCTTAATTATGATATTTCTTATATATTTACATTCTAAAACAATATTGTAAAATCATTTATTAATTTTACAACTTTTTTTTCTGTCATATTAAAAAAACATTATTTAGATATTTTTAAATTTCATAAATATCAACATATATTTTCTATAGATCTAAAAATCATTCACGATAACGAACTTTTGCTAGGAATAATGTACTTTTGAAGGAGAGGGTAGGAATGAAACAAGGTGAGAAAAAGCAGTTTCTCATATGTCTACTTCAACTAGAGTAATCGATAAAATCCCCTTTCATTCCATTTGTAACTAAATGGAAATATCTTTAACCACACAGGAAGCCACGTGTGCAGTGAATTATCTTCCTTGAAACGAAGTCTTGACGTATATACAGGAGATATATGGGAAGCTGTTTGAAACAGTACTGTTAATAGTCGAATACTTGTAAAAATTGTAGAGAAAATAAATTTAATACCTCATCCTTTAGTATTCAACTATCTGTGATAAAAAACTTCGCAAGGTTTTTAGGAAAGGAAATAATTAAGTGAAAAATGTTTGAATACTATAGGAGCTATTTATAACTACTGCTGCATAACAAAAGATATAGTAGTATCAATATGATAGAAACAAAATGATACAAAACAAATTTTGCTTATCAAATCATAAAAGATTACAGGAATCCTACAAAAATTTTCTACTTTATAAATATTCTCTTTTTTATATAAGTAAGGTAGAATTTTGGATAGAAAATTTCCAAGCAGCAATTTATTTTAAATTTTAAAAATTCTGAAAACAAAAAATTTCAAAAATTGCGTTAATAATTCAAATTTAATATCCTTGATTGGTTTTCAACTACATTTTATTTTTTGAAGGAATAATTTTATTACAGTTTTTGTTATTTTGTATTGTTAACATTAACATTAATAAACAATTTAATGACTTAACTTTGGATTTAGGTATTTATCTGTTAAGTCTGAAAATTTGAATTTAATCATATAGCTCCTTTTTTAAAAATTATCTCAAATGTTTTCAAAATTCAAATGAATTTTTACGTATAAAAAATGCAAGTATTCTTTTCTATATTTTAAGGTCGTTGAAATGGGAGCCGGCGTACAAAAAATTTTATATAAAATGTGCTAAAACAGTATTATGCTTTCAATATAATGAATATCACAAAGTTATACATCAAGAATAAAAATCGAAAAATATTATCAAAATTGAAAAAGTAATCATTATTTAAATTGACAGAGGATATATTCTTAAGACTTGAAAAGCTAAACAACATAAATTTTTATAAGCATTTATTTTTCTATTCTTAATATTTATCTATTACTAGTTTAGAAAAACATTAATGTTTTAGATTATCACAAATTTACTTAAGGCGAAAAAGTTATGTTTGGTATCGAAAGATTACTTTTTATTTATTTATTTATTTTATAAATTCAGAGCACGCCTTTAATTCTAAATTGATCAGTTTTATGAACGTTAATGAATATTCAATAATGAATCTTTTTTATAATTATATTTTTAGATCATCATATAACTAATGTACTATAAGTTTGCCCTGAATTTGTTAACTTTCTTTAATATGGTTTATTTTTACTCAAATAAATAACACCATATTCCTATAAAAAAATTAGCTAGCAATTTAAATATTGTATTAATATTATATTTAATAATAAACTATGATTATATTTTGCGAGCTCAAATTCATATGTATTTTAAGAAAATAAATAATTTTTTTCATAATTTGAACAGCTTATTAATTTATTTCTAAGCCAATATCTCATTTTGAACTTCATTTTATTTCTGTAATCAATTTTGTCCCTTTAATATAATTAATCATATTTATGTCATCTATATCTTGTTATCGTTAATTCAGATTGTAACAACACAACTAAATTTAAACATTCTATGATTTCTGTAGTCGTATAACTTTAGCATACTATTTCATTCAGATGTGATGTGTTCTTTGCTTTCAAAACTTTAATTTTTTAAAAAGAAGTTTATTTGAAATATATAATGCGTTTTTTATATTTTTAAATTTAAATAACACAATCAATCGTATATGGAATATACCATTTTATGTTTCAAAGATAAACCAGAAAAATTAATTTTTAATTCAAATAAGAAGAGTAAAGTAAATATATAACCACATTTTACAACAAGAAATTCTCTGGTTAAGATTATTATATTTAAAACATTTCTTTTATACCTAATATGGATCGCGTTAAAAGATAATTATTTGTAAAACTAACGTATTAATAATTTGCTTATTTTAAAAATAAATTTGGTAATAAAATAATTATTTTCTGTAGGTTAAAAATTTAATTGCTTAGATTGTAGCATTAATATGATTTCGATTCACTAATACACTATTTCGATAGGATCATTCCATTTCACACACCTTCTAAAATAGAAGAGCTAAAAATATTTTCTGCATTAAAAAGTTTAGCTCATCTTTAAATATAAAATTCCATTATTTTGCTTCTGAACAGTTTACTGTTTAAAAATTTGATTATTTATATTCCTCCTAAATCTATTTTGTTTTAAATCTGCAATAAATTTCTTGTTTTTGAATTTGATTGAATTGAATTTTATTTTATTAAATATTATCGTTACGTCATCTAGAAAAATTATTACATGTATGCAAATAAAAAAAGTATATAGAATAAAATAATTTTCACAGCAGAACAAAGCTAATATCAGAAATATTGTAGTTTATTTTTTAATCGAGAAAATTTCTAATATAGTAAAATTTTTAAGAAATAGTATCTTTTTAATATTGATATATTAAAATAATGACTTTATATGGTGCAACAGTAAATAGTGTTGATATATTTTTCAATATTATGTTTCATTAAAAAGAAATAACACATGTATAATATTCTTGGCTACACACTTATGAGACAATCATGTTATACTATTGCCTTAAGATGATACTTCTGTTTTATTATCAACATTTGAAGTGTATGTAAAAAGAAATTAAAGTAATAACGAAATAAAAAGCAATATGCAGAGAGTAAACTTATTAGTAAATTTTTTCCTAATGCACAAAAATAAAAACGCAAATTAAATGAATTTTAGTCATTAAGGAAAATGTTATTTATTATGGACGACACATTGATTTTACTATAACAGCCATGAGCTCTTTCACTGGAAATTAAATAATTTCCCTTTACGAAATTTATTTGTTTATTTCAGTCATAACTAGTCGATAAAAAATGCCGTCAAAAACAATAAAAATTGAATTAAATTAAATAAGATGTTAGAAATGATTAGCATAAGCAGGAAAATTATTAAAATTTATCTTTGCAAAGAAGGCAAGCTCATTAGTAATTTAAAAGTACATATGGATTTAAAATTTTGGTGTAATAAAATCGTCTAATTCAATTAGCTTAGGAACTAAAATTAAAAATAATATTGTATGAACTTGCATTTTATTTCTTAAGCAACAAATTTATAGATTATTAAATTTTAAAGTTGAATCTTGGCGAAAAAATAATCAGTATTTTAGATATTTGGCGTAAAACTCAGGCTGAGTTGTAGTTTTCAAAGAAGAGTCTCCAAGGAGTGTGGTTTGAGTGATTAAAACCGATCAATCAAACCACCGATTAGGGGGAAAGCAAAAATAAGTGGTTTCTTCTATGCGAAAATATACGTCGCGGCCGCTTTCGGTGAAAACGGTGCGACGTATCTCTGCCGTCGCAGGCCGCTTTCGAACAGGAATGTTTCGACGTGTCCCTGCCGTCATGAGTCGCTTTTCGACCAGTTTATTGCGACGTAACAGATACGTCGCGGACGCTGAGTCGGCTAGAGTTAGGATGGCTATCAATGTTACTTTTAGGTATACCATTCCTACCCACGAATGGTACACATGCAACTATTCTGGTTCCGCACTAGTGGGTAAACACAAGAGATGCAGCCAAACGGCTCTGACAAGACTGCGAAGTGCCACCTGCTTGCTCAGAGACACGTCTCTGGTACCAAGGTCTACCCTCTCTGTCCCAAATGTCGAGTGGTTCAGGCCTCCCCATCTCATATTTTTTAGTGCATTGGGTGTGAGAGAGGGGACATGGAATTGAGACCGGAGGTGGTGCTTGAGAGACTGACTATTTTTGGATTCATGATGCTGGTGTGATGGTATTGTCACGCCAGTCGGGGATAAGCAACAACAACAACAACATCTCTAAATTGAAAAAAAATCCATGTGTAAAGTAATATTGGTTAAATGATTAGCTAAATTAAATTAACTTTGTGTAATTTAATCGAATTAACTAAGTTTTGAAGCAATAATTATTTTCATATTAAACTCACAGAAGTATGCATTTTTACATGTAATAATAATTGGTTAGCTTATTGTTATACTCAACAATCGTACTTTCGCACATCACGATTTATTAGACCAAGATTAACAATTGAAAATGGACTCAAAATCAATGGAAATAACTAAGCTCATTGAGACTCGAACTGTCAAACTGAAGGCTAGAGTGTTAAGCATTCGCCAGTGAGCATACATTTATATGTTGTTGTTACTAATGACACTTGGACAAGCCAAGCTCGCTATGCATTGGATATGCGAATTTAAGTCAATTAGGAGGGTCTTTCATTTAATCAGAGCACCATGAAGGTGAAAGTACGACTTTTGCTCTTCAAATCCTCCGATAGATGGCAGCACCAAAGGATCTACTTCCTCAATTTTGGCATTGATCTGAAGGGGGAGTAAATTTCTCTAGACCATTGCACCCATTGTAACTGATCAACGACCGACCACAGGACTTTCGATTCCACAGATTTAATGAGCACGTATATCGCATGTACTCGATGGGTCTTTGGCGGCATTCGGAATCGAACCCCATCCTTCCGGATGGAAGGCTTATAGCCTAACCACTAGGCTACCACGGCCATACATTTATATAAAATGGATAATGTTAGATTTATATATAATTTAATCATGACTGATAAGACAATGGTATGTCTGCATTTATAATATTTTATAATCCTATTTTAGAAATCCTTCAATGCAATTGCACTTGCTCGCAAAAAGTAAAATGGACTAGGTTACTGCTAATATCTTTTATGTTTCTTATTCTGCTTTCATTAAAACATACCAGCTTTCTGGAAGTCGACAGCAGTCCAAATAATTTTGAAGCCGACAGCATTCTTATCCAGGTCTTCACCTTTCATAATCTGAGAAGCTGACGTCTTAAATCTGAAATATAAATTAATATCTCAACAGCTATTAATTAAAAATTTAGCTAAGTAATTAAAAATTTTGGTGACCACTGGTTTACATACGTAAGCTCATATTTTCTACTAAAATAATTTAAAAATATTAAACTTCGAAATCTAATTCAGTTATTGGAAATGTTATTGTTAGTAATGAGGGAGAAAATTAAAATATTAATTAAATTAATTTTTATGCTACTTCATTTGGTAAAATAAAAATGGCGTTAAATTTAGAATCGAATTTAGTTTTTACAAGATCCAAGTTTAAAATACAAATACAAATTGAAAATAATACTTTCTATAAAAACTTCTAATCTTATTAAACTTTACAGTTGACATAATAAAATAATGAAAAGTTTCGTTTGCTTTTAATCTAAGAAGTAATTCAATTATTTTTCTAACGATGATTTTATTAAGTTACTTCACTTGAAATCAAAGCTTTTTAATTAATTAAGTTTCATATTTACTAAAAGAATTTTATTATTAAAGAATATTATTAATAAAACAAATGAAGTGTTTGTGAAATATATTTCCAAATATATTGCTTTTTTTAATAATTTTCAAATGCACTGCTTTATTATGAACACTGCTCTTATGAACCCTTCTTTTATTTCATTACTTTATTATGAAAATATGCATAAATGGAAAAACCAAATTTAATATAATTGTATTTTATTTACACTTTCTTTAGCAATTTTCTAAATAAACGCTAAGTTTAGTTAAACACTAAGAGAACAAAACCTAAATGTCGCACTTACAAAAGTATTTTATTTAGGGGGTTGCTAACTGTAAAATAAATTGCTGCATAGAAAATACACTGAGTTAGTTTACATTCCTCATGTTTGCTTATTATTACGTAAGTATTGATATAGTTATCACATATATGTTTAATTAAATTTTATAAAGAAAGACAATAGTAGGTAATAATTAAAATTTATAAATCACTTACAAGGTAATTAAAATTTTTAAAGAAAATTTGGCAAGTGAAACCCATTAATAGTTTCTTTTTGACTCCTCCTCCCAAATAATTTCTGCCTTTGAAAAATAATGTCCATTATGAAGATTATGGCAATTACTGATCCAATAGTTCTGACCAAAAAACATAAATATAAATAAATTATATTAAGTGAAGTATAAATGTAGCGATAAATTAAATTCCATAATTATGATTTAATGTTCTTTAAAGTGATCTTTAGAACATTTTCTAGTAATAAAAATATAAATATTCAGAAATGTAATGTTAAATTAAAAGATAAAGAGCTAAACTTATTAAAAATACTAGAAATTATTCAAAATATATGTTTTTGTCATTATATACCTTAAGATTTAAATCTTGGATAAGTAAAAGTCAGTTTGGGATTTCGAAATTTATATGTAATGTGAAATAGTAAATATACTTAGATGATCATATTACTTTCAATTCTTTTTAAATTTCTCAATCTGTTTAAGAAAAAATACTGGAAATTTATTTTATTCTTATTTTTTGTATAATGAACAGTATTTAAATGAGATCACTGAGTTTATACTTTTTTTAAAGTTTGTCGTTTAAAATAACTCAATTATATATATGCGTTTTTAAAGGGATATTGATTTATTAGTTAATGCTCATTTAAAACGAAATTATCTAGATTTGTGAATAATTATTAAATTCAACTTATACTTTCATAATGTTGTTGTACAAACATACTTCCCTATACATATACTTTGATGTCACAGAAATTAATTTTTACTTCGAATATGAATAGTTAAAGATATTTTTTCATATTTAGCAGGAATTTTTTCTAATTATTCAGAGATATAATTTGAAAATGTATATTAAACTAAATAAATTATTATTTTAACAAAGAAAATCGTAAAAGGAAGTAAAATGTTACAATTCTCTTAGTTTAATTTTTATGTGAAACTTTTCTTCATACAAATTTCACAGTATTTCATTAAATAATATTTAAGTCAAGAAAGAATATATAAATAATGTTTCACAATATATATGGCTCAGAATGTTGCTTGTTAGCATTATTTTTTAATCATTTCTTGAGATCTGCTAAAATCATTTTTAAAATTTATTAAAACTGATAAATTATTCATTCTGACCTAGTCAGATTATCAAAAGAACTGAAGAACTATTCTGTATATTTAATTACTGTTTATATACATATATATATATATATACACTCTATGATACCATATATATATATATATATATATATATATATATATATATATATATATTCATATAAATGGTTCGTAGATATATATATATATATATATATATATATATATTCCTAATGAATATTTTCTATGAAACATTAAAAATTTCATTGAAAAAATGCTGATAATTATATATTTTTCGCAAAATATATTGCATTCTAGTATATAATATTTTATAAATATTAAGATATTAAATTAAATATCGATTAATTAAATAAAATATCGAATAGTCGATATTAAATTAAATATAATAAATATTACGATAATACATAAATAAAAATAATAAATATTACGAATTATTCAACTTGTGTTAACATATATATATTCTATGAACCATTTATATAAATACTATGTCTATATATATTTAAATATATATATATACAGTATTTATATTTAATATATATTTAAATATATATATATATACCTCATGAACATTTTCTATGAACCATTAAATGTTTAATAGAAAAAATGCTGATAATTATATATTTTACGCAAAATATTGCATTCTACTATATAATATTCTCTATTATATTTCATTAACTATATTTATTCAACTTTTCTTAACATTGATATATGAACTAAATAAAAATAATAAAGATTACGATAAAGTAATAGATGTAAAAATAATAAATATAACGATTAAAAATAAATTTCTCATACTCAGACCGCAAACGATAAAAAAAGAAACACGTCATGAAAACTATGATAAGGAAAAGTTCCAGCAACAAAATTTAGCTCATTAGAGGGCACTTTTTTCCTCAAAAGAAAAATACCTCAAAAAATCATATCAATTACAGGTACTTCAGCCTCATTAATAAAGAAGAAGAATTACGGCCGATTAATGTTCCTGAAGTGAACACGCTTTGCGATTAAGTAAAATCATTAAAGAGGAGAAAAGATTTTACTCTTATTGTCAAGGGATGAAAAAATATTCAGTAATTTATCACTGAAAACTTCATTCAATTTTTTACGATTTTACTTAAAGTTGGTGAGTTATTTTATCAGAAAGACTGAAGATTCTCTGTTAATTTTAAGAGAAAAGCACAGAATTCTGAGAAATTCTCTTACAATCATTTGGAATGCATAGACTTTTTTTTACATTTTAGGATATTTTAGACTATTTTTTAAATTGAAGCATTTGAAACGTTTCCCAAAATTCTACAAGAGCAGCATCCCTAAAACCAAGCAAAATCTATTTTTGGAAGTATCACATTTAATATAATTACCTGATTTATAATAACGAATCAATATAAATTAATCACTTTAAGCATTATAGAAGATAACTAGCTGACCTTAATTTAAAAATAGTATTTAAAATTAGATCTTAATTTAAAAATATTATTAGATTATTACCTAAAGGCAGTCTCATAGTTTTCTCTAAATCTTTTAAATATTCTAATTGTAAAAATTTTAACAATATTTTGCAATTACTATTGTTATTTGGAATTACTATGATTATTTTGCAATCTCTGTGGTTGTTTTCAAATTACTATGGTTATTTTGAGATTACCATATTTTGCAATTACTAAGATAATTTAGCAATTACAGTGGTTATTTTGAAATTACTGTAGTTATTTTGCAATTACTATAGTTGTTTTGCAATTACTTTGGTTATTTTGCAATTACTATCATTATTTTGCAATCACTGTGGTTGTTTTTCAATTACTATGGTTATTTTGAAATTACTACATTTTGCAGTTACTATGGTTATTTTGATGTTACTAAGGATATTTTACAATTACAATGTCTATTTTGAAATTACTATCGTTTTTTTCTTTGCAAATTATTATGTTTGCTTTGCTATTACTATGGTTATTTTGAAATTACTATGTTTATTTTGAAATTACTGTGCTTATTTTGAAATTAGTATGATTAGTTCGAAATTTTTTACTATGGTTATTTTGAAATTAGTATGGTTAATTTGAAATTACTATTGTTATTTTGAAATTACCATCGTTATTTTGAAACTATGTGATTATTTTTAATTTACTATGATTATTTTGCTATTACTATTTTGAAATGACTATGGTTATTTTGAAATTACCATGTTTATTTTTAAATTACTATAGTTATTTCAAAATTACAATTGTTATTTTGCAAATTACTGTCGTTATGTTGCAATTACTATTATTATTTAATTCGTAAAAAACACAAATTACTTAGGTTGTAGGAGATACATTTTCAAAATGTCTTACCTAAGTAACAGCCTATTTCGTGACGAAAGTTGCGTTTGTTCCTCGACGTTTTTGTAGTAGCGGAGGTCCCCGCAGTACTTCTGCAGAAGTTTGGGGTTGAAGGAGATACTGGAGTAGCCGTCGTACAGGGCGAGCTCAGCTTCCGCACAGTTGGCTTGAAATCAAAGCACTCCACACTCAATCTTTAAAAAGAAAGAAACACACAAAACAAAATCCCTCTAACACCCCACTCATTCACCCAGCCTCTTTCAGCAGAGTTCCTAACTGGAGTCATTGGTGTGATCCGCATTGTAAACAGTAAACATGAAATTTATTTACAACATCAACAAGATTATTTGGAGCTTTGTGCAAAAATAATTTCTTTTAGCGGATGTCGTGAATTAATGTGTAATGGAAATGATATCAAGGACATCATTGGGTACAGATGCCGCATAATCCAGGTTGCCAAATTATGAGTTTAGTGATTTTTTTTTTGGTAATTTTCTTATGTATCTGGTAACCTGGTTTTATTGTGTCATAGATATAAAGACGTATAAAAATTATGCAGAAAATTCAATTTTGGCAAACTTAGTACTTACTTCCTGGAACCAGGGGGTACGCGTACCTTCCTGGGGCTTGAGCAGCCACCAGGCGCGTCGGCAGGTGGTGGATCGCCGAATGTCCTGTAGGAATGACAGCATAGCCTTGAATATAGAATCAGAGGCCGCAAACCAGCTCCCGTAAACCCTGGTGTTATGCTAGCCTAGGGCTAATTGGCACCGCGGTATTGGTGTTTTAACGGAGCTTCTAGTTACCTGATGAACTTCTAGAGTAATTTGCCTTGCCCAGTAACTCAGGGAATGCTAGGTGGACTTATATTACCTGAGATTTTTAATTGTTATCTTGTGGCTGAAAAGACACAAGAATTAACAAACCTTTCTGCATTTGCAGGTGAAGCCTCTGAAGTAGACCTTGCTGAAAAAGACAAGGGAACTCAGAGGCAATCTTGTAAAGGGGCAGCAATGAATCCTTCACTTGAGGTTGAAATGACCTCCAAACCATCTTCTTCTGGTGAAAGTCAGGAAGCTATCCCTAGCATGACTGAATTTCTGACCAGATGGGACTGTTTCAGCAAGACCCTATCTGCTGGAAATGTCATACGCAAGAGGAAACGGCAGAGCATATCATTTACGAATGTGAGGCTCTTGCCCTCCCTAGATTAACTTCTTTAGGCATCATCCATATTAGAGAGTTACACCTAGACTCCATTAAAGGGTTATCGGACTTTATTAATAAAGTGGGTGACCCGAGCAACTGGAACTAGGAAACATTGGGTTTGGAGTTAATGGTACAAAATGCTGATAAAAGCAGAGGTGCCCAATGACATACAAACCCAATTCTAAGAAGAAGAAGAAGATAGTACTTACTTCATCGCGTACGTCACAATATGTCATCTTAGCAACATTTCTTCATCGCCAAAAAAATTCAGAATTTGGAATCCTGGATTATACAGCACCTGTCCCCATCATTGTATTAGAGTTTTAATCAAGGACACACCATTATATTCATTCATCTTGTATCAAATTTAGAAAACATGAAATTTTACTTCGGATTGTATTCTTCAGTTGCTTAATTTAGAATAGAATCAAATGTTTAATTTATCTAAAAATCCTGATTATTTAGAGAGAAAATTCTTTATTAATTCATATTTTTATTAACATGTTGAAAATGCTATTTAAAGACTAGAGAAAATGTTTTGAAAAAGGACTTAGATTAAGTACTCATGATAAAACTTTTGTTTCTGAGAAATAGTAGTCATCCCTATTATTATCTTTGCGCGAAATATTCACAGAGATTTCATTTCTAAGTCACTGAAAATTGCTTAAGAATTTATAATCAATCTTTGTACTATATTTTCATCAATTATAAGAAATTGCCTCTTATGTTTTATGGTATTTTAATCAGTTATCAAATGCTGTAGGTTTTATCAAATTTCATTTCTTACATGAAATCATAAATTTCATTTTAATAAAACCTCCAAATCACATATTGCGCGATGTACATGTAATTTTTATTAAAAATAACATGTAATTTTTATTATCGTGTATGTCCTTATCTTTCTCTCCAGCCCATAAACTATCTTTAAAACTTGTATTTTTAGATTACAACCTCAAGAAATATCGCTTTAATTTAATTTTTACAAATCAATTTCTTACACAGAAGCATTCGTCATCCATTTAATTGATAAATAAATTATGCGCATACTGAAAAATTATTTAATATATGAATAAACGAATTAAATTGATCATTTTTCATTTCTTACAGCACCAAATAATTTTTTTGGAAACTTTCAGTTTAAAATTTACTGCAATTAGAGAAATAACATGTTTTTCTATTGAACAATAATTCCAATTTAGGAACTCTTCATAATGTTGAACACGCATACCATTTTAAACAAATCTTACATTATGCAAGGAAAAGATAAATAAGTACTACACTCTAAAATTATTATTAATATATGGACTAGATATAATTTTAAAATATTTATGTATTTGAAAATTTTAAAAAAAAAGTATCAGTTACTTAAGAAAATTAGCAAAATTGAGTTAAATAAGTTTCTTTTAAAATTTGTATGTGCATATATATATCTCTGAAATAAAAAACCCCATGTCTCTGGATATTTTTTATCTTCAGCTTATTTTAATCTCTTCTTTTAAAGATATTGATTTTGCTTTGTTAGATTTATCGTCAAACTTCCATTTAAAAAAACTGGTAAACATTTTTTTCTAACAGATAATAGTTTGTTGAAGAAAAGGAAGTTTTAGAATAGTTTTTGTTAACCACATCACGGTAGCTTTTCATGTCATATTGTCACTTGAAATGACAAGTTAGACATATAATTCAATAGAATTTCATCCAACCAATTACTTCAAATCCAAAATACTATAAAGACAACTGTGCTATCTAAATTACAAAAAATTGTTGGAAGTTTGAAGGAATTTTTTTTTAAATAATCTTCAAGGAATAATTCTATTTCATGACATTTGGGTATATGGATAAAAAATTATTATTGTAAAGATTATTGTGAAAAAAATTATTATTGTAAAAAATTAGTATTGTGAAGAAACAAAAATGTGAGCTTATGCTGTAAATTAGTCAGTTTTAGGGTAAAACGGGTAAATATTCAGGGTAAAACATTGAAATGATAAGTATGTAGTTTAAATAATTTTAACATATAAGGGAAAAACAATATGAGTAAGAATTGTGTATGAGGAAGGTTTTACTTTTATTTGCTTAGAAGTAGTGGTAATACGTTTTGAAAAATTTCTGTTATTTTTAAGAAATAAGCAAGCTGTGATGTTGAAATTTTTTTGTAATTTAAATATTTCTTGAATAAAAACATATAAATATAGCGTATATTAATATATAGTTAGTTAAAATGCGTATCAAAATGCTTTACTTATTAAATTTTTATTCGAATGTTAAGAAAATAACATTATGTAATTCTAGCTATAGTAAATTTGAATATTTATTCTTCAAAACATAATAGATAATTACATGAAATATCTTAGATAATAACTAATTTTTAAGTAGAAGGAATAACTAAGTAGTTATATTTTAAATTTAGTTGTGAATGTGCAGACAAGAGTTATACAAATGCTTTCATAATTGTATCTCCAATATATTGTGAAAACCAAGAAAATTGTTTTGCAAGTGAAAAAAGAAATTTTATTTACATAAAGTCCAAGATTACCTATGCTTCCGTAGAGTTGCATTTTCAGGATGCGAACGTAAATCTTCATGTGATAATCTACCCTCAAAAGCCAAATGCATTCGACATTTTTCGGGAAGTAGTATGGATATCCAGGGGAGACGATAACTCCACCTACACCAGTTACTATGCCACCGCAGTTACTCACATTCAAAGTAGACTTCGGGGGTGGTATAGTCTCTGAAAGAGATTGATTTTAGTTTGTCATTAGTACGCACCCGAAAATAATTTCTTCTGGTCCTTTCTGTTACAAAACCAGAAGCAATTTTTTTCAAGTTTCTTACAAAATAGGAAAGACTGCCATTTTTTTACCATTGTTCGCGCATGCGTGCACGTCACGTGATATTGTTTGGAACAAAGCAGATGTAGTTTGGAAATTGAGGAGAACGGTTACATTTCTCGAGCGGGAATTAATCCTCATATCCTTTGTTACGTTTATCTTCATATCCTTTGTCTGTGTACTTATCCTCATATCCTTTGTCTGTGTCAGTAAGAAATAATTTAAAATGACATTGGTTCGTCGTAAGAGATGTGTAGATTATATGTTCGCGCATGCGCGCACGTCACGTGATATTGTTTGGAACAAAGAGGATGTACTTTGGAAATTGAGGAGAACGGTTATATTTCTCGAGCGGGAATTAATCCTCATATCCTTTGTTACGTGTATCCTCATATCCTTTGTCTGTGTACATATCCTCATATTCTTTGTCTGTGTCTGTAATAAATAATTTAAAACGACACTTGTTCGTCGTAAGAGATGTGTAGATGATATGTTCACGCATGCGCGCACAGTCACGTGATATTGTTTGGAACAAAGAAGATGTACTTTGGAAATTGAGGAGAACGGTTATATTTCTCGAGCGGGAATTAATCCTCATATCCTTTGTTACGTGTATCCTCATATCCTTTGTCTGCGTACGTATCCTCATATCCTTTGTCTGTGTCTGTAATAAATAATTTAAAAAGACACTGGTCCGTTGTAAGAGATGTGTAGATTATATGTTCGCGCATGCGCTCACATCACATGATATTGTTTTGAACAAAGAAGATGTACTTTGGAAATTGAGGAGAACGGTTATGTTTCTTGAGCGAGAATTATTCCCCATATCCTTTGTTACGTGTATCCTCATATCCTTTGTCTGTGTACATATCCTCATATTCTTTGTCTGTGTCTGTAATAAATAATTTAAAACGACACTTGTTCGTCGTAAGAGATGTGTAGATGATATGTTCACGCATGCGCGCACAGTCACGTGATATTGTTTGGAACAAAGAAGATGTACTTTGGAAATTGAGGAGAACGGTTATATTTCTCGAGCGAGAATTAATCCTCATATCCTTTGTTACGTGTATCCTCATATCCTTTGTCTGCGTACGTATCCTCATATCCTTTGTCTGTGTCTGTAATAAATAATTTAAAACGACACTGGTTCGTCGTAAGAGATGTGTAGATTATATGTTCACGCATGCGCGCACGTCACGTGATATTGTTTGGAACAAAGAAGATGTTCTTTGGAAATTGAGGAGAACGGTTATATTTCTCGAGCGGGAATTAATCCTCATATCCTTTGTTACGTGTATCCTCATATCCTTTGTCTGTGTCTGTAATGAATAATTTAAAATACACTGGTTCGTCGTAAGAGATGTGTAGATTATATGTTCACGCATGCGCGCACGTCACGTGATATTGTTTGGAACAAATAAGATGTTCTTTGGAAATTGAGGAGAACGGTTATATTTCTCGAGCGGGAGTTAATCCTCATATCCTTTGTATCATAGCTTTGTGAAGGTAAAAATATTTCCGATTACCCACTAATTAATAATTGTGAATACACTCATACCATGTTTATTCATTGAATTTATTTCGAATAGTATATGATAGTTTATTATACGTATGTAATACAAATGATGAAAGTCCCCAAATCTATATTTGTTATTTTATATTTCTTGCAAGTACAGTAAAGTAACCATTATTTTAGAATTGTATGAATGATCCATATAATGTTTCTTGGGATAATTTACAAAATTATCACATGATCAACCCAATCATGTTAAAAATATCATATTTATATATTAAATGATTATTTAATATATATTAAATACTAATTAAATATATATATATATCATATTTATATATTATTATTTATATATTAAACTGAAATCTTTTAAATATAATACACACAAATAGATTAAATTATAATATAATATAAAATTACATAAATACAAAATTTCTTAGAGATTTCAATAAAAATATGAAAGTTTTAAAGTAAATTTTAATACATCATCTTTAGTCAGAGAAACAATACAAAATATTTATTGCTTTTTCGAAAATATAAAATATATAAGTTCAATCTGATTTGCTAAATTTTGGTATTGTGTATTGTTTCTACTGTATGTATGTTTCATCTACTGTGAGTATGTTTAATTTTCTGCATATATATTTATATATTTATTCTAATTTTTGCACTTAGTGTATCTTTGATTTTTCTTTTAATACGAACACTCATCGGGGGAATTGCTTGAAGATTTTTAGACATTTGTTCTTCGTGCATGTCAGAAAAAAGTGTTTATTTTGCATAGCTGACCATCTCACTCCTGATGAAGACGTAGTCTATATGCTTCTTCTTATCATTTGCATCGTATATTTTAGTATTTTTCTAATTTTGTATTTCTGGTTTCAATATTTTTCATGTTTTATCTTTAGACTATATATTTGCCTATATCTATCTATCTACATATATATATATATATATATATATATATATATATATATATATATATATATATATATATATATATATATATATATATATATATATATATAAGCATTTTTATATTTAAATAACTTTAAGAAAATTTTTTTAAAAAATGAATTAAATTATGTTTTACATTTTCTTCTTTATGATAGGTGGTTTTTCTTATGGATTATTATAATTTTTTGTTATAATTCACATAATTCAGTTAAATGTAATATTTTTTCAGTAAAAGGTATTTCAGATAATTTTGTTTAGAAATTTTTTTTATAAATATGAAAAATGTTTTTCTTAATAATTAGCAAAAGATTATGAGTTTTAAATTATATATATATATTTCTGCTCATAGACAATTGTTGAATACTATAATAGCACTGCATGATCATTGTCTTTTATAGCAAAACTGTTAAATAATATACATTATATCCAAAAATCTAAGGATCTTTCTTCGTAAATGTATCAATTTCTTGTTAAAAACTTGATACAAAACCTTATTACAAAACCGTTAACTAATATTTATTACAGCTAAAAATTTCAGCATCTTTCTTCTTAAATGCATCACTTCGTTGGTGAAAGCTTCTGAAATATAGAAGAATTGAAGTATAGTTGTATAAAATAATTTGCTTGAATACAGTTTAAATATTCTATATTGTTGAACCTGCATCATTAGAATCAAATTCAAAGAACTAAATATTTTACTTTGTTGAAATATTATTGTAATTCGATACCTAATCATTCAGGTATTGTTATTGAAATACATCGTTAACATTTTTACCGGGAACTGTAAAATAAATAACATATTAAGTTTTAGATACACACAGTTTTATACCATTAGAAAAATGTGAGGGGTGATAAAATTTATTCTGTGTATCAAAGTTTCTCTGTAATAAAATTCATAAATACAAGGACTGTGTTGATAGTTTTCAAGACAACAATAGAGAACTTTCTTTATACTGAGATTTATACAGTATAGACTGTCCCTCTAACGTTTTGTTGTACTTTTTATTATTTTTCTTTCTGGTACAGCTTTCAGAAGGAAACACGGATGCCAGTATATGTCACCATAAAATCGATTTTTCATTACAAGAGATATTTTCGAATCCAGAACTTACTTTCGTCTTGGAAGTGATAAGAACCGTGGAATCCTCTGCTGTGTATCACGTGGTTCGTCTTAAAGATGATCTCTGCATGAGGGTTCATAAAGAGCATGGAGTCGGGAATGTCTTTGCCGCAGAACCTCCCTACTAAGAATTTATTACCAATGATAGTGATTGTGGAGACATCAATGTAGTCTGTCAAACACCTGGAAAAGGAAAGTAATAAGAGTTTTGCTTTATTTTCATTTTCTTGATATAAAATGGCTTTGAAATTCTTTGGCGTGTGTGAGTGACAACTTCTGTTTTCTGTCTTGCATGTATAAAGGTTTTAAGTCTTTAATGATTTAGGATAAAGCTGTAAATTCTGAACATGTAATGAACACATTCTTCAAATATTTCTGCTTGATAATTAAAAGAAAAATTTCAGTATTTAATTCTAATAATGGATCTACATTTGTGATATATTTTATTGAAATAATTTTTTAACTACAGGGTGATCTTTTTTAAAGTGACAGTGTTTTCAGCACCTATAGCATGATCTAATAGCCGAAATGACACTAAACTTGTTATTTAGACTAATAAAGACATGGGAAAAAAATTCCGTAAAAAAAGTTTTAGTTCAAAAGCCACCGCTAGGGCATTTTGTGGCGCTATTGTAGTTTACAATAACGAGAATTAGCATAAAACACAAGTATCAAAGCAAAATGCAAATATTGCTCGATGACAGTGCCAGTTATAGGGGCTGTAAAAGCAAGTAGTAGACAGCTCCGACAAATAATCTCAGCTGAAGTAAATGAGCTTCAGTGGCCATGCCTCTCACGTTACCGGAACATCCATTTATGTTTGTGGAGTGTCAAATTTGTCTATTATAAAGGACAACATAACAAAAACGGTGACGAATATTAATCATGACATGTTAAGTTCGGCTGTGGGGAACGCTGTACGCAGAATGCACGATGTTATTTCTGAGAACGGTGCTCACATGGAATACGGTTTAATTCCTCACCGGGGAAGTTAATGTAATAAATAAACATTAATGATTTAACTACACCATTGTAGGTGTTAGTAATTCTCTTTTCTCACATTTTATACATTGTAAAGCACCACAAAAGGATCTAGGGGCGATTTTTGGAACTAAAATTTTTTTTCACTGAATTATTTCCCCGTGTTTTGATTAGTCTGAATATCAAGTTTGGAGCCATTCCAGACTATTAGATCGCGCTACAGGGCGCTCCAAACACTGTTATTTTAAAAAGATCACCCTGTACTTTAACGTTATTTTTCTATACTTATCAAAGCTTATCATAAAGTATTTTACCCATGATATTTTGGGCCGTGGTAGCCTAGTGGTTAGAGTATCGACACATGCAGTGGGGTGGGGTTCGATTCCCAAAGACCCACCGAGTGCATGCTATATACGTGCTCGTATCGAAAGGCTGTTGTCGGTTGTTGAGCAGTTATCATGGGTGTAATAGTCTGGAGAAAATTTCCTCCCCCTTCAGATCAATGTCAAAATTAAGGAGTAAATCATCTGGTGGTGCCATCTATTGGAGGAGTTTAGAGCAAAGTCGTACTTTTACTTTCGTTGTGCTCTGGTTAAATGAAAGATGCATCCTACTGACTTAAATTCACATAGCTGTCAGAAGAGCAAGGTTGGTTTGACTAAGTGTGACAAGTAACAACACACATGATATTTCGTTTTCTCGTTCCTGACCCCTGAGCTGTGGCTTCCGGGTTCAAATCCCGGTTCGGGCATGGATGTTACCTTCTTTCTCTGCTCTCTCTGTGTTTCTCTGTCCTTTTTTCTGTGCTGATGTATGAATGTGGCCCACCGTAAAAATGGGTTTGTGGTTGTAAGGCTCGGGTCAACGCTACTCGCCTCCGTGACTTGGTTCACAGGTGCCCGCTGGGTAACGACAAATGAGTAGCAGTTTCTGGTCTTGTTGTGACATAGGGTTCGACACCCAAACGCCCGCTGTTGGAAAATATTTTTTTTTAATTAATACTAATGAGTGAGTTCTTTTTTAATACTACAATCCATTAATAATGAAAGTACTCTTTTTAAAAACACTTAGCTTTTACAATTATTCCTAAAAATTACAATTCATAATTTCTATATACCATGTCTGTTCAAAATATAGAAAGATAAAGAGCATATATTTTTAAATGCCTACAATTATCTCTTTCTAGTAGAACTAAAAAATATTTAAGCTCAAATTAGTAAAGTTGATAAAAATGTACATTTTCACACATGCAACAAATATGGAAGTTTAATTAACGAAAATATTCTATAACATTTTATGTGTTTTTATATTACAAAAGTTTGAGGCATTAAGCTAAATTTAAAATATTTGCATTAATAAATACAGATTTAGACTACAGTTCCTATTTTACTCCACGGGGAGGTTTTCTTAATAAGGTTTTAACTACTCGTCCATATCAAATGCTTTGATATTCGTAAACTATACGCAAAATCCAATTCACATTATATTTTGAATTAAGAATAAGCATTCCGAAAATTAGGCAAGTGAACTTTATAAAATAAGAAAAGATTATTTAGTAATCCCCTATTTTGTGAAATTTGGTCATAAACGGGAGAATTAATGAGCCCTGGATGTTTCTAAATTATTCATCTTGCGATGAATAATGAAATTAATTTGCAATAAATCATTAAATCAATTTAACGAAATTATTAAACTTGTTTAATTAATTTTATATAAAAGAATTTGAATATTTAAAATAATAAGAATTATGGTAAAAAAGTATAGATTTATGGAGCCAAGAAATATAATAATCTGTTATATATGATTTAATACTTTTTTATCAATTTTAAATGCATGAAATTGTTGGAACAGATTAAAAATTTTGTGATCAAACATGATAAATAAAAAATGATTATCAAATATTTTCTTTCTTAAAGAACTGACGCATATTTTAAGTACAAAACTCTTTACTTTCTTAAATTAAAGGCAGCGATTAGACTGGACTTTGAGGAAGCAGTTAATTAAGAATAATGGGTCAGAAAAGGAACACAATTACGAAAAGTCCCAAAGGTCCATTTCTGCAAGACAGCTCTGGATTTTCTCTGAGTCCTTGAAAGAAATTGACACTTCTCGTTTGATTAAATTTCCCCAAGTATACACTTTACACGTTCAAGAAACTGAATTCTAATTATACGGTTCATAGGACAAACCGATTGAGTATAAGTAGGCTTATAAAATGTTTTATAAAAATCTATTTTTAGTCTAAAACTGAACAAACACAGGTGTTGAAATTATTTAATATTTATAATTTTAATATTCAAATTTGTCTCTATGTGAAACATAGAAAGTTGAAAATATATAACATTAAAAAGTGGTACAAAACATTCTGCCACCCGCACTGTCTAGTGGTCAGAGTGCCTGACTACGGATAGGGAGGTCCTGGGTTTGAATCCCGGTACGGGCATGGATGTATTTTCTCTCTTCTATCTATCCTGTTTTTGTCCTTTTCTTGTATGAATTTGGAGTGAATGGTTGCCTAACCTATAAACGGGTCCCTATGGCATGTGTGTACTGAGGAAGTCGGACTCCACACCAAATTATGGTTCAGTAGAAAAAGTGGAGCAGCGCACCCCATATTGCCAGCCTAGCTGGCACACGACAACAATAACAACGACAACAAAAAATTCTAAATAGGAAAATATAATTCAATTCTTAAAACAAAACATTTCAGTTGGAAAAAAAGACTAAAATATATTTATGTACTTTATATATTGTGTTTTTACACTGTCCGACATTGAAAATGCAATAGAAAAGAGTGCCCAAATAATTATGCAAATTTCAGGGAAGACGCACCTTATCGAGTTATGCAAATGATGTGAAATGTGCAGCTCTCTAGTGCAAGTAGGATATGTTATAAAGTGAGGAACCGGTGGAGTGGGAAATATTCGCTTCGTTATTGCTGTTTGGCAAGTAATCGTTGAGAGTTTGTTCTTGATGCAAAGGAAGCAAGTAATTGCAGAGAATTCCAGCCCATCATCGATGGAGTTAGTTCCTGCAGACAGGCGAGTTTACGAGGGGCATGGTGATTGGACTGAAAAGGCAAAGTTGGTCCTTACGCCAAATCACCAAGTAATCGTTGAAAGTTTGTTCTTGATGCAAAGGAGGCCCGTCAAACACCTTTAACCAATCTTGGTGGATCATCCAGGAACGTTTTCAGCAGATTTGAGAAATAAGCAGAGCAGGTGTTTAGGTCCCTCTTCCCCCACAATCTGTCCGAAGAAAACAAAGCCAATTGATCCATCATACGCATATTGCTTCCATGGCGCCACACAGAACTATTTTTTGATCAATTTGACCGCTTATGGTGACCATGGTTGTCCATCAAATGGAAAAATGATTCCCATTTGATAATCCAAATCGTAAGACAGTGATGTCTCTCCAAATGAATCTCTACGAAGTATATCCCAAAATCTGTGTGTTTGGTGGAGTATTCACAGAAATATTTACTTTGAAGTGCTGTGAAAACTATATAGAAAACCTTTTAATCCAGACCTTTGTTGTGAAGGACTTAATCGACAGAACAAATCTTTAATCGAAAAGTATCGGTAGATAGTCAACAGAAAAGGCGTCATTATGCAACACGACAGTGCAAGACTGTGCTGTGCTAGGCGAACTATGGAAAAAAAATTACGAATTGGTTTGGAAAATACTGCCTCAGCCACTATACGCGTCCGATATCGCACCTTCAGTTTTCCACTTATTCTGATCCCGACTACATTTTCTCAGAGGCAAAACATTTGAAAATATGGATAAATGTCCAAAATACCCTCTTGAGATATTTTACTTAAAAGCCAATTGATTTTTATCTGTCTGAGACTGAAAATTTGTACAACAAATGGAAAAAAGGTTGTTGATAGCAAAAGTGATTATATTATTGATTAAAAATAAGATTTATTAAAAGTTTATTATTTTGAATTTAATGTAAGAAGGAGACAATACTTATCAGTTCCCTTAATAGTTTTTGAGTTTTGGATATATATATATATATATATATATATATATATATATATATATATATATATATATATATATATATATATAAATGTTTTGTCATGAACTGCAAATATTTTCTAATCAATGAGTGTTTTCTTTTTATTATTGATTTAAATTACATAGTTGCTGATCAATTTGTCTAGAGCTCAGCGTGCCTGACTGCGGATAAGGAGGTCCTGTGTTTGAATCCCGGTTCGGGCATGGATGTACTTTCTCTCTATCTATCCTGTCTTTGTCCTTTCCTTCTATGAATGAGGTATGAATGGTTGCCTACCCTATAAACGGGTAACTATGGCATGTGTGTAGTGAGGAAGTCGGACTCCACACCAAAATATGGTTCAGTTGAAAAAGTGGAGCAGCGCACCCCATATTGCCAGCCTGGTTGGCACACGACAATGAATGAATAAATGAAATTATTTGTTAAGAAAAGAATTGTTAATTCAAATATCTTGGGTTACATGGCTTTACGTTATATTTAAAAATACATTATTTAAATGTATGCATTTGTTACCTTAAAAGATTTAAATTTATTGAAAAAATAATGTATTTTTCAATATTTTATAAAAATCTTCAATTATAAAAATTCCATAAATTTGTTTCCTAGAGATTAACATCTACCTTAAGAAATAAATTAAAAATTATTATTAATTTCATGTATGTAAATAATTAATTTGTATAAGAATTATTTCTAAATTATATTTAATTTATAACGCTTTTGTTATAATTTAAATTAAAATAATTTTTGTGATACAACAATAAAAAATAATTAATTTAAATAAATGTTCACTTGAAAAAAATCTTTGTAAGAAATACATTTACTAAATGATTGTATTTATTTTGAATAAATAAATTCATCTTGGACTATAACGAAACACGCGTTTCATTTTAAGTTTATCCAAAAATATATCTTTATTGTAATATCACACCATAAAATATTTGTTTTTATTTTATATGAAGTTACTAGTTATGCATAATACAGTTTCCTTATATTTTGGAAAAAGATTCTTTCTCTTAGAATCTATAAAAAAAATCTCAAAACTGTTGAAAAGCGAAACTTACCCCTTTTTAAATGGCGGCTCTAAATCAAATTCGTGAAATGTCAGCCTTAAAGTTTCGTGGTCTTTTCCCTGGAAGTTGTAAATGCATTCCAGAGACTCTGAGTAGTTGTTGGGAAACTGGGGTGACGAGAAGTTGCCTCGTTCGCTCTGATGGCTGTGGAACTGGAAAATGCACTTGCCTGCAGAATCATTGAAAGTCATGACATTGTTGGTAATACATACAAATCTCATTGAAGAACGATGTAACTTCTATAATTTTAGTTTCTCAAGCAATATCTACAATATGTTCATTAACGAACATACCTACATTATGTTCGTTTAGTTATGAGATATTTACAATATGCTCGTTATGAGATACCTACAATATGTTCATTAGGTTAAGATATACCTACAATATGTTCGTTAATTTATGAGATATCTGCAATATGTTCATTAAGTTGATAGACACCTACAGAATGTTCATTAAGTTAAGTTAAGAGATGCCTAAATATGTTCATTAAGTTAAGAGATACCTATACAATATGTTCATTAAGTTAAGAGATGCATTTATATTAAGATTACATTAAGAGATACAAGTTAAGATATAAGTTAAGATATACAAGTAAAGATGTAAGCTAAGAGATACACATTTATGTTAAGATTAAGATACACACACACACACATTTATATTTAATGTTAAGAGATACCTACAATATATTCGTTAAGTTATGAGATACTTACAATATGCTTGTTATGAGATACCTACAATATGTTCGTTAAGAGTAACCTACAATTAGTTAATTAAGTTAACAGATACCTACAATATGTTCATTAAGTTAAGAGGTACCTACAATATGTTCATTAAATTAAGAGATGTCTACAATATGTTCGTTAAGTTAAGGTATACCTACAATATGCTCGTTAAGTTATGAGATATCTGCATTATGTTCATTAAGTTAAGAGATACCTACAGAATTTTCATTAAGTTAAGAGATGCCAACAATATGTTCATTAAGTTAAAAGATACCTACCATATATTCGTTAAGTTAAGATATACCTACAAAATGTTCGTTAAGTTATGAGATACATACAATATGTTCATTAAATTAAAAGATATTTTCTATAAGTCATTGTCATTTCTCGAACAAAATTCACGATAATTTTGTTATTCGAACATTTTGAGATAATTATATTCGAATAATGATAATATATGTAAAACATTTATTTGATTAGAAAAATTAAATAAAATAATTTTATTGGGTAATGCGAAATTCAAAAATTATTGGTTTTGCGCTTGATATACTACGGAATGTTTGCACCTAGATATAATAAAAAGTGGCTAACCCACTTGACAGCATATAAGATGGTTTAACAATATAATATGGTCATGCTTATTAAGTAACTATTGTATTTGATGTTACAGATATTATTTTTCATTGAGGCTTTATTAACCTGGACAGTAAAATAACATGAAAAATACTAAATATTCTCGAAAAGATGCACACGTAAAATTAATAACTTTTTTAATTGAACAATGAAAGAATCAAAATATTGAAACTTGCATTCCGAATTTTTCACAACAAATTAATAAATTCTATATATTATTTGAACAATTAATTTATATATTTCTAAAGATTCTCACTGAATTTCAATTTTATTAATGTAATCAACTGCTGAAGAATATAATAAGAAATTACACAGATAATCACTGAAAATTTGTACTAAAGTTAGCAAAATGATTTTCGATAATACTATGTGAAAACACACATATATATCTATAGTATTTTGTCTTACAGATGTCACTTTTATTAGAAGAAAACTTTATTTACGAGGAAAGAAAAATACTCGGAAAAGTTTGTAAAATTCTTGAACAGAGAGACATTCCAGCAAAATGCAGATTTTTCAAAATTAAATCATTCACAATTTACTGGACAATGAAAATACCGACATCTATAAGATTTCACACTGAAGTCTTAACATAAAAATCAAAAAATTATATATTATGAAAGGAAATGCATTTTGTCTTCATTACTTTTTTCGCAGAATTTTATAACTGTATAAATTTAAATAATAGTTCAGGACTTCGATCAGAGTTTACTCTAATAAACATTTTAAATTATTCTGCATTTAGTAACATTTTTGTAACTAATTCAAATAGTAACTTTAACTAAATTAAGAAAATTGTTAAACTAAGTAAGAATGTACTTTAAAATCACATTAAATAATGTGTTACGTATCTTTAAAACTATTATTACTGTCCTATAAAAATATGCATTAAAAAGCGAGAATAATTAGGAATACAAATTACTTAATTAGTTACTCTTATGTAAATTAAAACAGAACTTATTGGACACTTACAGAACAGGAGTATGGAGAATCAATAGGAATTCTACCCCATTTCACCATTAAAAGAACTCAAAAATTATTTCGTGGAAAACTATAGCACTTGTTTATTTTAAAGTACTAAAATTAAAGCCGAAGTTAATCGAATAAAAAAATATTAATGTAGCATACTATTATTATGTACATATATAATACAAATAAGTAAACGAATTTTATATTATATGCTTAATGTAAGGTACTTTCAGCGTCATTTTCAGATAGCCAAAATATTAAATGTAATAAAACAAATGTTTCGAATAAATTAAATCTTTAAACGTACTTCATAAAATTTTATGCATTTTCTATGAATAAGAGAAGCTAAATTTATTTTATGACAGATAATATAAAAGTTGTTTATTCTAAGAAATATCTAAACTATTTTTGTAAGGAAAATTTGAAAATAAACCCATTAACTTTGAGGAATTGAAAAAAAAATCAGTCATGATAGTAAAATCAACCTCATATAAGTCAGCCTTTATTAAATATTTAAGGAAGAGAAATAAAAGCCTTATGGAATTTCAGCTTCGGCCGGGAGAATGTTTTATTAGTTAAGGAGAGACAGGAATAATACGTTATTTATTGTAGCAACAATAATGCATCTGCTTCATTTATGGGTGTATAGGAGGATGTCCATCAAACATTTGCCGAGTTCAGCTTAAAATGTTACAATAAATGTAAATTTTATGAGGAATTTAATATATTATCCAAGACGGATATGTGAAATTGAATATTTGAATATAACTGTTTCCGTAAAAATACAAGGATGCAAGTTTTACTTTATAAATATTTGTTTATATATTTTAAAGTATATTATATTATACACACACATTTAATCTCTGATATTTACACATTCTAAACAATAAGCATTTTTTATTTGATTCATTCAATCTGGACTAATTACATTTTCAAATCGTTATTCAAAAATATTAATATTTTTGTAATCAAATTTTATTTATGAAAAAGTTTGAGCTATTTCCGATATATTATAGTTGTCTTATTAAATGCATAGTATACTACCTTATTTCTATAGACCATAATACAAAAATGAATAAAATGAAGTTTTACTCAGTTAATAAAATAAGAAAGAGTTAGTGTTTTTATAAGGTAAACAAGAAAGTTGCCATTGAATGAAGTGGGAATAAGTATGCCAATTAGTGTATGATGTGATTGAGAAATCAATCAGTCTCTAGATTAGCAGGTCCAATTCGCACATTAATGAATCGTAACTCGTATAGTAATCAAGAGAAAGGGGCGTGTCAAAGGAGTTCATTCGTTGTTGTTTGATTTACGACTTCAAAGTGGGCGAATCAGCTGCTGCATCAAGATGACAGACGTTTGGGGACAGCCCTATGAATGAATGATTGACAAAGCATTGGTTTCACAAATTCAGATTGGGAGATTTGTCCTTCAGAGATAAAGTTGGTGTCTGGTGTACTGGTCGTTAAATGGTTCACTATGAGCTGCTGTTGTCGAGCTAAGAGGGCATTGCGAAATTGTACTCGTAGCAACTGGAACGTGCGCAACAGAAAACCTTGCACTGGTTAATCGCAAAGGTGTTCTGTTCTTGGTCGATAACGCGAGGCAAGAAGTCATACGAGTGGCCAGGAGTCACATATAGTGATAGATGGGAGATTTTGTGCCATCCTCTTTATTCACCTAACCTTGCACAATCAGATCACCATCTCTTCTCTTCCCTGGAGAAAGCATCTTAGTAGAAAATCCTTCATCAGTGAAGCAGACTTGCACAAAGCAAATCTCGGACTTTTTTGTGTCCAAACCCCTCGAGTTTTGCATTCTTCCGGCTGAAGCTGAAACCGCAAGAGGACAGTACAGCTGAAGAGTGATGGTGGCAGATGGTGCTGGAAGCCAATGGTGATTACTTCAAGGACTAACAATAAAATGCACTTTCTGTAGGTCATGTTATTTTGGATCATTAAAAACGGCATGAACTTTATTGTTTTCTAGTGATATAAGATATCTCCATTTTTAGTCTCTAATATCAGTTTAATAGCTTACCTTTTAAGGTAAGCTATTCAAAGTCATATAAACAACCTTTCATATTAAACTTGACCTGATATATCAATGTAAGAAGCATGTAAAAAGTTTTCACTGTATTTAACGAAATGCATTCTAAAAATAACTTAAAATGTCTCAAAGAAAACGCCAATTTCATTTTAATCAATAGAACACTTATATGTTTCTAAAACTTATAAGAGTTCTATTAAATGTTTTATATATTTTAACCCTTTTATCAAATAAAATATTACAAAAAGTGATGAATTACAAACGTCAATTTTATTTTTAGAAAAAATCGAAATATTATGCTGTAATTATAAATATCAAAATTAGATTAAATTTATTGAAAATAGCTTCTTAGAAATGAGATTTAATGAACAAAACATATTTCCTTAATGAAAAATGCATGCTCATTGCAAAATCACTTATTTTACTAGATAATTTTAATCACCAATTTAGTTTAAATCTTTACAAACGATGGAATCCTTTCATTATGCACACTTAAAGATGTCATTTTCAGGTAAATAATTTTCAGTCAAGCTGTCCTCATTTTCTACACAAATACTTACTTGTCAAACAATATCGAATATTTCATACATCTGATTTCAAATATTAGACAGTGAGAATCAAATGAAGAAGGGATGGTGAAATTTTAATAAAGATTTGGCAATGTAAGGAAATTTGTATTTGATTTAACTACAAAGTATGAATAGTAACATCTTAACTTATAATTTGTAGCAGCTTTCAATCATTCCTCACATTGTATCATTAAATTTTAAATAAAATCAGGAGTTAAATAAGATTTACTAATGAAAATGAATTTAAAAGAAATATTGGTGACTGACATTAAAATTAAAATTTAGCTAATTACAAATAGCAAAGATTTATTCATAAGAGTGATCGAGGTACGCTTCACGTAGATTAATTTATGAAATTTTATGACAGTTTTGTGTTGAAATATTCATAATTGATAAAGTAGAATCATATTAGTTCTGCCCTAAAAATGTAATTTTCTATGTACACACTGTAATGTGACAGTGTGTAAAGAATGTTCATACTTTCGTTTTCCATAAACAATCATTTAAATTAATTAAACATATGAGCTGTTGAAACTAGTGTGTCAGGTATTCCATTAAATGAGCAAATACAATTAAATATTGGGTTAAAATGGTACTGAATTGTAGTAGATTAAGCACAGGTGCCGTATAATACAGGATGACAAATTCTGAGTTTGGCGATTCTGAGTTTCTTATGCATCTGGCAACCTGGTTTTTATTACGTCATAGAGATGTCATATAGCAATTATGCAGAAAATTCTATTTTGGTAACCCTAGTATTTACGTCATCGCACACGTCACGAAACGTCCTTTTGGCAACATTTCTTCATTGCCAAAAAAATTTGTCATCCTGGATTATACGACACCTGTGCCGCAGATTAACATCTTTTTGGGTGTTGTTGCTTATTGCCTTGTTGAGAAAGTGTTGCAGATTTAGTGCCAAAACAAGAGGGAGCAAATCAAGTGGGAAAAACATGTATTAGTCGATTAGCTGAAACCTATTTTTCCTCATCATGATTAGGATTGAATGAAATAGATATATTTTCATAAGAAACTTAAACAACGATGTAAATTTTAAGTAGATAGGCAGAAAAGAGTTCTTGCGATCAGTACAATGAAAGCGCAATTCAGTAGAAAAATCATGTGAAAGTAACTGCCAAAAGCAAAATGTTCCACATGTGATATGAGCACACGCAAAACAAGTGCAGTTGCAGCTAAGAACTACGGTAAGATCTCTGTGAATTCTTTCATGAAATATGACTAGAAGAAAACAACTGGTTGACTTCCCATTAAAAATAATGATTGAAAGGGTGGAGGAGGGGTTTTGTGTAACTAATATAGCTATAGAGTTTGTTATCAAGTAAAGAATCGTTCCATGCTCTTGAAAAGCCTTCCTAACTATAGGTACAGCAGTTAAAAATGTTGGTGGTAGTTGCCGCATTAAAATGACTGCAGAGAATTACGTATCCCAGGCGAAAAGGGCCGGAAACTAACCTACAAACCCAATTGCTAAGCGAGTGTACTGTATCACATTTACAGGTGTTGTGATTTCTTTTGTCAAGAGGCTTTCAAAAAGATTGTCTATTCATTCATCTTCCCGAACTAGGGAACTTTGAAAGTTAACCCTAGATGCCACAGCTAAGAATCATGCCAAGAGCACGAAAATTGGATACATCCTCAGTGAAATCATGTCCTTTTTACGATCTCTTATGGTCTTTAATCTTCATGGTTTTTCATGATCCTCTTTATGGTCCTACAGAAAAGAGAGGTTTGAAAAGAGGTTAGGACATGGTTTCATCTCAGTAGCTTTAGAAAAAGAGACAGCTACAAGAATTTTGAAGTAATAGTCTGGGAAGCTATTATATGCTGAAAGAGAGAATTGATATCCACGTTTCCGACAGAGGTTCTGTAATACAGAGATCAAAATTTTAAGCTAATAATCCTTCTCCATGTTCCTCTGTTTTGGAGTACTTTGGAGCGGACTTCATTTTCAAGGATGACAACGCATGGCTACATATGTTTGCTGCTGTTCAGCAGCTACTGGAATGAAAAGATATCACTCGAATAAACTGGATAGTATACTCTCTTAATTTAAACCCCTTAGGACATGTGGGAGATGCTTTGCAACGAGATTGCATCGGCCGCAGAACACTCAGTAACTGAAACAGATACTGATTGAGGAATAGACACTCTTACCTCAAGAACTGTTGGACAACTTGGTGCTGAATATGGCTAAATAACGCGAAGTAAACATTGCAGTAATGGGAGATCATATCCCATTTTGTAAAACATCTGCTTGTTGTTCCTCCCCTGAGACAGACAATCATATATAATGATACTATGGGTTCAATAAAGCCTTTGTTTATTTGATTTTGTTCTGTATGTCTTGTATTCAGTTTTGCTCTTCTATACTTTCACCATCGTTTAAATACTCTCTCATTTCAGAATTTCATATCTCTCAGAAGATTTCTTTTGGAAAAATACATCTGTTACTTAATATTCTCACATCAGTGTAATATGTTCTACGTTAAATTTAACCCTTTGGATGCACATTTATTTGAATAATTTTTTGCATTTGGAGCACATTTAATTTTTTGGGGTAGAGTAATTTGTAAGAACAGCATATTTTATGCAATTATTAGAATTTATTGGTTCCCACCTTTTGTTTCTTTTTTTTCCAAAACCTTTTTCCTATCACTTGTCTGGCATATCTATTTGTCTCTTCCACTATGCTATTCCAAAAATCTTCATTTAAGACTTCTTTCAAAACATCCAAAGGTTTAGGATTAGCACCTAGACTTCGCAGATACAAAGGATTTATTACAGGCACTTCACGAAACCGTTTTACATTAGGTACATTGTCTTTTTCTTCCCAAATCCATTGATCTAATTTCTCAGGAGAAGATTCACTATCACTTCTTGATACGTCTTTTGCATCTTGGTACGTCTTTTGTACGTCTCTTGTCGTCTTGGTTTTATCTCACTATCATCACCACAATCATCGTTACTTTGAAATAAACAAGAATGAACACGTTAAATATTGTCTCATTTTCAATGACGTATCAGAACTTCATGTGCGACTTTGGTCAAATTAATGCATGACGTTCTGATACGTCGAATGCGGTCAAAGGGTTAACAGGCAATTAAAGAATTTCACTATTTGAGAAATAGTATTGAAAGGTTGATTGCTGAATCTCTCAGAAAAAATATTACCAACGTTAATACTTGATGATAAATTATTTGTGAAGCAAATGTATTTTGTGATGAAACTAAACTCAATTTAAAATCTGATGATAGTTAGATTTTGTTTGCAGATGCCGCATTAAGTGTGCTTAAGTTTCTCTTCTAAATCCTACAATCATCTGAGCCCCTGTTGTAAAGTATAAGATAGATGTTATGTTAATATGTTTTCCTCATGCTCAGCTCTAATGTTAGAAAACGGGAATTTTTTCAGTATTTTCACTTTACTGTGAGTAAAGGCGAACCATCATCTTTAAATTTCTTCCCAAAAAACATAGTGTTTTGGACGTTCATAAACATAACCACTTTTTTTGGCTTTTAAGGCATCCGCTATGCTGTATCAAATAAAGAAATGCATGGACTCATCTGATAAAATATTGTTGGTTATCTCCATTTTTTTTCGATTTCAATATATCTCAATCAATGATTTGTGGAAAACTTTTACCTTGAACAGTGACCAGTATCTCTTGCTGTCTCTTATTCCTACAATCTTCATATGGTACGTCATGTGATATAACACTTCCTTCTATCTAACCACTATATATAAAACTGGGGGTTTATATTCAAGTTTGCTTTGAATCTTCAGAAATACCCTGTTTAGCAATTTTAGTGCAATATATGTCCATTATTATTTCTAGGAATGTTAGAGTGTCTGTAAAATATTTTGCTATACATTTTATTCACTTTTTTAAGCCTTTTGATTATTTATTGTATTGAAATTATATTTTTGTTCAATAATTTTCGTAATCGTGGTTACTACAGTACACAGACTGAGCTGCTGCAAAAATTTAACTAAATCAGCAGATTGTAATCTGTTATACTTTAAATGTTCTACAGTTTATCACCTACAGCAAATGTTAAATGTTCAATAGGATACCATTCATGCATGTGTAATCTTAACTATCTGCGTGTAGACAATGCAGTCCTTTGGTATTGCAATGTTACATTACAGGACACAGTTAAAGCATGAGGGAGTTACTAGTACTTATTGAAAATCTGTCTTTGTCCCAGTTATTTGCTCTATTTTATACTCTTCTACTTAAACTTAATTATATTGCTTGCATATTTATGTTATAAACTACTTATATCGTCTGCTATGACCATCATCAAGATAATTAATTTGTATTTTTTACCAAGGTTACTTGCAGTGTTAGAATAATCAATTTTCACAATTTTATTGCAATATTTAACTCATGTCATCTCCCATAGTGAAAATTTGTTGTTGATGTTATATTTCTGTCAAATTATTAATTTCAAATATTAGAGACCTATTGAAATTCAATTTTGTTATCCAATTTCGTGACAATTCTGTCACACCAGATGTATTATATGATGGAGCTATACCTGATAACTTAAGGTACAGACCAGGTGTTTCATTGCGTATGTCTATGTCTCTTATTCTTGAATCATCATAAGTGACCTCAAAGACTTCTGTGACATTTATAAAACTTTTTCATGGAATATTTTTTCAATACAATAGGGCTCAACTAAGAAATTATAGAAATAGCTGAGAACATGGTTTGACATGTTCCGAGGACATTCCCTGGTGATCATGTTTTCTCACAGTTTGAGTTTTAGATTTTAAGAAAATGTGGTTGGCGTTTAAATTCACAAATATTTTATCTTGATGATTTAAATGTGCATTTGTGAAGCTTATGCAACAGGAATTTAAAAGAAAATTATATATGGTACGATTAAATATTTTTAAATTTGTATTAGAAGCTATGTAACGTATTATTTAATTTAATTTGTGTTTTTATACAAAAATTTGACATTTCCGTTCACAAATTTTATAAACACTTATTAGTTTCAAATTTTCTGATTCCTATATAGATTGATCAATTTCAATAATACTTTTTTATTTCTTCGATAAGGAATTTAATGAATTAGTTATGATGTCATTATATTAAAAATATGCAAAACAAAAGAAAATAAATTAGTTATAAGAACATTATTTGAGAAAAACATTAGGCGATATCATATATTAGACATAAAACAAAAGAGAAAATATTTGATTATATAATACAGCATGAAATAATAACAGTGTGATAAAACTTACTGAAAACTGACGTGGGAATCAAGCCCAAATTTACACAGTAGATAAGAAATGCAATTCTGTATGACATCTGTAAAAATAAAAATAATGAAGAGTTATCAAAAATAAATTAAACTATTTATATAAAATTTATATATACACACACAAAGAGGATGTTAAACTTCACATTATACCAAATCATTCAAAACAAATGCAATATAATTTTAAAAAGAAAGGTTTTAAAAGAAAAATTTTAAAAAGTAAGGATATCGATATAGTATCGATAAAATAAGAATATCGAAACTTTTTTATATTTTTGAATTTTTGAAACACTTCTTCACTTTTATTATATTTGTAGAAGAAAAAATGTTTTTAAACGATGTCGAAATTTTTTTACATTGTCCACAGAAACGGTTTTGTGGACAATGTAAAAAATGTTTTTTTCGGTCCATGAAATTTACATTGTCTACATATTCTACATATTTTTTATTATTACTTTTTTCATCTCATGTATTATTTGGATTTGTTTTGTAGTACATTTGTTGTACCTTCGGGCCCTGTGTGGTATTCCTTGGTGCACAGGGAGATATTTTTGTTTTCCCAAATAAAAAAAAATATTCTACATATTACTACATTCTACATATTCTACATTGTCCAACGAAATACTATGAATAAAGCTAGCTGAATATATCAGCTTGACTGTGTTCCAATGAACCATTTTATGTTTGGTTCAATAATGTAGCCTGATTCACCGAATGCTTGGTTTATTCAGAAAAAAACGTGTACATAGATTTGGAAATTCTACCTAGTTACCTTATAATCTCCAAAGTGTTAGAGACAATGTTGGAGTGACAATAGTTAACAAGTTAAAACGGCTTTCCATATCTCATCAGATTCATCTGCAGTGGATTCCTTCCAACGTCGATATTGAGGGAAATGAAATTGCGGATGCTCTGGCGAAAGCTGGTGCTGGCGAGGCCTCCGTTAATTTAGTTCCTCTCACTTTCACGGAGATTCACTCCAGAGAAAAAATTAAGTACAGGATGACTTGAATTGTCCCTCCGGTACATTACTGGTACAAAAGTTCCCGTCCCGGAGGCTCCCTGACCAACGACTTAAGTCGTCAGGAACAAACTATTCTCGCCCGATTTGGAAGTGGATTAAAACCCTAAAATTTTCTGAGGGTTCCCGAACCTTTGAAACCTGTACCAACTGCTCTACTGAGCAGGCTTCGCCTGAACATATCCTTGAGTGCCTGGGGCTCTCCAGGCAAGACTTAGTTGACGACTCTCTTCTGGTTTGGATTATTGTAGAGTGTACAACGTCATGGACCTGGTCTAGCGCTGCTGGCCTTTGGGGGCATGCAATAACAACAACAACATAATCTCCAAATCTACGTAGCTAGGTTGATTAGAAGAATTAAGACATAAAGTTAACTAATATTATAGAAACAAAAGCAGAACATATATCTGAAATATGTTTGTATAAAAAGTACCAAAGTAAATAAAAATAAAAAAGTAAAAATTGAACCCTTCTGGGTTTTTTTTAAATATGAAAACTTCTATTGTTTAACTAATAAAAGTATACACATTACAAAATAGTTTAAATAACTTCATCTCTAAACGATAATTTGAATCACAAAATAAAGTTTTCTGTTCACTTTGACAACAAAACAAAGCGATTGAGGTGGATAATGCTTTGAAACGTTTTTAATTATGATGTTGTTAAATCATAAAAATACATAAATTTTTTATCCACTTTCCAATCAGTCGATGATCGGTGATGGCTTGGGAAAGACGAAAATATATTCGATGAAGAAATGGAAAACGATACAGTTTCAATGATAAGAAATATGCATTATAATTTTTTTATAAAAAAATACCCAGAAGAGATGTAGGAAAAAACGGAATCCAAAGCCATTAATATATTTTCCTTTTTGATTTGTCTTTTATTTATTAATATGTTTTCTATTGAACATTTAGTCAGAGTGGTAACGCAAAGATAACAATAGTTTTAAAACGAGAAAATGAACTACGCTTTTTATTCAAGAAGAGCTCTTAAATGGTATATAGGTAGCTTAAATTAAATGCATCACAGTTGAAGCTACCTTATAGGTTTTAAATTAGCATTCTAAAATTTTAAAAAAATTAAAAATGCTAAAAATAAAACAATTTTTATTTTATGTTAGGCAGAGAAGAAGAAACCTGATATATAAATTTTAATATATATATAAATTCCGTGAAGTTACTCCCTTTTCAATTCCATACAAAATATCATCAAAGCTATAGAATGAGAAATTTATATACAATCAACTTTATATATATCAATATACATATACATACATATAGATATATATACAGATAGGTAAAATATATATATATATATTTTATATATATATATATATATATATATATATATATATATATATATATATATATATATATATATATATATATATATATATATATATATTTATATGTATGTGTGTATACATATATGCAATAAGATGTAATGAAACTGATGTTGTTATTGTTGTCGTGTGCCAGCTAGGCTGGCAACATGGGGTGCGCTGCTCCACTTTTCCAACTGAACCATATTTTAGTGTAGAGTCCGACTTCCTCAGTACACACATGCCATAGAGACCAGTTTATAGGGTAGGCAACCATTCACACTCTATTCATACAAGGAAAGGATAAAGACAGGATAGATAGAGAGAGAAAGTACATCTATGCCCGAACAGGGATTCGAACCCAGGACCTCCTTATCCGCAGTCAGGCACGCTGACCACTAGACAAGTTGGGCGGCAATGAAACTGATAATAAATCATATAAAGAGGAGACAGAAAAAAATTTGAAAGATTTCAAAATATTATGAATCAGAATTTTAGATATAAATTTATTTCTTAGTAATTTACCTCTCTGCTATATATTTCTTGCAATTCTTTTCTCGATATTTTATTACGATATCTGTGTTTCTCTGCAATATTATTAAATTAGAGAAAGTAAATCAATTAACTCTTACAATCATTATTATTTTCCTTTAAGAAGAATTAGTGCGCAATAGCTAAGCTTTAACATAACTAATATACAAAATTTATTTATATACATTTATGTACGTAATTCCTGACATTATCATTCTTTATTTATTTATCACATTTTTAGAATTCCCCAAGTAAATAATTTAATGATTCATCATTCTAAATTTTAACCAATGATATACATACATTGTTTGCTGCTTTCTGTATTTATTGGATATCTGTTTGTTGCATATCTTTTTTCAATATTTATGCAGTTTTTCTCACTAAAAATTGCAAAGATTGGGTGACGTATATTTTCAACACAACAAGATATTTTATGATAAGATTTTTTTATTAGATAAACTCTTTTTAATTTGCTTTAGATTATATTTAGCTACATATAAAATTTTCCCGAAATTTCATCATTATTTATTTATTTCAAACATAGCCGAGTTCATTTCTAAGTATTTAACTACATCTGCGATATAAAAATGGGCATGAATTTTACAAACGCCTTTCCCAAAAAACTAATGGCTTGCGATTCAAGCACTTTTTTTGGAATCGGAGCCATAAAAATGAAAAATAAAACAAGAACCATCTCCTAAAAATGTCGTTACTTGACGTCAACTTTTTCACTACCTATGAAATGGAACGCCAGAGGCCATTTTGAAATTTTAAGTACCACATTTCATAAACAGGAAAAAAAAAGATCGAAATACCAAGAATGAATAAAATAAATGTAAATGCAGCCATTTTTTTCCTTTTTAAAGCATTGCAGCTTCCTGTAGTAATGAGCTGCCTTCAAATCGATGTCTCGGGCACATATTTCTACAGTTCGTGTGGCAGCAAATTTTGATCGGATGTAAATCTGGCACGGAGAACGAAAAAAAGTCTTTACAAGGATTACTAGGAATTCGATGCCAATCACTTTACGCGATGAGAAATATGTATTCTTTCAAGGCAGTTCGATTCCAATGGAATGTGTAGTGCAAATATTAGTTGCCAACTGGCGACGCAGAAACTATTTAGTAAATTTGAAGCGTATGTTAGAAATATTAGGATTTCTTTTAAAACTATTTAGTAAATTTCAAAATATATGTATTTTGCAAATTTTAGGTGAATGTCAGAAATTTTATGTTTTCTGTAAATAAGTTTATGTGGTATACTGATTTCTTGAGATTAAAAAATTGAAACTTTTTAAAAAATATTTAGTAAATTTCAAATGTATGTCAAAAATATTGTGTTTTCTATAAATAAGTTTATATGGAATAATGGTAAAAAGATTGAAACTGTTTTAAAACCTAATAGTAAATTTCAGGTGTATGTCAAAAATTTTGTTTTCTATGAATGAGTTTATGTGGAATAATAGTTTCTCGAGATCAAAAGATTGAAACTGTTTTAAAAATATTTAGTAAATTTCAAGTGTATGTCAGAAATATTATATTTTCTATAAGTAAGTTTATGTGGAATAAAGGTAAAAAGATTGAAACTGTTTTAAAACTATTTAGTAAATTTCAAACTATTGGAATAATGGTTCCTTGATATTAAAATATTGATACTGTTTTAAAAATATTTAGTAAATTTCAAGTGTATGTCAGAAATATTATGTTTTCTGTAATAAGTTTATGTGGTATATTGATTTTTTGAGATTAAAAAATTGAAACTGTTTTCAGTTAATTTGACAGAAGTTCAGTAGCTGCGTAATGGCAGCATTATATATTATTAATTTTGGCGCATCACTCTCATTTGCTGTATATAAATGCTTAAGAAAATCCATAACTAAATTAGAAGTAAAATTAAATGTTTTATTAGTGTTTAAGTAATAAAAATATTTTATTTTTTTGTTTGGAAATATGTACCACAATGTTTACTTTCTTCTTGTCAATGATTCAAATTTCAATTTGGAATAAATAATAGATGTGTTAAAACCACCAAATAGATATTAAGAAAATTTGGTAACAAAATTGCTTTAAGAAATTTGATAAAAATTTGATAACAAAATTACTTTAGGAGTTTAAGTATATAATTATCAAATCGACTATTTAAATCAATATTTTACAACCTCATTCATGATCATATTATAAACATAATATTATGACAAACGTTAAATTTCATTGATTTTTATATTCCTGGAACTTTTTTTTCAGATACAAATAAAATTAAATATTTGTATTCGGAAATAATGAAAAGAATCGTTAGGGATTTAACTTTGAAGCAAAACAATGACAGGTGATATTCTTTCAAACAAGGAAGCAAAATAATACAAGTATTATAATTATTAATGAGCACAGGTAGATGTGTAGCACTTAAAGTGCATTTTATCGGGAATAAAGTAATATAATATAGGAAATGAATGAGTGTCCATTTTAAGAAGATACTTGAAAATAGTAAAAAGTATTCATATTTTTTCAAAACTATCTTCAGTTATTTATTTGCATAGAAATAAAAAAAATGAAATATAAATTAATATTTTCACATAAGTTCAAATTAAAAGATAGATATAAATTTTTTATCATACTTCATTTGCATTAACAGCTAAATTATATTTATATAATGAGTCCGAAAAAATAAAATAAATTATACTTTATAAAAATTAATCAACGTATACAATATGTATAGCATTTTGAAATTCCCATTTAACTTATAAAGAGCTAATTATCTAATGAATTTTTTTTAAAAAGTTTTACTGAAAATCTAGATTTGAGTTTTGAGTTATTTCTTAAATTACTATTCGCACAAGAACTTTATATATAGCATTTCAAAAAACCAAAAACTTCATTTTAAAATAGAAAAGTATTGTTGTTTACTAGTGACACTTTGACAAGCAAAGCTCGCTATACTATGCGCATTAAGTCGATTGGGAGTGTCTTTCGTATTAATATGAGCACCATGAATGTGAAAGTACGATTTTGCTCTACACACATGCCTTAGGAACCCGTTTATAGGGTAGGCAACCATTCACACCTCTTCATACAAGGAAAGGACAAAGACAGGGTAGATAGAGAGAGAAAGTACATCAATGTTCGAACTGAGATTCGAACCCAGGACCTCCTTATCCGTAGTCAGGCACGCTGACCACTAGACAAGTTGGTCGGCATAGAAAAGTGTAAATAGTTAATGTAAGTTTTGTGTAACAAAATAAAATAAATAAAATAATTTTAACAGGAAAACACATTTAGTCTTTTTATATAATATATTAGAATCCATACCAATAATAACTGAAATATTGATACTTAATATACATAAATATGTAACATATACATAAATAACAAAATTCATTTAAAAATCTTTCATTGTTGAATAATTTTCATGGTGCACTATTAAAAAAGATTCATAAATTTTCTAATAAATAATTCCATCACATTTATTGGAATAAATAACGAAGCCAGTGATATCTTCTTATTCTTTACCTCTTTTATTTTAAGAGCTTATTAATTTAAAAGCAATTTTTCTTGAGATTAGATGGAAAGATAATCCATTGTTTTCTGCTATGAGAAACATAATTCAAAAGTTTAAGAACTTAGAGACTATCTTGCTATTCCAGAAGTACATTCTCATCAACAGATGTGATTGTAAAATATTCATTCTTTCTAAAACTTTTGGTGAGATTTTGGTAGTTGACCTTTATACCCAATATATTATGGAATAAACACCTGTGATAATTTTTCAAAATAGTGATTTAGAAATAATCGATTTTGTTGATCACTTCAAGTTTAACTTAGGATATGGTTAACTATCATGTAAAAATTATATTTTACCAGCTCATTACAAGGAACTGATAAATTATGCTTTATATATTATAGGCTTGGAAAATAGTAAATCTTAACATTGAATTTCAAAATATGTGTATTTCCTTATTATTAGTTGCACAATGTATCTTACTTATCAGAGGCAATACCTGAATATTTATTAGCTCATTGCAATTTACCAATTACACACACACACACACACACACACACACACACACACACACACACACACACACACACACACACACACACACACACACACACACACACACACACACATGCGTATGTATATATATATATATATATATATATATATATATATATATATATAATTTATATAATGAGTCCGCAAAAAAATTATACTTTAAAAAATTAATCAACGTATACAATATGTATACCATTTTGAAATTCCATGTAACTTATAAAGAACTAATTATCCAAGGTTTTTTTTAAAAAAAGTTTTACTGAAAATCTGGATTTCAGTTGTGTAAAAAAAGAAAATAGTTTTAACAGGAAAACACACATTTAGTCTTTTTATATAATACATTTGAATCTATATACCAATAATAACTAAAATATTGTATATACATAAATAATATATATATATATATATATATATATATATATATATATATATATATATATATATATATATATATATATATATATATATATGATCTTTTTTAAAGTGACAGTGCGTGGTGTACCCTGTAGCGCGATCTAATAGCCGACATGACACCAAACTTGGTATTTAGACTAATCAAAACACGAATAAAAAAAGATTCCGTAAAAAATATAGTTCAAAATATCACCGCTAGGGCATTTTGTGGCGCTTTATAATGCAGAAAATGTATAAAGAAAATACTAACGCATACAATCGACACTAAAATATTAATAATGTTTATTTACAACATTAACTTCCCCGGTGAGGAGTTAGACCACATTCAATATGAGCACCGTTCTCAGAAATAACACCGTGCATTCTGTGCACAACGTTTTCCGTAGCCGTAACGTAACATGTCACGAGGAATATTCCGCACTGTCTGTGTTATGTTGTCCTTTAAAATCGACGAATTTGATACTCCATCAACATAAAAGCACGTTCCGGTAACGTGAGAGACACGGCCACTGGAGATCGCTTATTTCAGCTGAGATAATTTGTCGGAGCTGTCTACTACTTGCTTTTATAGCCCCTATTACTGGCGCTGTTGCGCGATCGCACAACATTTGCATTTTTCTGATTTCTATAATTTCCAGATAAAGTAATAAAAATTTTACTTTTACTAATAAAATTTCTGTCAAGTTAAAATCTGCAAACGAATAATTCCGTTTAATTTAATAAAATGGAGGAGCGGTATTTTTCATAATTTGAACGTTAATTAAAAAACCTTTTTGATAAGAATTTCATTATGGGATTCCTTATCCACGTGTCGAGATTCTTTACCGGAACTCAAAACACCAATCAAATGTAACTAGAGAATAAAAAAAAGCATTTTTATATTTCTTTACTGGTAAAATTAGAATCTGAAGTGATAAAATGCAATGTAAGAATAAATTTTTCAGAAAAAAAAATATTTGTTGAAACTGTAGATTTATAAACACTTATAAATCTTATGTCAGTAGTTAAAGAAAGTATTGGAAAACGTTATAAGGAGAATTAATAAATAAAGAAAATATTTAACAATATCGATTTATAACTCCTCCTTTTAATCTCTGTAGAATAGTCAATGAATTGATTCATTTTTCTTGAAAGTAAATACATAAATATTACAATTGCCAATAAAAAATAATTAGATGTAATACGAAAATGAGGAAATATTTGTAATTAATTTTTTACTATGCTGATTTAAATCAACGTATAGAAAAATAATGTAAGGAAATTCAAGAAATTTCAAACACAAAAAATAATGAACATAAATTTCCACTATGCCATGCTTTTACCAAGTTTATCTTTTAAATTTGTGAATATTGATTTTTAATTGGTCTTGCTAATGAAACTACCAAAAACACGTAAATTATAGTTAATGATACATTTAAGAATGCTTGATGTAGCTTGAAGTTGCTTTGTTAAGAAAGCTGAGTGATAAATCTACGTATCTCATTTGCAAAAAATACTTAATTATTATTAAAACTCCAAGATACAGACGTATCACCAAAACGGAAATTTTATTATTAAGTAACACAAAAAAATTAAGCAAAGTTTGAACAACAGTACTCAACTACAAGTGTTTCATTTTGTATTGGTATTTTTATAAGGATTTCAACACATTTGCTTCATTATATAATTAGGAATAATCCATGAAACTGTCATATGAGCAAGTTTACATGTGAAAAATAGATACCATTAGGGAAATATGACTTTAACAAAGAATGTAATGAGAGAGAGAGAGAAATATGTGCCTAATTAAAACATTCTAGGATATGCCACAGCTCTGAAAAATATTAATATGAACTGGATAACATAAATCAAATAGTGATATTTAAAGTTTAAAACCGAAGATACAACTTAAAAAAATTTATTTGAAAATGGGACGATATAATGCAACAACTACAGATATTGCATTCTATGGTAATCCTAAATGAACTGTCTACTCACGAAATTAATTCAGAAATAAATTTCAAAATGTTCTTATAAACCAATGTGTAAGGAGTAGAATTTCTATTATTGAAGAGTATTCTTTTGATGATTCAAAATGATTTCTCGGAGATATGGATCCTTACAGACAGTCGATCCTCGATCCAGCACCTTTTCAATTGGCAATCCATCGGGGACAGTACTAGTAGAAGTATTCTACTCTTGAGGAAAAGCCTTTCGGTTCAACACCCAATCCACCTCCAGTGGGTCCCCTGACATGTTGGTCTGCCTGGGAATGACCTTGCAAAGGCTGCCGCCAGTAATCCTTTGAACCCGGAAGATCGCATGGCACTAACACCGTCGGAGATCTCTTCCATTACTAAACAACTCACTTCTAAAACCTGGGCTGACCCTCCTGCTCACCCTTGGTACTTCCAAAGACATCCTGGAGCCGCCACAACATTTAAGGGCTCCAGAGTACATCAGACGACACTGTCTCGACTTTCTACTGGCCACTTGAAGTGTATGATCTTTGAGGACGGTGAAAGAAAATACCCATCATGCCCCAAGTGCGACAATGCTCCGTTATGCCCGCTACACATCTTGACGTGCTTGTGGTTTTCTCGTGAAGAGGCTGTGAAAAGTCCACATCTGCTTTTGGACGTTTTGGCTATAGCATGCATCTGGCATCTGCATATCTTATGCATCTGGTCTAGTTCCACTAGACCAGATGGGGATTAGTCCCACCACACATCACCATTCTTTTGATGGAAGAAACTAAAATAAATACTTATAAAGTGCAGGTTTTAAATTATAAATCTTTATTTAATGTTTATGTGTGGAAATCGAACAGCGAGATTAACTACTAATGAACATAATGTCAAATTAATATTAAATCATTAAATCTTTATTATCTAAATTAACATCATTTATTAAAATTCATATCATGAAATATAATCCCTTTTACGTTACTATCCAATTTGTTTTTAATATAAAATACAAGAAATTTTTCTGTAAAAATTTAGAAATATATTTATAATGATGAAGATGAATAATTCCATAATGGATACAAATTGTCCTCAGAAAGTTTAGTTTCACTCTAAAAAAGATAAGCTAAGCAAACACCTTTCGTGAATTCTTTCCTCGTAACTATCCATCTTGATCTGATTAAACATTGCCATGGGGAAAATGAAGAACCATTTTTCTTACATCCTGTACTAAATACACCAATTGCAAATCGACGAGAAAGGTTTAAATTATAGCTCCAGTGATTAATCTCCTGATTTTATCTCCTGTTTATATAGATCTTGGTTTTCTTATATTCCATAAAAATGCTCATCCATATTTCATAAAACATCATTAATGATGTGGGAAATGCATTAGTGTCATAATCAGTGGGTAACAATTTCGATGATATAGCTGAAGATTGTCATGCTAGAACATTAATTCATATTAATGCTTCGTGAGATCGAATCTTCCTCCACTACTATGGCTTTGAAATTTGGAAAAGAGAATGCTTATCTCATCACTCGACTAAAGTTCGATAATTAAGAAGCAGTTTTCTGTGTTTTTCTCTTTGATTTGAAGTAAGTAGTTAGAAACAAAAGCAATACACGGAAATAATAAAATATCATTCAAGGGAAAAATCACATGACCATAAATAGGTAAGTTGATACATGTGATATGTTTCCCTATTGTGAATTTTCAAAAAATAAATCAATAAATTGAAAACAACTTATGATTTTACGCTATAGTCACCGAGTATTCTCGTTAAATCTGTAGAATCGAAAGTTCTGTGGTCGGTCGTTGAGCAGTTACCATGGGTGCAATGGTCTGGAGAAATTTACTCCCCCTTCAGATCAATGCCAAAATTGAGGGAGAAGATCCTCTGGTGCTGCCATCTATCGGAGGATTTGAAGAACATAAGTCGTTATTTCACCTTCGTGGTGCTCTTAAACGAAAGACGCTCCCAATTGACTTAAATTCGCATAGCCAATAGCGAACTTGGCTTGTCCAAGTGTCATTAGTAACAACAACAACACGCAAGAGACGGGATCGGTACTAGAAAAGACATCTCATCTCCACACCAATAGAATTCTCTCCATTAAGTATTTAACACTCATTAGTCATTTTTGTGTTATTGTTTTGAGTATACCTGACATTAAAACACATTTTCATCATTTAAGTCCCATGAATAATTAGTATTTTGATCCTCAAAAATGTTCTTAATCTCGTACTTGATAGCAGTTAAATTATCTTCATAAAATTATGAACACTAAAGTGCGTTTAAAACTAGTACACATATAAGTAATAAAAATAAACTATTTTATGATAGTTTATGATGATGTTAAATGGTATATTAGAAAGGGGCTATTTATTTAATTCTAAATTGTTTTGAAAGCTAAAATTATTAAAGGGATTCTACTTATATGTGAGAAACATTTAATGGAGTGTTTGATTTTGATAGTTGAGTATGTCAAAGAATATTGCTCTCTTTAAGTGGTCACTATGTATTCATCACAATAACTCTAAACTGTTATACACTTAAATATGGTAGTTAAGTTGTCGAACACAGTAGTTAATTTGGAGTGGAAAATTAATCATTAATTGGAATAAACTCATATATTTGTCAGTTACTATAATTAACTTAATACAGTTTTTTATAACATTGAGCAATCATGTATCTTACATTCAATGAAAAGCAGCGTAAGCTAATATTTTTTTTCAATGGTGGCGAACCCTATGCCACAACAAGTCCAGAAACTGCTTCTCATTTGTTGTTACCCAGTGGGCACCTGTGAACCAAGTTACGGAGGACAGTAGCGTTGTTCCCGCCCTACCACCACAAACCCATTTATAGGGTGGGTCACAATCATACATCATCACAGAAGAAAGGACAGAGAAACACACAGAGAAGAGAGAAGGAAAGAAACATCCATGCCCGAACCGGGATTCGAACATGGGACCCACAGTTCAGGAGTCAGAACCGCTAACAACTCAGCCATTGGTCTCGGCACGTCAGCTAATACATACATATATCTATATATGTATACATACATATATATATATATATATATATATACATATATATATATATATATATATATATATATATATATATATATATATATATATATATATATATACAATTCAATCATCAAGAAATCTATCTAGTTATGTATTGTTCACGAGAAGAACTTATTTGCCTTATAAACGGTCGTATTTTAACCTAAAGCCAATAATCTTGGCTCACTGAAAAATCTAAAAGTATAAAGTTAGGTTCACACACAAAACCCCAAATTTCAAAAACTTCTAGAGACTTTAGGTTTTCTATATCTTATCTGAGTACCTCATTTTTGAAGCTGTGTTGTTGTTGTTGTTACTAATGACACTTGGACAAGCAAAATTGCTATGCCTTAGCTATGCGAATTTAAGTGTATTGGGAGCGTCTTTCGTTTTAATCAGAGCACCATGAAGGAGAAAGTACGACTTTGCTCTACACACATGCCATAGGTACCCGTTTATAGGGTAGGCAACCGTTCACACCTCATTCATTCAAGGAAAGGAGAAAGACAGTATAGGTAGGGAGAGAAAGTACATCCATGCCCGAACCGGGATTCGAACCCAGGACCCCTTTATCCGCAGTCAGGCACGCTGACCGCTAGACAAGTTGGGTAGCTTGAAACTGTAATTAATGAATGAAAAGTCTGTATTTATGTGAAGCAGTAAATGAGAATTTGCCTTATTTGGAAGTTATACATTTTTAATTGTTTACACAACCAAATGATTTCCATAGTGAAATTTCTAAATTAGCGTTTTCATCATTATTAAAATGTAGGAAATAGCTCATAAATTGTCATGCTCAAATCCATCATTTCTTTTTCTTGATGTTTTGAAGCCTTCACATATGTCTTTATCTAACAAAAATTATTCCAGAGAAGACTACATTTATTCAAATTTTCAAAAAGCAACTTCCTTAAGATAATAGGCATTCTATTCTGTGATGAATGAAAATTGTAGCTGCCCACCCTATCTAGTGGTCGGCGTGCATGACTGCGGATAGGAAAGTCCTGGGTTCGAATCCCGGTTCGGGCATGGATATGATATCCCTCTATCTATCCTGTCTTTGTCCTTTTCTTGTATGAATGGGTTTTGAATGGTAGTGCCTACCTTATAAAGGGGTTCCTATGGCATGTGTGTACTGAGGAAGTCGGACTCCACACTAAATTACGGCTCATTTGGAAAAGTGGAACACAGCGCACCCCATATTGTTGGCCTAGCTGGCACAAGATAGCAACAACAACATCAAAATTGTAATAAATATTGTATGAATTTCCTACTCTAATGTGAAAACACTCTTTTTATATTTTCTGTGTTAAAATAGAATTTATTTTTAATGAAACCGTGGTTACGAATGTTGTTACTAATGACACTTTGACAAGCCAAGCTCGCTATGCCTTGGCTATGCGAATTTAAGTCAATTGGGAGCGTCTTTCGTTTAATCAGAGCACCATAAAGGTGAAAGTACGATTTGCGGTTTTTAAATCCTCCGATAGATGGCAGCACCAGAGGATCTATTCCCTCAATTTTGACATTGATTTTAAAGGGGATTAAATTTCTCCAGACCATTACACCAACGAAATTAGTACATTATTTTGTTGCATAGTACATGATTTTTCGCTTGAAATGTAGCTATTATTTTGTTAATTTGTTGTTGTTAATGACACTTTGACAAGCCAAGCTCGCTATCCATTGGCTATGCGAGTTTAAGTCAATTGGGAGCGTCCTTCGCTTTAATAAGATCACCATGAAGGTTAAAGTACGACTTTGCTCTTTTTAAGTCCTCCGATAGATGGCAGCACCAGAGTATCTACTCACTCAATTTTGACATTGATTTGAAGGGGGAGTAAATTTCTCCAGACCATTGCACCCATGGTAACTGCTCAACACCGACCACAGGACTTTCGATTCTACAGATTTAACGAGCACGTATATCGCATGTACTCGGTGGGTCTTTGGCGGCTTTGGGAATCGAACCCCGTCTTTCCGGATGGAAGGCCGATACACTAACCACTAGGCTACCACGGCCTGGTTGCAAAAGTAAAACATTAAAAAAAATAAATTATTTTCCACAAAAAGAGAATAATTATTGATATCCAGAAACATGATTTACATTTATTTTGATTTTATTTTAGTAGTTTTCAGAGAAAGAATCATTTTTCCTCAATTTCAAACATAAATGGTGTATATATATATAAAAAAAATTTCTTTATATTACGAATTCTCTTTTTGATCGAAATTATTTTATATCCCAGAATCCCCCTCACAGACGAATGAACTGCGATATTTTTGAAAATTGAGCTGTAATAAAACTGATCTAACGTAAAGCCTCAAATGCCCTAGAACAATCCTGCGAAGATTGAAATTGTCTTTCACGAAAATATCGGAGCGGAAAAAAAGGAAAAAAGTTGCCAAAGCTGCCTAAACTCCCATCGAACCGCGTACACCAAACTGATAAAGACATAAAAAGAAAGAACGAACGGAGGGCGAAATGACAGCATCAGAGGGTAGAAGAAAATAAAGTAGCTCGCAGACACAAATTGAATGCCTTAAGAAGTGCTCTGTGGTTTCTTCTATTTAATGTGACAAGAAAACTTCAGATTTATTTAGAGCAACAGTGGTATTGTTTGCATTAAATAAGATAGAAAAAAAGTGCCTAGCTCAAAATGAAAACGCATCATTTAGAAATAAATTTCTGTTTGGTAGACATTTGAATGACAATACTGTCTGAATCTATTTCGTAATTGTTTGTGGTTATCCACATTTCGGAACTGACACGACATTTATTAAAATAAAATACCTCGCTAGGTTTACTGAGAAAAATTAAATTGATTGTGTTGCGTCATCTTTTTTATTTTTGACTTCAATCGAAGTTAAAGCAAATATGTTTTTCTCTAACATTTCTATGTATCAAGGGTGGCCAAGCTCATATTTGAAATAGTTCGTGAGCCGCAATTAAATACGTATTTAAAAAGTATGTTGTTGTTGTTGCTTATGACACTTGGACAAGCCAAGCTTCGCTATGCCTTGTCTGTGCGAATTAAGTCAATAGAGAGCGTCTTTCGTTTGGATCAGAGCACCACGAAGGTGAAAGTACGACTTTGCTATTTTTAAGGTGCCTCGTCATTTTGAGCCACGGTCAGATGACGAGGGCACACTTGAGCTGGCATCCTCCTCTCCATATCCACGCCTCACCAGCGGAAGGACTTTGGACGTCACAGATGAACGTGGACACGTCCCCAACCCACGGAGCTCCAGCAACCCACTGAAGGAGAGTACACCGTGGTCACCCTCCCAACCACTGCCCGCAGCAAATGATGCTTTACTTTTCTGAGCTTACGGGAAGCGTTGTGAAGCTACTGAGCCACTGGAGCTCTAAATAAGTACGTTATTCCCAATAATGAAATAATTCGTGACTAGCAGCCTTTTTTAAATTCAGAATACGATTCTGTGGTACAGATTTACAAAATTCAGTAATCGGCGTCGACTTATAGTTTAATTGTAGAGCTTGATCTTCTTACATCTCTATTAATTCTAATTCTCTAGATGCTTTTTGAGTCATAATTATATTGGAAATGGAAAACTCATTTTGAACTATATTAATTTGAAAGGGATGAAAAAAATCAATGGAGGATTTAAAATATTTCAAGTTTTTTTAAAATATTTCAAATTTTTTTATTTCAATATTCAATATTTAAAATATTTCAAGTTTTTTTTAAATATTTCAAATATTTTAAAATATTTCAAGTTTTTTCAAGTTTTAAAATATTTCAACATATGTTTTATTTTTTTGACAATGCATCTTCACATACAGCCGGATTAACAGTTGAGTTTCTTAAGCAAAAACAAATTATAGTGATCGAACATCCACCGTATTCACCTGATCTAGCTATGTGCGACTTTTGGTTATTCTTTAATCTAAAAAAGAACTTACGTGGACGTCACTTTCATTCAGAAGAAGAGATTGATGTGGCTATAAATGCATTTTTTTTATCTATTCGAAGACATGAATGACTTGAGGCATTTAATCTGTGGAAAATTCGTCTACAAAATTGCATTGATGCTGGAGGAGACTACTTTGAACACACCTAAAATTTTGTAAGTATAACTTTAAAAACCTAGTTGTACCTCAAAAATTTCAGAGTGACCCTGGTATACTCCTTTTTCTTGTTTAATATTGGAACAAATGTTTTTAATTCGAGGAAAATGACAATATGTTTTATTTTTAATGTCCTTTTGAAAAGTTGTAATTTAGTTAGAAAACTATATATACAATGTGAGAGGTCAGATATTATTCGATCTTTGCCTTACAATTTTAAATTCAGTGTTTGTAAATGTTCCTTTGACATCTGTCAAAAGCATTAAGTCTTGTAACCAACCACTCGGCATCATCTGATTCTGAGTAGGTTATTTCCTTTTCATTCAGAAATGCAGCAATCGGATCAAATAAATCTACAAATCTATTTAATACGTTGTAGCTAGATAACCATCTAACACTGCAAAATAAATTAATGTCATTTGGAAGTTCTTCGTCTTTTAATTCTCCAAGGAAATTTTTAAGCTGTCGAGGGTTTTTGCATTGGTGTGAATGTAATTTACAATGTAACCTTTTTGTGGGATCAATTTGAAGACCGCAAAAACCAATGTTCTTAGATGGGAAAAACAGAAGATGTATGAAGCTTGGTTCAACACCCCTGGTCAAACCCACGCTAAAGGTATGATCTGTGGATCATCAGCGGGATTGCCTCTGAAATTCTAAGATGCTCTAGGCAGAAGATACGTTTAATCGTAGGCTTCATAACTGGGCACTACTATTTCAGAAAACACCTCCATAAAATGGGACTGTTTCAGCAAGACCCTATCTGCAGGAAATGTCATACGCAAGAGGAAACGGCGAAGCATATCATTTACGAATGCGAGGCACTTGTCCTCCCTAGATTAACTTCTTTAGGCATTATCCATACTAGAGTGTTACACCTAGACTCCATTAAAGGGTATATCGGACTTTATTAATAAAGTGGGTGACCCGAGCAACTGTAACTAGGAAACATTGGGTTTGGAGTTAATAGTACAAAATGCTGATAAATGCAGAGCTGCCCAATGACATACAAACCCAACTCTAAGATGACGGTGACAATGACAAATAAACGGTGTATAACACCGTTTTCATAACATCAGGATATTTTAAATATTTTGTAACGAGATGTTCTCAGTGAATATAATAAATCTAATAATTCTTCTTTAACAACGAAGTCAAGTGAAAAAGTCAAATTGTATAAAAATTGCCAATTGTGGAAGATCTGTGATATCTGTCGATTCGTCAAAGGCTATACTGAATGCAATACAGTTCTTCAAATCATTTTTTAAATTATATTCAAGAGATGTATTAATTGCAGTTATGCAGGTTGTATGTCTCGAGACGGGAATTTGAGAAACAATTTTGTGCACTGCTGCATTATTTGGATCCAAAACTTTAAGTACATCCTACAAGTTTATTTTTAATAAACTCCTCCTCTCCATACGGGCGTTTTTCAAGAGCAATATTCCAGGCAATAACGAAACTGGCTTCAGCCACATTATTAGCTTGATTTCTAATGGTAATCAAAATTAACTGTTTATTTAAATTTGATTTTAAAGAAGAAAGATTATCTGATCATAATTTGGAATGTTGTGGATTCTGATTAGAAAATTGAGGATGATTGATTTGATAATATCGACGTAAATTGCTAGCTTTACCAATTTTAACTGTAGAATTACAAATAACACATAATGCTTTTCCGTTATTGTAAAGAAAAAAGAAATTCCTACTCATTATTAAAACTTCTATTTTCTTGCTCGTATTTTCTTTTTTTATTTCTGCTCTGTGACGTCATATTTTTAAAAGAACTGGAAATAAATAAGGAAATTAAGAAAATGCAAGTTTTTTGTTAATAAAACAATAACGGCAAGTGTTACATACTACGAAACAAGTTTTGGTTAACTTATCAAAAATTACACACTACAAATTACATTCTTAGTAAGAGAGATACAAATTGTTTAAATTAGAGAACAATGTCTATTGTCCGATTGCAGTGAAAGTTTCAAATTCAAAATTTGTCTAGAGATGGTCAATTACGGATGATTACGCCACTGTATATTTTCGTTCCAGCAGTATTCGACGAGTCATATCATTCTTAACTTGGACGGAAATGAAATTTATTAAAATGTTGCACTTAGTCTTCCATATTTGTTGTCAGTAATTTAAAAAGAAATTTTGAAACACATAAGGAATAATAGTAATTTTTTTTAAAAATATATAATGACATAATAAGGAAAAGGCAATTCGGGGACTCGAGAACCATAAATAATCCTTCAAAGAACCGCATGGGCTCGCGAGCCGCAGTTTGGCCACCCCTGCTATATACATTTATAAAAAATGTTTTACGGATATTTTGTATTAGATGTAATAATTGTAACTTAAATCTATTAAAAAATACCATTTTATAATTACGGTTAGAATAAATACAGAAAGCTTTCAAACGTATACTAATCGTTTTAATAGCCAACCAACTTGTCTAGTGGCCATTGTGCCTGACAGCGGATAAGGAAGTTCTGGCTTCGAATCCCGGTTCGGGCATGAATGTACTTTCTCTCTCTGTGTATCCTGTCTTTGCCCTTTCCTTGTATGAATGAGGTGTGAATGGTTGCCTACCCTATAAACGGATCCCTATGGCATGTGTGTACTGAAGAAGAAGGACTCCACACCAAAAAATATGGTTCAGTTGAAAAAGTGGAGCAGCGCACCCCCATACGACAACAACAACAAGAATCGTTAGAATACAGAGGCGTTTATACATAAATAACAATTTCCCAAAGTGCATTTTATATCATGGATACAAATTCAAATATATGCTGTGTGAAATGCATTCCTTTAAATTAAATAGTTAAAATGGGTTTGTTTTTCGTTGGAAAAGACGTTTTTTTATGCTTTCTAAAAAATGAAGGTTTACTTCATTGTAAGTGAAATGGAGCAAAACAGTTAAAATAATTTAGTGATTAAAATAAAGTTAGTAATATTCCTTGTATAAGAATTTTACTTATTTCCAATATAATAACTAAAGAAATATTAGGTTGCATAGTTATTATGATGGGAATACTTCATATTAAATTATTTTCAAAATATATTTGAAAATTTAATTTTAAGAAATTCTTGAACTTAAACCATGTCTTTTCACATTTTTAAAATATTCTTTAAAACGTTTTTTTCAACTTACAAAAATTTTTCAAATTCTTAAAAAAATATTTTTCAACTTTTAACATTTTTCCAATTTTTTCAGAAATTCTTAAAATTAAATTTCCACTACATCATTTTAAAAGAAAAAACTTGGATAGTTAAGCCATTTTGTTCATGTTTATTTGGAAATAAATAAATAAATAAAAGTTATTATTTTTATGTGTTTATTCATTAAGACGAATTTTATCTACAGATAATGCTATGCAAATAAAAGTTAGATTTTCGGCATTTTGGTGTAAGCAAATATTTATTTTCCCTATTATTTTTATATTTAAAATGTTTCCTTCATAAAAAGACATTCATTTAATGTTATAAGGTATCAAATAATATTACATTTTCTTTGTAGCTGGTTTCTATTATTGAAGTACAATTTTACTGCTTCAGATTATATGTATATTCTAAAGTATCAAAAATCTATTAGTAAAAATCTCTAAAATCCTTCTATTTTTAAGACATTTTGTGAGCCAACTTGAAATAACCATGCGCATTAAAAATCAATTTAGTAAGAGAAAGTTTTTTTGGGATATAAAAAAGACAAAAAGTTCTTTTATGAGAAAAATAAGAGTTCTGGCAAAAATAAGTCTTATCATTCAAACTTTTACAGGAAAGAATTCTAAAGTATCAAAAGCTATAACAAGATGGAATTGTCTTTTATCAGTTTCTAAATCTCCTTCATTTAAGAGAGGAAGTCTACGTGACGAGTAAGTACTCACATAATATCCTCCGAAAGAACTGTTTGTTAGCAAACAGTTTTTTCAATATTATTCTTTATTAAATTTTTACAGTAATGAGATATGCTAATTTAACTGAGCAGTATATTTTTGCTTCCTTAGAAAAACTTCGATGATAAAAGGTAGAAATTTTTTGCTGTTTATTAAAGTACAAAAAAGTTTTTCTTTTTTATTGGAAGAAAAAAATCTGCTCATTTTGTTTTCACTTATAAAATAAGCTTGTCTATTTTTCCTAAAAAAAGTAAATTCTTAAATTATTCTGAGTCTATTATAAAATTTGAGTTATTAAGGAATTCTTTTACATGCAGAATTCAGCACAGAAAAGCAGCCTGTCGTAATATCGAATATTATGTGTGTGTGTGTTATTTACAATTGTGTATTATTTATTGTATATTACGTTGTTGGCTACAAAACCCCCATGTGTGGGATTTATATTCTTTAAAAGAACAATAAATAGAGAATTCAATTTTGATATCTTAGAGGAATTTAATTCAAATTTTCCAGAAGAGAAGCTTTAGTTATGTTTCTTTCAGCGGGTAGCATCCTTCAGTGTAGCATGCCACAGATCAGATCATGATTGTCTGGTGCACCAGAAGAAAAGCTTCAAATATGCTCCTTTTAGCAGGACGGCATAGCATGCCACAGATCAGATAATGATTGTCTCGTGTGCATGAATTGATTACACCAGGAGATAAGCTTCAGTTATGTTCCTTTCTGCAGATAACCTTTTTCAGTGTAGCATGCCACAGGTCAGATCATGATTGCCTCCTACACCAGAAGAAAAGCTTCAGTTATGCTTCTTTGAGCAGAATGGTATAGCATGCCACAGATCAGATAATGATTGCCTCGTGTGCATGAGATTCTTACACCAGAAGAGAAGCTGCAGTAATGTTTTTTCAGTAGGATGGTGTAGTATGCCACATATCTGATCTTGTACAGTGTGTATGAGGTGTTTACATTTTAGAAGACGATCAGCAAAGTCTAATGGTCTGCTCGGTTACTTGACCTGTCCACCTATGACTTTTACTTGGGAGACTGTTAAAGGAAAGAATATACTAAGCAAATCAACATATATTGTAGAACTGAAGATTAGGACCCAAAATATCACCCATAGCATCACAACACAAGAACTGAGAGGAATACATATAAATCTCCTCAAATGCGCTCACATATGGGGTGAAATGGATGGAGGACATTTTCAGCTCCTATAGTGAAGGGAGTTGTTGTTGTTCTCGTGTCCATGAAAATAGTGTAGATAACAGATAATAAGGAAAGTCTTTAAACTCCATCGAAAGTCTTGACCACTGCCTCTGCAATTAGGGGTGCATCAGGGCTGTAGAGAATTTCTTGCAATGAGTCCCTGAGTGGGACCATTCCCATTTTTAATAAATTTACCGCAACAGCTGGGCATTCCAAGGTGTGACTGGACTCCTGGGCAATGTAAGCACATATGTTCAATGTAAGCACATATATTCCTGGGCAAGAACATATGTGCTTACATTGAACATATGTTCTTGCTTTATCCGGGAGAAACTTCATGCCCTTATGGTGTTCTGAGTGCAGGGAGTAATGATATTTAATACATTGCATTCTATCTTATGCGTTAACTTTGCGGACCGCTTTTATGCGCCATACTCTGTAGCTTAACCAAAAATCTAAATCATAAGGAGTTTCTGTTTAAGGTGTATAAAGTTGTATTAATTAATGATATTATACAGTAGCAAAGTTGAATTAGTGAAATTAAAGTAGTTGTTTGCCTGGAACTTATGATGCCTTCAGTGCCATGTGCGACCGTATTACAATATTAATATTCTGTATGAAGATAATAAGTGTCCACATCAGACATTCACTATTAATTGCAACGTAGTGGAGCAATTGCATAACATATTTTGTATTGATTAACTGATCGTAAGGCCTAGCTTATGATATGTTGTAATGAAAAGAGAAATAGCTTCCCTTTTACCAAAACTCATTCAAAGACAATTTTATTAAAACAAACCAATATTCTATCAGTATAATTAGAGGTCTATCTTTAAGTTTCTTCTTCTTTTTCAGCATGACAGCCCGGGGTGGGCCAAGGCTTCCCTCAGAACACTCCTCCATTGTGTTCTCCCGAGAGGGGACAGTTCTCCAATTTGTCCCTTTCAGCTCTTTAAAGTCCTCCTTTACACAATCAGCCCATTTAAGTTTGGGCCGATCCCTAGATCTGTTTGCAATGGGCCTATAATTAAAAATTCTTGAAGTCATAGACGAGGGGTCCATTCGACAGATATGGCCCGCAAATCTCAAGCGACATATTTGAATATAATTGACGCTATCAGATTCTTTAAAAAGTCTGTAGAGCTCGAAATTGTATCTGTGCCTCTGAATTCCATTCTTATTTACAGCACCAAAAATCTTTCTTAGGATTTTCCGTTCAAATATTACAACTTTATTTGACTGAGTCTTTGTTAGAGTCCAGGTTTCGCATCCATAAGTGAGAACAGGTCTTAAACTTTAATTTTTGTTCATGACTTTTAAATTTACTTGAAGCTTTGAAGATTGAAGTACTTTGTAATGCATTTTAAAATGAAGGCCTTGAATAAATAAGACCTTGTTTGCAAAAAATGGTATTTTAGTAACAAGGAAACTAAAGCATTCACAGCATTAATTACTGTCAGTTATGAAGATGATATGCAATATTGTTTTTATCGTCCTTCACTGCAAGGGATATAATATTTTATTTTGTTGGATACCAAGTCACGTAGGTCTTGATGGAAATGAGAGAGCGGATGCACAGCAAAGACTGCATCAGATCCTGTTTTACATTCGATTCCGCTCTCTGATTTGAGAAAGGGTATAAAAAGTTTTATACATGGTCTTTGGCAGGAATTATGGAACATGCAGGTCTTCAACAAGTTACATACCATATTCCCATCCCTCACTACATTATCAGTTTTGCCGTTACGAAGTGCAGATGTTAGATTAACTCGCCTTCGTATCGGACACACACGTTTCACACACAGACATTTGTTTTTAAATGAACTAAATCCATGGTGTGAAACGTGTGATGAACCATTTACTGTTTATCATATTTTAATTTCATGTCATGATTTTAACCAACAACGTTTACACTTTTTTAATACAGATTTTATAACTTTACCTGATTTAATAGGGGATCCACCCCATAGAAACCTATTTGCTTTTTTAAGGGCAATAGGTTTTTTACATTATATTTAATTTCAATTTTAAATTTTGAAATTATATTGTGATATACCTTCCTTTATATTTTATTAATAGATTTTAAAATTATATATACACTTATTTTTGTTTTTTAAAGTTTTAATGTTGTTTGGGTAAAAAAAAATAATAATTAGAACAAAATATATATATATATCAGAAATAGTTTTCTTGCCGCAGCATGTCCAATTTTGGACCTTGCGCCATAAAACCCAACCAACCAACCATCGTCCTTCACCGTTCTAAAGACTGCAGTTTAAGTAAATCTGTGTTTATGCTTTGTATAATATTTAAAATAAATTTGACATTAACATTTTTTTGGCTTTTTGAATGTGTATTTTTGGTAATTGCTATCTATTATAGGATTTGTTTGAAGTAAAAGGAATCGTGGTTTCTTCTTAATATAGCCCTAACAGTAAATTATTCCAAAGGAATAGGAGAATAGAGCAAATGCCAACTATCCCATAAGATACAAATGAAGTTCCAGTTCAAAAAAATAGTTTTTATTTTTTACATTTTTCCTCATTTCAATAGCATTTATAGAAAATTAATGGTTTAGATTTCAAATTTTGTGGAATATTAAATAACATTAAATCAATACAGCTTAGTAAATAAACTGCAAACATAAGAATGATTTGCATGCATTAAAGGAAAATTTTTTGGCAATCGATATTTTAAATAAAAAAGTAGTTTATTCTAAAAAGTTTTCAATGTTTTGAAAGAAAGTAGCTCTAAACTTTTCAAAACTAAATTTTCAAAGGCTTAGAGTTTAATCACGCTACCCCTAGCACAATTAGCATTAAATACGCTATTAATATTACAGTCATTGTATATAATTTTTATTTAAATCCTTTTAGTTCTAGACCAGACTGTTTCAGGTTAGACAAACAGCTGTGTTATCTAATCTAATATTAAATTATCTGGTAAATCATCCTAAGTTCGAGTGGGGTTTTAAAAGGGCCTCACACAGTTTGTGTTAAGCATTTTTGTGATATCTTTGCTGAAAAGATAATAATAATTTTACTAAAATAAATGTCTAAGAAATGTATTAAGCAAAAAGTGATACAAGTGACATTAAGACGATTTGTGGCTACCACTAAGTAATAGTTTTCTTATGAGTTATTATTAGTAGTGATAAAACATTATGTAATACATAATGTTTTATCACTACTGGAAGTATGTAATATATACTTCCTGCAAAATTGGGCGCTGAGATTTTTCTATACTAGTACTTTAGCGGATATAACCATGCATTAAACTAATTTGAAAAGCAAAAATTGAGTACCTATCTAAATTTTTTCAAAAAAGTAGGAAACCGTAATCAATTCAGAAATTAAATGTATATATAGCTTCATCAAAGGATTCCATTCCACTGGATTCCTATACAACTTTTAATTTCATTCGTATTGGACACTCCGTAATTTAATGTAATATCACACACTGTTTCATTCATTTGAGTAGTGGTCCAAAGAAAGATTTCTTCTCTGATTTTTGATTTCTCCTCTTATTGATTTGGAAAAAAAATAACTCTGCAATAGCTTCAGTAAATTAAAATGTCATTTGTTTCGTTCTTCAATGCATTGCAATCAAAAGATACCTAATAACAGAGTAATAAACATCCCAAGCAAGATATTGTCACAGGAAACCTGCAGCAAATAGATATACTTATTTTAAAAATAGTTCAAATGAAAACTAAGATTCAGGTTCAGCTGAATGTAAGATAAGCAATTAAAGAATTTTAATAGTTATAAAAATGGTCTTTTTCAATATTTATTGCTCAAAAAATTGTGTCTATTCTCTCACTTGCGTTTTAGGGTCAAGTTGTTTGAACCCTAAGTAGATGTTCAAGATCTACTTAGGGTTCAAACAAAATCATGCAAATATTGCACTACATGTTGTATTTGTGTTTATATTAGATTCAAATAAATAAGGATCTATAATTACCATTGTTTTCAAATATTACAACTTTTTTTTTTATATCCTACGCTCGTTCTCGGCATCTCATTCATTAATTGACGTGCAGCCCAATAAAAAGATGAACAAGTATAAAAACAAGAGTGTAAATCCTTTAGTAGCCTCAAAAGAGTTGTCAGTCATAAACTTTAAAACTTCAGGGCAGGGCTTGAGGTGAGCAGCATCCATATCGTCATGACTGCACAATGGACAACGAGAAGAGTCCATTACACCTATTCGATGCAGATGCCTTTGCAGATAGCCATGTCCAGTTGTCACCACCATCCAGTTGTCAAATATTGCAACTATAAATTATTATATGGTCTACAGTTTTCATCCCTTATATCAAAGGTTTCATCACTTATATAAAATTTTAAAGCAATTCTTTCAAGTGTTGCTGGTTTAATTTTAAACATTCTTATTTTAAATTTAAATGAATTGTCTGAATATTAAAAATCTCATATCGGATGAAATTGTTTTAAAAGAGAGATAGATGCAGAAGCAATTTATTAACAACATTATTGCATCTGAGATCACGACGAACTGTTGGAAACATTAAAGCTTGTTAGACAAGGAGAGAATGCACACTCAATATTAAAGGCTAAGCTTTGGCTTAAAATTATGAGCCATTGAAGTTGCGAGAGATCATTAATTGATACATTCAGTAATCTTGATAACTTATTCAATAAGATTGTTGTTCTAGTTGTATAAATCATAGATGAAATATTTCTATTTTTTCTTTGATCTTCTTTTTGATTATCCAGATTCAAAAATTCATGAACAAAAGGACTTTCCATCGTAATTAATTGTCTTGTTGTTACTTATGACACTTGGACAAACCAAGCTCGCTATGCCTTGGCTATGCGAATTTAAGTCAATCGGGAGCGTCTTTCGTTTAAGAGCACCATGAAGGTGAAAGTATGACTTTTGCTCTTCAAATCTTCCGATAGATGACAGCACCAGAGCATCTACTCCCCAATTTCGGCATTGATCTGAAGGGGAGTAAATTTCTCCAGATCATTGCACCCATGGTAGCTGCTCAACGACCCACCACAGGTCTTTCGATTCCACAGATTTAACAAGCACGTATATCGCATGTACTCGATGGCTCTTTGGCGGCATTGGGAATCGAGCTCCGTCCTTCCGGATGGAAGGCTGGTACCCTAACCACTAGGCTACCCCGGATGCTTTTATCCAACTGGTAAATTCCATCTCAGGGCTAAATACAGGGAAGTATGCTGGTGCAACAACCACAACAACGGTCCGTAGATAATTGTTTCACTCCTCAATATTTTTTTGACCAATCCATTAGTCTATGATATTCATGCTTCCTAATCTGTATTAAAGAAAATTGGATTATTTACTTCCAGAATCTAAATAAATAATTTGACATATCGTTTCAAATTCCTTTTTGAAATGGTTTAACACTTGATAATCTTTCATTATATCCCAAGAGCTTTCAATTAGTAACCAGTTAACTTATATTTGTTCCGCTGAATTCATTGATGTTTCTTAAATGTTTGCTGGATGTTATAGTTTGCTACAGACATTCACGAATGTGAAATTTTATGAATAGAATAATTCAATTCAGGAAACTTGTAAAGGATGGCCATAGCTTAGAATGATTTTTATAAAATTATATTAACATTTCAATTTTAAAATTACTAATCGCTTGTTGAGTTGCATTTTTAAAATTTTTTATGATTAGTAATTTGAAATGATTTACAATGTATTCAAAATTTATCATGTCGAAACCTTTTGCTGAGAAGTTCCTGAAATTATATTATAAATAGTACAAGTTTTTTTGTGTTAAAAATAATCCAAAACAAAACTATTTTAAATGTGAAAATAAACGATTGTAAAAACTCCTTAATTTCTTCAAAAATATTCATAAGAAAACTGTCATAGAATTGATGGATTGATAAAATATTTCATTTAATTTTAGAAAAGACATCTTGCAGAAAAATGGAATGTTTGACTTGTCTGAAAAAGGCATCAGCAACAAATTTATTGATTTTCGTTTGGTACCAAAAATAAATGTGATTCGTCCTGGCTGCAAACATAAATTTCATCGGTAAACACATTTTTTCTATTTCTATTGAAAGTTATACACCTCACAGACATCTTATTTTAACTGTTCGCTAAACTACGTGAAAAATATATTTAAAACATGATAATTTATACATGGGTTTGTCAGACATTTTTGGCCATCACAAAAGTACACTTTCATAAAATAATTAACTTCAACTGCATTTAAAACTTCAAAAAATCTTATTCCTTATTTTCAAATAATCTAATGATTGATTATTTGAAAATTGATTATTTTCGAATAATCAATCAAATAATCAACCTTTGATTTTTTGTCAAAATATATATGTTTTGAAGATATCTCAATTTTGATAAACGATAACAAAAGCAAACACTTTCCTCCATGCTTTGATATATCTATGTGTGGCTGTTTCTAATATAACATAGTTATTTTTATCTTACTTTAATAAGTGTGTGAGTGTGTGCAGATTAATATGTTTTGAAACCAAATGAAACATTATTTTTAAATTTTATATAATATTTAAATAAAATGCTTAATATAGAAGAGAGAAAATGGTTTTTGGCATTAATTCTTTTGCAAATTTGAATGTTGAGAATTCATTAATAAAAAGAAATGATTATAAAAATGAGTGATTAATGAAAGGTATAATATAGATTCATCCAAAATACTTTTTTTGAGCAAGATTCTGTTCTTATTTTGTATAAGTTCTGATTGGATTTCAAATCATTAAATTCTTATTTCTTATGAATTTGTTATAATTCTTATATTTTTCTTATTATTCTTATAAATTTGTAGAATATTGAATTTTTATCTTGACTTTGATAGCATAAGGATGCGATTTACCTATACTGCTGGCAACCTAAATTGCAACACCAAGAAAGACAAGAGATATTACAACAAAATTTATTTTGTAGATAACATGTGGACCAAGTATCAAATAATTAAATTTAAAGACTTCTGTGAAATGTGGTTCCTGCCAAAATCAGTAGCCAGAATATCCGCCATTGTTGGAGATCACCGTTGTCACACGATTCGGCATTGATTCAAAGAGACTTTGAATGTGTTTTTGGGGTACAGCAGACCACGCCGCTTCCACACGCTGCCAAAGTTGATCTGGTGTAGCTGCTAAGGATGTAATCTGGGTCAATCATTTAGCAACCATGCACAATGTTTTCTATCAGTGAGAGATCCGAAGAGCAAGCCGACCAGGGATGCAATTCAATCTGGCGATTGATGGAGGACACTTGGACAATGCGTGCCACGTGTGGTCGCACATTATCCTGTCGAAATGTAGATGTCAGTAAGCCCTGAAGGAAAGAAAGGAGAACTGGCTCCCACACTTTGGAAACGTAGAGCTGGCTGTTTAAAGTACGGGCTATGCGTGCTAGAGGAGTGAGAGAGATATCCCATACCGCCCCATACCATAATACCTGGTGCACAGCTAATGTGGTGGTACATAATGCAGTTGTTCAACATCTTCTCTCCACGGTGTCTCCAGACTCGAATGCGACCATCGTTGTTGTTGCAGACAGAAGCGTGACTCGTCAGTAAAGACAATTTTATTCCATTCTGCCGTCCACATCCTTCTTTTATCACACCATTGGCGGCAAAGACGTCTGTGGTTCTGCGTCAAGGGTAGATGAAGCAATGGGCATCTAGCGGACACACCACTTTGCTATAAACGCATTGAATGGTACGTGCAGACACTGGATGATGCGTTACAGGTGAAATGAGATGTGCTATATTTCGGAATATGGCTAAGCGATCCGTCACTTCCACATACGCACTATTTGCCTGTCGTCGTATGAAGTGATGCACTGAGGTGGAGGCTGTTGTACACGTTGGTTCGTCGCACCCTCCTGCATCCAATGGTCACACATCCGCATTACAGTTGTTTGGTTTCGTCCAACAGGACTACCGATTTCCCTGAAAGGTAATCCACAACCTCGGTAGGCCACATTTCTTCGCCTGTCGAACTTGGATACTTGATAAAAAAAAGATCGCTGTTTTGTACGAGGTATAATTGATCATTTTTTTAAAAACCACAATAAAAACACAATTGCTGAACTTGAAATCATCGAAATCTCCAAGCCTTAAATACTTCTTTGAAGTGGTGCCACAGACGCGCGTGATATGCATCTGCGCTGAAATTCTCATCATTTGCATATCTCACTTCCGCTAATGCATGTTATGAATTTCATGTTATTTGCATGCCTCCTTCAGGGTAATATACATATATATATATATATATATATTATATGTTGTGAAGATATTAATAATATATGGTTAATAATTAGGTTTTAAAATATGACTTTTTATAAAAACCCAATAATTTTTGCAAAAGAGCAGTTATATATTAATTCACAAGTTATAACAATATTATAATTCAATGGTTATAATAATATTTTCTAAGAAAATATTAGTTCTTCAGAAAAATTTTAAGGTGCTTTGCAAAGTTTCTAAAGTATTATAAAAAGTTTTATGAATGTATTTTTGTGTTTATTTTACTCAAATTCTATTATTTTTTTTCTCTAATTCCTTATATTCATTTTGATTTTCATTGTGATGTAAATATTTTTTTATTCTTATTAAAAGATTTTTGACAGTTTCACTTTTTCAAATGTAAATTGTCATAAATATAATAATTTTACATGCCTAATATACATTTTTCCAGTTAATTACATTATTCAGTTTTTGTTAATGTTAATTCATATGCATCAAGTCTATAGTTGGTAAAAATAGTTATAGTTATGTTTTTGTTTGTTTTGGATTTGCACATTTGAAATTCTTTCCTCCTATTTACTAACACAAAAGTATTATTTGAGTAACGTTATTCGGATTCAACGTAGAATCAAGTACCCCTTGGTCTGGTGTAAAATTTGGCGATGGATCTCGGCGATAAAATTTAATTTCTGGTAAGCCTTTTTGTATAGTCTTTGTGAGGCAGGCCTCTTGTTAATCACATCTTGGCACCTATCTTGGAGTCAAAAAGAATTCCCAAAGAATCAAGAGGTACCCGATTATAAACTTTTACTCATTATCCTATTCTAATCCAACATTTCTTTAATCAAAAATGATATTTCTTGCTCTGTAACTATAAGATTGGCCTAAATTCACATATATTTAATTTATATTAGAGATAAAAATAACTGTCTTTTCTTAGTAAAAGATGTTTTATTACAAATATCTAAGAATAATTCATATTATATATACATATATATATATATATATATATATATATATATATATATATATATATATATATATATATATATATATATATATATAAAGTGTTTTTTAATTTATCTCGTTAAATTTTGTGTCAAAATATGATGTGAAAGAATACAATAAAAATGATATAAAATATATATATTTGTGGGTGGAGAGTAAAATATTATTTTTTTATTTTAAAATATACATTTTTCTTCTTAAAAATTTAGAAATTTAAGATTATGATCATAATAAAGTTAAATTAGGCAGTCTTAGGTAGTGTAAAAATGACGAAAATTTGATATTTTTTAAGCATAAAGGGACATTTGAGGAATATGAATAATATAAATTTTAAAAGCACCAAGCATATTTGGGTAGTACTTTGATTCAGGAGAATTTAATCTGCAGTTTGTTGAAGATTATTAAAATACACTCTCTAAAATTGAATGCAGTGACAAACTGATTCAATGTAATTAAAATAGTATTATATTTTCGGAATTCCAGTTGCGTATGTAATTATGCTTTCCTTTTCCGTTTGCTGTACTGTAAATTTAATAAAAGCTTATTTTCCTTCTGTGTCTGAATATAATTCAAAATAGTTTTCTCCATTCTGTTTAATTTAGATGTTTAAATGCATTCGTCAACTTTCTCGTATAAATTCTGGTAAATCATATCTCTTTAAACTAAGTCAGTCCGGCACTTAGAAATTTAGTTCTGAAATATTTATATTTAACCATGGCTTTTTGACAGAAATAACTCACTTAATGAATTGTTTGTTGGTAAAACCATTATAGTCTAGAGGTAAATCAATAATACAGTGAACAAACCTATGCAGGAGAGAAAAAATAATCAGTCTTCATAAAACCCGACACAGAAATGATTTTTCCAAAGCTTAAGCGGAAGATGGATAATTAAGTTTCCTCTTTTATAAAAAGCTTTATATTCATTTAAAGTAAATCGCTTCCGCTCAGAAAGAAAAAAAATATAACCATTTGTTTGATTTTATTCTTCTGAATGGGTAATTTCATTTTCCGCCCATTTTTATTTGGAGATTTTTCATCTTTTGGTGAGCAAATTTTGGAACATCGCCACCAAAATAAAATACATTTTTTCACTCTTTCACGCGAAAGCAAAATGATTTTCTCGACACTATTTGGAGACTGGAGCCCTAATAACGACCGAGAGAAATGGAAGTCAAAATTATTTTAGATTAGTAGATAGAAATAAATTCAAAGAGCTAACAGTTGTTTCGTGTATTTATAAATAGCACGAAAATGGTTGTAGGCGGCACGTTCTGCCATTTTAAATAATATATTTTCTTGAAGCCCGCTGTATTTGTTTAAATTTTAAGAGAATTTGCCATTTTCCAATAAACCAATAAAACTGTTTTCTTCAAAGCGAGAATATGAAATTTAAAATATCATGACAGTAAATTAATAATAAGTATTAAAACAAGAATGCATAAGCTTAACAATTAAAAGACACTTTTTGGGTTAATCTGTATAAATTCGTTATTTTTATTACATTGTACATAAAGAATATCAGTTTGTTAAAGCAATAATTGGTACAATATCTAAGAAACAGGTATTATTCTGTTAAAACAGAACACAATACAGCTTTTGTATAAATTATCTTGGGGGTGTTTTATTATGTCAATGATCATATATGTGCTCAAATTCCACCAGAAAGAGATGAATGATACAAATATAATTTAAATGTTTTTAAAAATTTCACAGCACGCTTTTTTAAAACTTCAAATAAAATTAATATGAAATTATAATTGCAATATTTTCATTATTTTCATTTTCAAACGCTCATTAAGGGAAATCTCTTATTAGATCAAGGAAATTAAACGAGATGGAATTTTTTCAATGTGATTACCTCAACCATAAGACATTAATACCACAGTAAGGAAATAAAGTAATCACATTTATAAGAGAATTGCCTACAGCCAATAATGTGCTTAACATTGTATTTTAATAGAAATCGAAAGTAAACAACTAAGCTATTTGACGCGAAATCAGTGGTCACCAACTTTAGGAAAATTCTGAGCAACTATGCCACTTTTAATCTTACTGTAAGCTACCAACCAAAATAGCAACCAGTATTTTAAACCAACATTTAACCACAAATCTTACATTTATGTTTTTGTTCGTAATATTAAGTTTCTAGCAAATATGAAAGTAATTTATTAAATTTTACATAAAAAAGAGATTTAATTGTAAGGAGTAAGAAAAAAGTTGAATTGTAGTTGTTAATAAGTTAATCTAATAAAAGTCTTTCTTATCAGACTTATTTACCTTATCAGACTTATTTGAGGAGAAAAATGGATATCATGAGCAAGTTTTTTAATGTTGGGAATATAGATAGCAGTTGTCATTAGAATACAGTTATCCAAACATTCATTAGTAAATCTATTTCTGTAGTTGATTTTGCTATTCTCATATTGAAAAAAAAAAGAACCAAGTAACCATGTAAAGCCCAATTTTGTTTTAATTTGAGGCCAGCCCGGATTAAAATTGGATGTTCTTTAACGAAAAAAATATATTTTATATTTTAATTAGAAATAAGGGATTTTTCTGATAATCATTTGAAAATCAATCAGTTTCAATTGTTTCATTGTCTTCTTAAACATCAAAATGCTCCTTAAAATAAGTAAAAATTTCTTCTGTATTAATCTCTATAAAAGTTTATTTAACTATCCAACAATGGAAAGCTTGGAAGAATTTCTAGAATTCACTTATCAAATCTGGAAGGATTTCAACTTATTGCTTGCTCTTAACCTGCAACACATTGTTGAAATGATTTTATTATATTGAGGAATCAAAGTTACACAATCGGAACGGATGATATTATGTAATGAAAATGTCTGTCTGACTTAGATATTCGTGATGGACGGTTTGGTAATCACTGCTCAGGATCTACAAGGAAATTCTAAGAGTTCCAGTGGCTCAGTAGCTTCACGCCGCTTCCCGTAAGCTCAGCAAAATGAAGCATCATTTGCCGCGGGCAGTGGTTGGGAGGGTGACCACGGTGTACTCTCCTTCACTGGGTTGCTGGAGCTCCGTGGGGTGGGGACGTGTCCATGTTCATCTGTGACGTCCAAAGTCCTTCCGCTGGTGTGGCGTGGATGTGGAGAGGAGGATGCCAGCTCAGGTGTGGCCTCGTCACCTGACCGCGGTTCAAAATGACGAGGCACCTCAAAAAGAGCAAAGTCGTACGTTCACCTTCTTAATCTAGCTCAGCTGGTCATGGGACGGAAGTTGGCTTGGCCTAACAATTCACAGCGAGCACCTTCAAAAACGTAATTGACTTGCTTCCTATATATCTCGCAGCAGTCCACTCTACAGAAGTTAGTTATTCTGGATTTTGACAGATGGCCACATTAATGTGACTGGGGTGGGTATATAAATCATTGTTATGTTAATTAAATATATTCGAAATAAAATGCTTATAGTTGTGTAAAATATCTATTATAAACTCTTCAGTCATCTTTGGTTGAAAATAAGTTAGAATTTTAAAGTTATACTATATGTTAAATTATATTATAAATATATTTAATAATACACACACACACACACACACACACACACACACACACATATATATATATATATATATATATATATATATATATATATATATATTCAACCAGTGTAATTACTCAGATAATAAAGAAAGTTTCTTATCAACTTAAAACATGCATACAGACTTTACCTTTTATCAAGTTTTCAGGAATATTATGAATCCATTTAAATTATATATATTGTATTATCATAACTTCATTTTTCTTCTCTGAAAAAATTGAATTTTGATACGTAAATAATTTAATTTTCTGACGTTTAACAATTTAATATGAGTAACCTATCTGCATTGCTTTCCAACAGAATTTATATATATATAAATATTTTTCTCCAAATTAGGCATACTTATTATTAACAAATATCAAGCCAGAAATTGCTTATAGCATTAGATATATTGTATGTATGTAGGTTCAATATGAAATGCGCTTTTTAACAAAAATGCAGATAATTTTTTTAAGATTTGTGTTAAAATTCTAATAAAAGAAAAAGTGATGCTGATTCATGATTTTTCCATCGTTTCTAAACATTATCTTGAATTATTGAAACTTTATTAATTCTAATAACCGATCATCCCGAATAAATTTTTATATAACTTTAATGGAACAAATATCAATTATGATTTCCTAAATTAGAGGGAAAGTATAAGATTATTGAATAAAATAGGATAACATTACGTTTTCTAAAATTCCTCTATTGATAATAGGGTTTGATTCATATTTAATTGTAAGCTAAAAGTCTCATTACGAAATGAAATAGAGAAGCAAAATCTCGCTTAAGACAAAAAAAGCTATTGTTATTCAAATCTAATAAAATACAGTCTAGAACTTGTTCATTGATTTATTTTGTGCAATTTTACCATTACTTTTTCTTTCAATTGTTGTTGTTGTCGTGTACCAGCTAGTCTGGTAATATGGGGTGCGCTGCTCCACTTTTCCAACTGAACCATTTTAGATGTGGTGTCCGACTTCCTCAGTACACACATGCCATAGGTACCCGTTTATAGGGTAGGCAACCATTCACACCTCATTCATACAAGAAAAGGACAAAGGTAGGTCTATGTATAGACAGAGAGAGAAAGTACATCTATACTCGAATTAAGATTCGAACTTAGGACCTCCCTATTCGCAGTCAGGCACGCTGACAACTAGACAAGTTGGGCGGCTTTTCTTTCAATTACATTCAGTAATAAGACAAAGTATAAATTTTTCCTTATTGAATAGCATGAGAAAAATTACTGGAAAAATAAGAAGTTGTTGGAAATTGGTCATTTAGATTATGTCAGATTAAGATTATTATCAGATGCTATTTTTTTATTATGTCATCTCCAGTACATCAAAAACACTGTAATCGGACTGAAATATTCCTCTTATGCTATTTCTAACACAGATATTTATCTTTTATTCATTTGGTGTCAAATATTTAAACTTTTTTTAGTATTATTTTTTTTTAACTTGGAACATTAAAACTAAGAATACTTAGAGCTATTTGAAATGAACTCTAATAAAAAGGATTTTATGATAAAATATTTTTTTAATTTATAAATATAATTAAGAATTTTTCTATCATAGTTAGTTTCTATAATGAAGATTGATATCGTTCGACCATTTGAAATTTTGTTCATGTTTCTTTTATTAATGTTTTTGAATTTATAATTAAAAACACTATGATTTTCTTCTAGAATTTGCAAATAATTTATTTTTGAAAACGTATAAAATGTAAATAATTTCTTCAATATATTATATTTTTATTTGAGAAAGAATTATCATTATTAAAATTATTCTTTATTATTATTTATAATTTAATATTGTGATAAATACTTTTAACACAAAGAATGTCGTGTGCCGAAATGTGTCTGTAATATTACCAGCTGAAATTTATTAAAAATTGATAATGACTAATACATAATTCCAATCATTAATCTTATGTTGTTATTGTTACTAATAACACTTGGACAAGCCAAGCTCGCTATGCCTTGGCAATGCGAATTTAAATCAATTGGGAGCGTCTTTCGTTTAAATCAGAGCACCATGAAGGTGAAAGTACGATTTAACCCTATAATTAATATAAGTAAATAATTTCCTGAATTTCGATATAATAAAATCAAGTGATTGCATTGTTTTTAATATATATTTTGATTTAAGTAAAATAAACTTTGTCATTTAAAAATATTTTAAATTTATTTTTATTATTTGTTTCTCAGTAAATTTATTTATGTAGATTATGTATATTTTTATTTTACTTCTCATTTCTGTAATTCATTTGAAAGTTGAATTATTGTAGTTATATTTTTAATTTGGTCAAATTTTAAATTTTTGTTTTGTTTAAAACTTTATTCTTTATTTAAAAACTTTGGATTACATTGGATAATTTCTGTCATCAACGAATTTGATTTTTTGTTCAAATTTTCTTATATCTCTCAAGTGCTTATTAATTTTGTCAACTTTTTTCACTAAAAATGTTAAAAATTCACTGCAAAAAACTTGATATTTAAATTAAATCATAAAAATGTTTAACTATTTTTCACACATCTCGTTAATTTTTGAATTTGTGTGTTTTTTAATTAAAGTTTTAAAATAACCTTTTATCATGAAATGTGTTTTTTTTTCTCTAACTTGGTTAAACTACAGTAAATTTGTCTATCAATCACTCGAAATTTATATTTGCGAAATACAAGATAAAAGTTTTCGCTGGAGGAAATTGCACACTGATATATAAAGTAAAAATAAAAGATATTTGAACACCGAAAACCAATCTTCCATTTTATGTCTTTTCTTCAAAGAAAAAAATTTCTTGGAAAATCCCGACTTCTCTATCCACGTACCACGGATAAGCATAAATATTTGCAAGTCTCTCTTGTGATATGTAAAATATTGCCATATTATTGAATCATGCTTTTATTTCAATATAAATTTCGAAAAAGAAATTTAAACTTGCTTATGGTATAAACTAGACTACTTTATTTTTATTTTATAAATCTTATTAAAAAATGTATCCTGATTAAATAGTTTATTTATAAATTAAAAACGCAATACATAATCACAATCATGTGAGATCATAAATCAAATATCATTTCTAAAATTATTTATGCTAATTTTAAAATTAAATAATTATCATTTCTTTATATTAAAACATTTTGAATAATTTTTAATTTTCATATTTACAAATCTTTTATTTTTAAGTATTTAGTTGACAGTGAACGCAATTAGTGATGAGAAAGAATTAGGGAAATCGCATTATGAGATTGGCGAAAAATAAGACAAACAAAATGAAAAAAGAGAACAAAATAACAATGATATTAAATGAAGTAATAAAAGATAATAAATAATTGGAGTAGAGAAACCGAAGATGAGCTGGAGTGACGGACACAGTCACGGGAAAAAAAACTATAAGCAATCCAAAATCAATAAGTGATTGTACCGCAACAACAGGAACATATGAATGAAATTTGATTTTGTAGATAGAAAATAACAAAAAATATAATGGATTATAATAGGTTTGTAATAAATAAAATACAATATTTCAACAAAAGATTTTTGAATTTATTTCTGCATTAAACTGAAACAAAGAGAAATTATTTAAACAGCTTTTTTTAATTTTAATAGTAATGATATTATATGTTTATAGTTCGGAATATGTGTCTTTTGTTCTAAGTCCTTAAAATTGTAAAAATTGATTAATGAAATCAAAGATAAGGTGAGTTCCAGAGTGGCTCAGTGACTTCACGCCGCTTATTGTACGCTCAGCAGAGTGAAGCATCATTTGCCGCGGGCAGTGGTTGGGAAGGTGACCACGGTGTACTTTCCATCACTGGGTTGCTGGAACTCCGTGGGTTGGGGACGTGTCCACGTTCATCTGTGACGTCCAAAGTTCTTCCGTTGGTGTGGCGTGGATGTGGAGAGGAGGGTGCCAGTTCAGGTGTGGCCTCGTCACCTGACAGTGGTTCAAAATGACGAGGCACCTTAAAAAGAGCAAAGTCGTACTTTCACCTTCGTGGTGCTCTGAACAAACGAAAGACGCTCCCTATTGACTTAATTCGCACTGCCAAAGCCAAAAGCGAGCTTGGCTTGTCCATGTGTCATAGGAAAACAACAACAAAAGATAATGTATGTACAGAAACAAATTCGATCAACTATATAAAGTACAAAACGAAATACATGCTGAGTTCTAAGTTTAAAAATGTATAATATTAAAGCTGGTACTTTGAAATATGCTTATACTTCAGATAAATATTATGTACTAATGGTTATAAATTAAGGTACCAGATAAATTTAATAGAAAAGCAATGTACGGAATTTTGCAGAAATGATGTTATTGACTTCTATGTTATATAAAGACCGAGGTGATCTGGTTGTTTAGAATGTAGTTCTAATTATCTGAAGGTTGTGAATTCGATTTTTGATTTAGAAATGAAGATCTATTATGTTCACTAAAGGCGTCTGGAACATGTTAAATAAGTCGTAATCGCAATGTTCACCAAGTGAAATGATACGCCAGAGGTCAAGTATCAGGAGATATTCTACTTGTTCCCTGCATCTAAATTATGATGACTACCACACCCCAGCTACACCTATCTAATTGGCAGAATCCACCTCAAAGGTAGGAAAAGAGAAGCACACTGGTTCAATACAACTTCTATGTTGCATTAGCGATAATGGCCTGGTTTGTAAAATTGTCGATCTTGAAGACTACCGCACCCAAGCTTCTTCTATCTAATTGGCAGAATCCACCTCAATTGGTTTGTTTGTCGCTCAACGATCATTTTTTGCACACGAGGGCTAATTAGACCGGGACCTACGGTTTAAAGTGGATTCTGAACCACTACAAACATCCATGCCCAAGGTGGGATTCGAACCCACGAACTGTTGTTCTGAAGGCAAGAGCGCTAAACATTCGGCTGCCACCTCGGCAGAATCCACCTCATAGGTAGGAAGAGGGAAGCACACTGGTTCAATACAACTTCTATGTTGCGTTAGCGATGGTGGCCTGGTTTGTAAGTTTATCGATCTTGAAGACTACCCCACCCCAGCTATTTCTATCTAATTGGCAGAATCCACCTCAAAGGTAGGAAAAGAGAAGCACACTGGTTCAATACAACTTCTATGTTGCGTTAGCGATGGTGGCCTGGTGGGTAAGATTGTCGATCTTGAAGACTACCCCACCCCAGCTACTTCTATCTAATTGGCAGAATCCACCTCAAAGGTAGGAAAAGGAAGCAGACTGGTTCAATATAACTTCTATGTTGCGTTAGTGGTGGTGGCCTGGTGGGTAAGATTGTCGATCTTGAAGACTACCCCACCCCAGCTACTTCTATCTAATTGGCAGAATCCACCTCATAGGTGGGAAAAGGGAAGCACACTGGTTCAATACAACTTCTATGTTGCGTTAGCGGTGGTGGCCTGGTGGGTAAGATTGTCGATCTTCTTATCGGTAAGTACTGAGGTGGAATCGTGACTCAAATACGTTGTGTCCACTAAAGACAGCTGGGGAACGCTCGAAAGATTGTGTTCGCAATGTCGTCTATGTGAAATAATACTTCTGTGGTGTCAAGTATTGCAGTTATTCTGCTCGATTTTGCTTTTTAATTAAGATGTATCCTGTCCAGCTGTTTTTAACTAACTAGTAGGGACCATTTGTGGGCTAGGAGCAGAGAAGAACACCCCCATGTCTAAATTGCCAATATTCTATACAATTTAATAACTACAAATTATGTGCAATTTAAAAAAAAGCAACCAAATCAAGTGTTATTTAATGTACAATTTTTAAAATGGTGAAATCAAATCAATGTGAAAGCAGAGTATTTACAATTCACCACAATGTAGACAATAATTAATGGTGTAATAATCTCTTTTGAAGGGAGTGTATATTATTTTTCTTATTATACAAGATGATTTTAAATTGTTTTTACAAATTAACAGGAGTGATAGTACCCATCCAGAAAAATAATAATTATGTAGGAACATAAAGTCGCATTCCACTCTGAGAAGCAGAAAAGAGAAAAGTAGAAACGCATCAAGAATCTATTACGAATTTATCGTATGCGAATTTCCAAAGAGAAGAAGCAGCATTTTGTTCTTAATGGTTCCGGAGAAAGCCAATCAGATTAGACGTTGTTCTTTTAAAACGCAATCAACACGTTTGCTTTATACAAACCCTCGTAGCAATGCCCACTGTACAAACCCTCGTAGACACCAGCAAAAATTTCCCTGAACATCTGGGCAGTTATCCTTGGTGAATACTGGACGGCCCTTACATCATGCCAGACAGTTTGACCAGCGCAACATACCATATCTTCTTGGTACAAGTGCTTCCCAGTTTATTGCAAGCTGGTCCACACCCCATCCCTTAGAGACATGTGGTTTATACACGAAGGAGCCCCAGCACATTTTTCCATTACAGTCTGTAATTTTTTTGAATTCCAGATATCCCGCAGGATGGAATGGATGTAGCGGACCTTTGGATTGGCCTTCTTGATCACCGGACCTCAACCCACTGGATTTGGGAGCACAGGAAATTTTTAGTGAACGAAACACCTGTTGGACTTAACTTAAGATCTCGTGGCTAGAATCCTTGTTTGCCGGGGACAAATTAATACGGCACCAAGTACCTTCGAGAGGGTGCGCGAGTCGTTCTTTCGCCGGTGTCAACTGTGCAATGACACACATTGCGGGAAGTTTGAGCATTTGCAGTGAAGTTTTCACTAAACAATAAATATGATTAGGAAAGTTTTGGTATTATTCATTCGCTTACCCAACACTGTTGTAAGTGTTGGGCAAGCTCTGTCAGGTGTGTGAGAATTCCTCTTTTCTGCCTCTCAGAGTGGAATGCGACCCCATGTTCCTGTGTAATTATTGCTTGTCTGGTTGGGTACTATCAACCCTCTTAATTCGTAAAAACAAGTTAGAATCATCCTGTATAATAATTTGACGAATATAATAGAGTTTTGTAATAATTTATATAAATAAAACCTAATAAATTTTTTGAAATATTTTGCATTAATCAGTTTTTCATATATGCTGATATATTTTATATCCTTATTTTGAAAATAATCATTAATTTCATGATATTTTTAATTTTGTAATCCAAAAAAAGCCACAAGCACCAGCAGTTTTCTGTTAAAATCTTCCCAGAAAAATTCCTTGTCAACTATTTCCACCTGAATAAGACCTTTTAGCATACACTAAAATCGTTTATCTACAAAAAAAATTGATTTGATGTTTTAGCAAGAAATCCTTAAAAATCTTAAGTAATAAAAAATATTTCACTTTTGTTGAAAAATTATTAATTAAAATAAATTAAAACTATTAGCTTAAATTCAAATACCTTTTTTAGTTGTCATGACACTGTGATAAAGGAAATTATTAAATTATAAATTCGTAATATCTCTCACATTTTGGATTTTTATTTTGACTATAACATTAATTTATAAAGAAATTTTAATCACATTAGAATCTATTTGGGTATATTTCATTAGTGAGCAATCTTATTTTTATTAATGACCTATTATTGATCATTAATCGATTGTTGTTGTTTTGCGCCAGCCAGGCTGGGAATATGGGGTGCGCTGCTCCACTTTTCTAACCGAACCATATTTGGGTGTGGAGTTCTACTTCCTCAGTACACACATGCCATAGGGACCCGTTTATAGGGTAGGCAACCATTCACCCCTCATTCATACAAGGAAGGGACAAAGACAGGATAGACAGAGAGAGGATATACATCCAAGCCCGAAATGGGATTCGAACCCAGGACCTCCCTATCCGCAGTCAAGCACTCAGACCATTACTCAGGGTAGGCGGTCATTAATCGATTAGTATGCAGATAAGTATTTTAAAAGGTTATTCTAGATTGGTTTTGCAAACAAGAACTATCGGATTTCATGCATTGATTTTTCAAATAACTTGAATTGAGATAGATATATCAGTAGCTGTCACAGCATTTTTAAATTTAAGACCAGTTTTAATAATACAATAGTCCCCGCTATATTAGCTCCACGTTATAGGAAAACGCGTTGCACGAACATTATAAAATGCACTCATGACCTCGTATAACGCATTATGTGCAAATGATTGACTTTCAACTTTTCTCATTAAAGGAGGTTGTTGTCTTGTGCCAGCTAGGCTGGCATTATGGGGTTCACTCCCACCAATATTTCCAATTGGAACCATATTTAGGAGTGGAGTCCGACTTCCTCAGTACACACATGACATAGGTACTCGTTTATAGGGTAGGCAACCATTCACAATCCATTCATACAAGGAAAGGACAAATACAGGATAGATAGGGAAAATACATCCATGCCCGAGCCTTGATTCAAACCCGGGACCTCGCAATCCGCAGTCAGGCACGCTGACCACTAGACAAGTTGGAAGGCATTAAAGGAGGTTTAAATCGAATATTTAGGAAAAACTGTTATGAATGAAATGTGTGCGTTTGATTAAAATTAAGTTAAGAATATTTTAAACAAAAAACTTATACAAATGTGAGTAAAAAATAGATAGTTTCAAATAAATAAAGTAAATCTAAAAACAGATTTATTATATGTTTATTCGCTGTAGGAGCTATCTGGAATAACGTTCTACCGACATCTTTCTTTAGTAGACTGTTCAAGGTGAAATGATATTTTTTCCAACGTTGGGCTTTTGGGTGGAGAACCCTATACCACAACAAGGCCAGAAACTGCTACACATTTGTCGTTACCCAGCGGACACCTGTGAACCAAGTCACGGAGGAGAGTAGCGTTACCAGCGTCATACCACTACAAACTCTTTTATAGGGTGGGCCACATTCATACATCATCCCAGAAGAAAGGACAGGGAAACACAGAGAGAACAGAGAAAGAAAGTAATATCCATGCCCGAACCAAGATACGAACCCGGGACCCACAGCTCAGGAGTCAGGAACACTAACCACTCAGCCATCGGTCTCGGCAGGATCGATAATATATTATAATTTAATTTTACAGTAACAGTATTGACTCAATGTACTAACGTACGCGAAATTGGTTGCGAAGTATGCAAATCATTATTAATTTCGCTGTATATAACTATAATGTAAGGCATCAACGCGTTATATGGTGATACGCGTTATACAATGTACATGAAATCTTATAATATGAAAACGTGTTATAAGAGTACCGTGTTATAGGGGGGATTACAGTACTTGGATTAAATAGAGCTAAATATGTGAATCCCCATGGTTACTTACGTAACAAATATTTTTGTCGTTTAGAGACATGTGAAGTTAAATAAAAATGCTTTGTTTCATCTTTTTTATAGAGAAAAGAAAAACATTACATGTCAATAATAGCCCCGTATAATAAACTTCGGGACTTTTTAAAGATGTGATTAAAATATTACTCTTTTTTTTCAGATATCACTTGATATTCATATGACGAAGAATTTTTTGATTCAGAGCCAAATCTAGAATTACTCATGGAAATTTCATTTTTATGTGTGTGTGTAAAAAATCATAGTCACCACAATTATTCAATTAAAAAAATTAAAGTTTTGTTTCGACATTTTTTAAACTTTTTTTATCACAAAGTTGTTGGATTATCTGTCTTGGAACAATTATACTTAAAATATTGCCTTTTATATAACATTTTCCAACTAAGTTTTTGTTTCCTGTGGCCTATAAAATGATTTAAAAAATTCATTTCACTTTTATATTACCCCCTAAAAATATGAATTTCAAATCTGAACAGCTATTTTTGTTTCTTAATTTTCTTTGCCTAATTCTAAAAGCAAAAATAATTCATCAAGATAAACACATGACAAATAACATATCGATTTCATTCAATTCGTTCAATTGAATTTCGTGCCGACCAACTTATCTAGTGGTCAGTGTGCCTGACTACGGATGAGGAGGTCCTGGGTTCGAATCCCGGTTCGGGCATGGATGTACTTTCTCTCTCTTCTATCCTGTTTTTGTCCTTTCCTTGTATGAATGAGGTGTGAATGGTTGCCAACCCTATAAACGGGTCCCTATGGCATGTGTATACTGAGGAAGTCGGACTCCACACCAAAATATGGTTCAGTTGGAAAAGTGGAGCAGCGCACCCTATATTGCCAGCCTTGCTGGCACACGACAATGAATGAATGAATGAATTGAATTTCGTTAATATGAAGTAAAAAATGTTTACTAAATCTGCCTAATTTGTTTTAGCTAATTTATATAATCCAAGTTAAGTTAAGCGAATATTATTAAATTAAATGAATATAATTAATGTATTTAAAATGAATATTATTATTCATTTTAAGTGTATCTAATTTAATTTTATAATAACTTATGTTTACAAAGTCTCTCACTGTATTTACTTATCAATTTACTTATAAAATTTGTATTACTTTGCCAGTGAGGACACTAAAACTGTATTTACTTGTACATTTATTGTAATCTTTTTAATAAAGTAACTTATTCTTTTATATATTCCCAGCACATTTATTCGTTCGAAGGAAAAACAGTGATGTTTTTTTCGTTAAGAAACATTTATCCTGGAACATGTCTTTCTGACTTCTCATAAAACGATATTGGAGCTAGGGAACCAGCTGCCAAACCCAGAGCGCGTTGGCAAAGTCATAAATTTATTTGTTCCAAAGAAAACGTGACTGGTAATCTTGAGTTCTTGGAAGGGAAGGTAAGAAGAGAGCTACAAACACTGTAAAGCTATTGTCTCAATTTCGGATGCCAAGTGAGCTGAATCTAATGCCACGTAAGTCCATAATTTGGAGTGCTTTTGCCAATTGATTGTGGAGTTTACTTCGAATGGGATCAAAATTTATTCCACTGCTGGAATTGAAGTTTTTTTCTAAAGACTGGGGGGATGCAGATGTGAGCTTAAGCTAGAAATATATACATTTAGATAAAGTCATACCATTTTCTTTGAAACTTTTCATTGGGGAATATTTAGTATCTTATCTTTGTTTCTTATTCTCAGTCGTTTTCAAAAAAAGCAACGATGCATATTTTTTTCATTAGATTAAACACGTTTTTTCTTCTGATGACATTCAAATGACCTATGACAGTCAACGCAACTTTATTTTCTGAAAACTAAAAAATTCTAAAAACTTTTTTTTTATCCATAGCATAATTTGGGACAAGCCAACCGATTGGCTGAGCGGTTAGCGCTCCTTACTCTTGAGCTGTGGGTCCTGGGTTCGAATCCCGGTTCGGGCATGGATGTTACTTTCTTTCTCTGTTCTCTCTGTGTTTCTCTGACCTTTCATCCGTGATGATGTATGAATGTGGCCCACCCTATAAATGGGTTTGTGGTGGTATGACGTGGATAATGTTACTCGCCTCCGTGACTTGGTTCACAGGTGCCCGCTGGATAACGACAAATTGAGTAGCAGTTTCTGGCCTTGTTCTGGCATAGGGTTCAACCCTCAAGTGCCCGCCGTTGGGAAAAAATAATTTTTGACAACATATGCAGTTCTTGAATTTTAAATAACATGTTTATGTTTGTTAAATAGTTTTTCAAAACTGAAGAGCTGCTAATTTTATTCTATTATTGATATGTCAATTCTATTTATATTGTGTAATTCATTTTGCAACATCTATAAGAAATTTTTAATTCATTTATTGAAATTGGATAATAGCTTAAAAAGGATCGTAAAATTTGATTTTCCATAAAGATTTTTAAATTTGTCCTCATTGGGAAATAGTGATGCAATATATAGTTAAGTCAAATGAAATTAGATAATATACTTTAGAATGTTTTTCATTGTTGCCATAGTGGAGCTCAAAGACATATAAATGAGGTGTAAGAAGTTTAAATTTTATCTTTCCGAACAATAGTTTTCACCATATCATCAGGAATACTGTGAAGATATATTAAAACATCTTTCTGTTTTAAGAAACAGGTTACGGCGCTATCATTATAAACAATAACTTTAAATGCCGACCGATGGCTGAGTGGTTAGCGCTCCTGACTCCTGAGCTGTGGGTCTTGGGTTCGAATCCCGGTTCGGGCATGGGTGTTACTTTCTTTCTCTGTTCCCTCTGTGTTTCTCCATCCTTTCTTCTGTGATGATGAATGAATGTGGCCCACCCTATAAACAGGTTTGTGGTGGAATGGCGCTACTCGCCTCCGTGACATGGTTCACAGGTGCCCGCTGGGTAATGACAAATGAGTAGCAGTTTCTGGCCCTGTTGTGGCATAGGGTTCAACCCTCAAGTGACCGCCGTTGGAAAAAATTTTTTAATTAACTTTACATTCAGAAGTTAGTGTTTTTAACCCCTTAACCGTCTGGGGTTCAGTGAAGAAAGTGCTTCATTTTTGCTTCGCGGTGGCAACATAGTTTTGGCTTTCACTGCAATGCAAGTTTTTCCCCTTTAGAACTTGTCAAGAATACAAAAGCCTCTAACTCTTGATGAGACGTATTTCCGTTTTACCCTGGACCACCTCACAATAATCACATTCTAATCACTTACAGTGGGGAAAGACCATCAATCGTTGTCAGCTGAAGAAACCCACGTGTGCTAGTAGTTTTCTTTATGAATGTTTTTTTTTTTTTTTTTTTTTTTCGTCTGGAATTGAGGGAGGTCTGTAGCCTTCCGGCCATGTACCTCGTTTTCTAAAGAATTGGAGTCCTTGGATAGTCTTGGCCTGGTGATTAAAAAATCAGAAATAAAGATACAATAATGAATAATACAAAACTATTGAGGTAAGTGCTCCCACTGGATGCACTCTGCATGACTTGTGTTTTTGGACTAAGTAATTGAGTAATCCTAGTAATAGACACTTAGATGATGACAATAATTCTTTGTACACATAAAATCCATATAAAATTTTTTACGAAGGAAAATATAAGGAGAATACACAGGATGATTACAATAATTCTTTGAAGCACACAAATTCCGTTAAAATATTTACCAAGGAGTTACAAAGAAAAAAAAAACACAGGTTGATGACAATAATTCTTGATAGTACCGTTAGAATATTTACAACGGAGGACAAAGAATGATACATATCCATAGTTGTTTAAGATTACATAAAACTGAGATATTTACAGGTTCCACACGATTTATTTACAATGTGGTTCACAAGATTTTATTTATGTAGAGATATGATTTCCATTAATTATTATTCTTCTTTCTTTTCCGTTTGGAATTATTTGAATAAATGGAGATATTGGTGAGAGGTTTTACTCTCAACACTGCTCTGGGCCTATGGAAATGCGTTAGGTCATAAGGACTGTAAAGTTCAATACCCTGAATCTCACTATTGTTGATTGTGTATAATTTATGGTAGAAATTAAATGCAAGAAATTTAAGGTAGCGGGCTAGAGGCAGAATTCCCAAGTTCTCTCTTATTTGGTGGTTTCTAAAGTAAAACTCTGAGTTAGTAATAAGTCTAAGTATTTTGCTTTGCTGAGCTTCTAAGACTTTGATATTTGAATCAGCTGCTCCTCCCCAGATTGGAGCAGCATAGGTTATTATCGGTCTGAGGTAGGCTTTATATATTAGGAGTTTATTTGTTAGCGAGAGTTTTGACTTGGGGGCTAGCAGTGGATAAAGGGTAGTTTTAGCTGCTATGAATTTATTTTTGATTTTAGTAATATGGGCTTTCCACGTTAGTCTCCTGTCAATAGTGAGTCCAAGGTAATCAACCCTACTAGCCCAGGGAATTTCTCTTCCCGCTAATTTGACCTTTTCACACGGTAACATTTTTCTTGTGAAAAGAACTGCCTGGGACTTGGTCGGATTTACCTTTATTTTCCATTTAACAAGCCATTCTTCTATTACCTTCAGGTGTTCTGATAAGTGTTGGTGTAGTGTTTTGTGATTGCTATTTGTGGTTAATATGGCAGTGTCATCCGCAAACAGGCAGAGCATAGTATTAGGGCTCTGCGGAATATCATTGATGAAGGCATTAAATAGGAATGGGCCCAGCAGTGATCCCTGTGGGACGCCTGCTAATATGGGCTTTTCCTGGGAGTAAACATTATCAAACCTTACGGTAAATTTTCTATTAGTTAGGTAGTTTCTTATGAGTTTGATCTGAATGGGAGGGAAGTTGTAAGTAATTAATTTGAATAGTAAGCCTTGATGCCAAACACGGTCAAAAGCTTTTTCTATGTCCAGAAAAATTCCTCCAGTAGATTTTTTGTTAGCAATACCTTTTGCTATCTTCTCCACTGCCCGGAGCAATTGGTGGGATGTGGATAGTTTCCTCCGAAAACCAAATTGCTGAGGGATTATGATGCTCATCTGGGCATCAAAATCTAACAGTTTATTCAGAATGAACTTTTCAGCTATTTTGGCCATCGTTGGCAGTAAGGATATTGGCCTGTAACTGGAGGGTAGATTTCTGTTTTTTCCCTGTTTGTAGATCGGAATGACTACTGCCTTTTTCCAAAGTGTGGGAAAATGTCCAATATTAATTATGGCATTGATTATGTCAGTGAGTAGACATACTGCAGTAACCGGGATTTGCTTGATCGCCTTGTTAGTTATAAGATCGTAGCCCGGACTCTTTTTGGGTTTTAGTTTTTGTATAACCTCTTCCACCTCTGAGGCATTGATTGTCTGAGTATCCTGGGGGTAAAATTATTGTGACGGAAGTAGGAGCTAACGAGAAAGTTAACATAGGATTCATTACGAATACTTGTGTTATCGTCGGTTGTGTTTTCTTGGAATTGTTTCTCGAGGGAGTTTGCAAGCGCTTCTACTTTCTCTTGTACTGTAATGGCCATTCTGGGGCCGTCCATGAGGGGGAAGTACGCCCTTCTTTGTTTTTCTTTTCTTGACTGCCCTCCAGAAGGAGCCATCTTCAACATTTAAATTAGTGAGATAGGAGTTCCAGCTATTACAGTTGTGTTTATCAATTTCATTTTTGATGGTTCTTTTAAGGGCGTTTATTTGGGTTTTTAATTCAGTCGTTTTATATCTATTAAATTGCTTGCGAAGTCTATTTCTAGTTTTAATTAAGTTAATGATGTTTTCGGGAAGAAAATTGGTTGGTTGTGTGGGTTTCAGGCGTTTACTGGTATCAAGAGCTTGTTGTATTATTTTTGTTAGTTCTTCTGCTTTATTTTCAATTTGATCTTCAGTAACAATGGGGCTTAATGAATTAGGTGAGAGGGAGTTGTTAATGACATTTCTAAAGACATTCCAGTTATGGTAAGTGGTGTGGTATTCATTTCCCTGTTGTGTGGAGTGGCCATAATAGATTAACACCGGGTAGTGGTCTGATTGGAGGTCTTCAACAGTAGAAAGTTTCATTGGTGATTGGACTCCTCTGGACAGCATGAGGTCAATGTAGTTCCCATGTATTTGTCCATAGTGTGTTGGCTTGTCTGGCCTGTATATGTTGAATTCAGTATTTTGAACTAGGGAGGCAATCGTGCGTCCAGATTTATTCTTGTAGGGACAGTCCCAATCTGGGTGTTTGGCATTGAGGTCGCCAGCTAGAATAATTTTGTAGCTTAGTGAAGCTAAGGTTTCTAGATCCATCGAGAGTGCTGCATTGGGGGGATTATTAGGGGGATATACAGCGATGCAACTGTAATGTCACCATTATTTGAAAAATGCAGTTTAATAATTGTGGCTTCTGCAAAATGGAGCCTGGGTGTTGGTATGTGTGAGTGAGGGATTTTTGTTTTTATAAATATGGCCGTTCCGCCCTGCTGGCTGGTTCGATCATTTCTATACACTGCATAATTGGGGATGTTGACCATATAAGAGTTCATCAGGTGGGTTTCCTGTACTAGGATAAGGTCAGGATGATTGTTTGACACAAAATTTTTTAATTCTGTAAGTTTAGTAAGTATGCCATTGGCGTTCCAAATCATTATTTTTATGTTGTTAAATTCCTTAACTGTCATTATTGGTATCGTTAATATTTAGGGCTTTTAGTAAAATGTGCACTTTGTCCGTTGGATTAATAGTGCGTTCTAAGATTGGGACAGCCTGCATGAGGGCAGGAAAGGCTTTAAAAATTGAGTTAACTTCTTTGAGTAGTTTCATAATTATATTAAGGTTTTCAAATTGACTAAAGTCTGTTGTGGTTTGCGGGTTCGATGTAGGTGGAGTTGACTCTTGTTTATCGTTGTTATTTCTGGCGGCCTGCGCAAATGAGAGGCCTTTTTTAGTAAAGTTACTAGCAGCGTTAGGAGTTACTTGAATTTTCTTGCTTCTGTTGACTGGGTTTGCTAAGCAGCCTCCATAGGAGGCTGTGTGGCTATTTCCACAGTTGCAGCATTTTGGTTTATCTAATTTTTGATGGGGGCAGTCTCTAGAAGCATGCTTAGCTCCACACTTTACACAATTTGGCTTCAAAAAGCAAACGGCAGAATTGTGACCAAATCCCTGACAGTTGTAGCACTGGACCGGCCTGGTGTTTACATATTTTTCGACCTTAATTATTAAATTCAAAAGATCTTTTAAATTATAAATTTTTGGAGCAATTTCATTTGTGATTAGGGTGATCAGAAAGCATGGGATAGGCTCCTTCTTTCTGTGCTTTCTCATAACTGTTACAGTAGCAACATCAAAGCCTCTAAGCATCAATTCCTCTTTTATGAGATCAGTAGAGGTGGTGGGGGGAGTCCCTTAATGACCACCTTTGTTGGTTTGTCAAGTCTATTTTTGATAATAAGACATTCAATATTGTTGTCAGTTAAATAGGTTGTAATAGCTCTATGGGAATCAGATGTAGAAGGAAAAACCTTCAGATATTCACCTGCGAGTTTTGCAGTAATGCTTTTATCAATATTTGTTTTTAGCTGGTTAATTAGGACATTAAAATTTTCCTCGTATTTCACCAAGATGGGTGGAATTTTTTCCTTCTGCTGACTGCTGAAAGGAGTTGGGTCAGTGTTTGCATTGTTTTCTTGGATGGAGTCAGCATTGTCTAACACATTAAATTTATTGCTAATATTAGTAAGGGGGCTGCCAGAGTAGCTTTAATGTTAGCTGTTTTCCTGGGCCTAGTAAAGCCTTCCTCGTCGCTATTACTGTTAATCATTCTTTTATTTTTAATTGGTGTAGACACCGGGGCCTGTCCAGAGCTTAACATTGGAAATTGCATATTATAATAAGCAGTATTTTCATCAATATCATTGGAAACAGTTACAGAATTACTATTTATTAGACTATTATTTGCACTATTAATCATACCATTGTTAGCATTTACATAGTAAATATTGTTTGGGACAGTAATAACATCATTATTAATAGAAATACAATTACTAGTTAAACCATCGTTTACGTTATGTGATATACGATTTTCAAAATTTATATCTGAGCCATCCTTACCATTTGTAACACAAGTACTATTGTTATTAAACATATTACCATCATAGTAAGGTATGTTGGATATTACTGGGTTATTAGTTACATTTGCATTACCAGGATTACTCAAAATATTATTAGAAGTTACATAAGAATTAAATGTAGATGGATTATTACCTTGACTATTGCTTATCTTTTCTATTAAATTATCATCTATATCAGTAGAGTTATTACTAGAAATTCTAGTTTGTTTTCTTTTGTTTGCAGCAACAGCATTATTAACATTATTAGAAAGGATTGACCATTTCGTTTTATTTTTAGTGTTTTTGGAAAATTTTTTAACAATTTTAATATTTTTTAATTTTTTAACAGTTTTAATATTAGCATTAACTGAATTCTGTTCTAAGTCTACATCACTATCAGATGAAACAGTCTTAGAGTCATGCAGAGTACAATTTGATATTAGGCAATATCCCAATTGAGAGCACTTACCTCTAATTTGTTGTGATACAATTGATGCCTTCTGGTAGAGGTGATTTTGGAAAGTCCAATGGGCATTTTGTTGATATTTCGGGTTGGATTTTTCCATTCCTTCCATTAACCGTTTTTGGGCAGTAGCAAACATTTCCAGCAGCTCACTGTGTTTTGACATTTCACGTAGCATGTTACATCTTCGGAGCTTGGTTATCGGAACACTTGGGTCTAGTGCCATGTAAGCCTCTAGGTTTGGCACTAACCCTTTGATAGCACTATCACATGAATTTAGTTCCTCCATTGTTGAAACGCTGGATGATTTAACCGGGCTTACATTTTCACTAACACTGTTACCGGGACACATACTAACACAATATTCCATAGTGGTTTGCTGAAACGGAGCACACTCAGTGCTCCGCTCCAAAGGAGCGGGCACTGAGGTATCCATATGGCAACCTTCAGCAAGATCCTGTGATGAAATCGAGGGTTCCGAGGAGGTGCAGGCAGAAGCCGGCGAAAGCAGAGAGGGACCCGAGAGGGGTCGACTGGGCAAGCCGCATTCCGCGGCCATCGGCTAAGAGAGCGATCAGCTGAGACCGGTTTAGGAGCGAAGTACAAACACTTCTTTAAACCTCCCTTTATGAATGTTCTGCTTGAAATTTTCTTCAAGTCTCTATTATAATTTTTAATTACAATAAATGTAAATTTTATTTTATTATTTGGAAAATTATTATCAATAAATTTAATTTACTTCTACGCAGTTTTTATATTTAAAATTCTTAAATATATATATATATATATATATATATATATGACAGCTAACTCAATGAATATCTTATTACCATAATTTTAAAATGACATTTTGCTATTTATATATACATAATCATTTCTTTTTATTAAAAATCAGAATTTTTTTTAATTTCCCAAATAGTTAAAATTGTAATGATTTAAATAGCTGTTAAAACGCGTTGATTTGCAATTTAATTATTAATTGATTTTAATTATTGTCGATACTTTTCAAAGTCAACACTATTTTTTAAAATCATCCAATAATTTTTTTAAATTATTGAAAGAAACAGCTTTTATGCTTTATACACAAATTGAAGAATTTCGACAATATTTTAAAATTTTTAATAGCTTAAAAAAAGCTACATTAATTGCTTAACAATACACTTCAGAGTATATTGTAAACTATTAATTTCAGTTGAAATTTTGTAAATTTTTTATTTGAACATAAATTTTACATTCAAATTTTTTTAAATATAATTTGAAGTCTATTGTTAGGGAATTAATTAAGCTTTTAATTTTTTTTACGTATTAAAATAGCATGTATTAAAATACATACTAAATTCTTTGTACAGAAAGATTTCTGTGTTTCTAACTATGCAAGAAATATCTCTCGATATAAGATTCATGTTGTGATTCGATATCTTTTATATTTCTTAAACTGTTTTGCACAAATAATAAAATGTTGTATCTCACGCAAATCAAAATTTTAGAAGGACAATAAAAGCAAGGAAATCTTTATGCTATTATTTCAATAGTATGAAAAAATTATGAAAAAATATTAAATAAAATTAGCGAAAAAATATTTTAAAATGTGACGGTAAATATTACAATAAATGCAAAATATATTTACATTTAACAATATATGAGTTCCATTTATTTCTATTATTTTTTGGATTGCATGATATAAGGAGAAATAATTCTTTGTATTATTTCGAAAGTAAAATCTGAGTAGATATTTGATTTTCAAAATTTTATTTTATATAACGTTGCTATAGTAAGCTTCAATTTTCTCAAAACATGAAACTAATTTGACTAGTACACATTTATGAGAAAAATGTATATAATATGTGTTTATTGATATAATGTGGATATAAAATGTAAAAAAGGGATAATTATTTTTAAATAATTATCCTTTTCATTGCTTTTAGAAATAATTTTACAATTGTTGCTTAAAATTTTCAAAGCACCAAATCAATATTTGTATATGGCTATCTACCTTTTTCATATTCTTTCCAGTACCATAAATTTCTATAATGCCTTATACACTTCCTAAGCTTATATATTTTAAAAATAAATTCAATAGCTTAAAATTTGTCATGATTTTTTAGATTAAGAATTAATAAATATTATTTTTTGTGGTACATTTTTGAATTTTGCTTTGAATAATTTTAATTGTCTAAATCACATATTATCTAAATTTGAAAAATCATTTTTATATTCTAAAATATAGAGTCTAACTAATTTTATATTTTGATTGATAGTCTGCAAATTATTCTTCAATTCACAGAAGAAAACTGTCAGCCTAAATGGTGAAAATTCTGTAAATTTTAGAAAATTAATATTATTTTAAGACCGTATTTTTTAAAACTGAATACTTGATTCCAAACAAAGCTTATCAACGCGATGTTACGAAATAGAATTAAAAATTTCATGATGTTAAGGTTTATGGTTTGGCTGAGTTTAATATCCCTCGATTTATTTTCATATTTTTAATTGTTTTTATAAATAAATATAATAAGTAATAAACCTTCAAAGCATAATTATAACATTTATTTGCAAATTTTTCATGTCACATGTATAAAATAAAGTATTTGGAAGTGTCTTCAGTAAGGGTATGCATCAAACTAACATTTAAGCATAATTTACATTTTATTATAAATGTATATGTATCTGATGAAATAATGCCATAAATATTAGTTTTCTATGGAAATAATTTCATTATTAAAAATTGAAATACAGTTAAACGTTAAAATTTATTTAATATTTTAAAATTTAAAGTTTTACATTTTAAAATCAAGTGTGAGAGAATTTAATTCGTTTTATAATATTATTTTTTTCCTTGCATTCAACAAAAAATGATTTAAGCTAATATTTTATTTATGTGAACACATATTTTGTATAACTAAGATTTCCGATTTTTTGTTAATCATTAATAAAAATATATAAGCATTTAAAATGATAACTCTAGAAACAAATTATTTAATTTATAAATTAAAATTAGGTTCACTGGGAAATTAGTTAAAATCTGAGAGATTGCAAGGATTAAATATGTACAAAAATCATTACAAAATTGTTTAAAATACTAAACTCATTCAAATGTTTAAAAAAATAATATTCAATTTATTTATTTTATCCATTCTAATTTTAAGAAAATTTTTTAACTTTTTAAAATTTCATATTTTTGAATACTTAAATTATATAGATTCCTCATTATTTTAACCTTGTCACTAAGTCACATATTAATATTATCTCATTATGTCCAGTTTTCAATTAAAATATAAACTATATATATATATATATATATATATATATGTATAAATAATATGTGTGTGTATTATACAAAGAAACTAAATAATGTTATTTAAAAACTTGATAAAAAATGTAATGAAAATTAGTATTATATATACTTTTTATAAATCGCAAAAATTAGAGGGTCTTCAACTATGAAAATTTAAATGTGAATAAATATAGAAAAGTAAAACTGTTGCTTTCTTGAAATACTTTCGATTCCCGCTCACATTAGTTAAATCAACCATGACCGTTCAGTAAGTAAGTTCCCCAGCCACGATTTCACGGCAATCCATCAATTCGGGGGTTGAATTTAAAGTACTGCAGAGAAGCCCGTTGCCCCTACCAAGGGGCTCGGGATAGCCGGAAAACGCACAGAAATGTTTGCCCGAGTGTACTCGGGATAGCCGGTTAAAGGGTTAAATACGGTAAAAGAAATGGCCAAGAAATTTTAAATTTTATGCTTGAAAATCCCTTTCCCATAATTCACATTTAACTTGCTTATTTCTATAAACCATTTATAATTAATATAATTTTATATAAATATGTAAAATGTTTCATTTTTCAAATATGATCAAAGAACCAATGATTTCAAACCAATGTCTTCATGCATTGTTTCATTGACAACATTACATTCACCTATTTTATGCATTGTATTGAAAATAAAATATCCTAATTGTTCTGTGTGCGTTTTTTCTAAAATATTATAAATTTTTTTGTCATTTAATAAAGTAATTTTGCTTTCATGGCCATTTTAAAATGAATCGCTAATTGAGAACTCTATAATTTAAAAAATTTAAAAATATATTATTATCTCGGTGAAATTTATATGTATTTTATATTAAGATATGTGGAAATTCTGGAAACAGCGTTAATAATTTTAATTGGTATTGGAAGTTATTAAATCCACATATCATGTTTAGTTGGCTAAATAATTAAGTGATATACAGAGGATTCTAAATTGTTATACAAATTAAAATAGGTGATAGTACCCATCCATACCAACAATAATTACTTACGAAAATAGGGTTGCATTCCACTCTGAGAGGCAGAAAACAGGAATTTCCACCTGACAATGATTGCTCAACACTTGCAACAGTGTTGCGTTAATGAATGAATAATACCAGATTTCTACTTTTCTCTATTCTACCTCTCAGAGTGGAATGCTACCCTATGTTCCTATGTAGTTATTGCTTGTATGGATGGGTACCATACAAGCAATAATTACTGCTTGTATGGATGGACTATCACTCCTTTTAATTTGTAAAAACAATTTAGAATCACCCTGTATAGTTAATATATAGTTGGCTATAAAAATAGTTCTCCTTGAATAAAATGTAATATATTGATCAAATGTATGTATTTTTACAATACCGATATACCTTTTGAAGTCGTTATATATTGTAAATAGAAATAGTATTAAACATAGAGTCAGAATTACAATACATTTAACCAATAAATTACAAATTTTATTCTTTTAATTGTATTATCAAGCTTAGCGATAATACATACATTGTATATATATATATATATATATATATATATATATATATATATATATATATATATATATATATATATATATATATATATTATATATATATATATATATATATATATATATATATATATATCATATATATATATATATATATATATATGCCACCCAACTTGTTTGATTGCCGATAGGGAGGTCCTGGGTTCGAATCCCGGCTTGGGCATTTATGTACTTTCTGTCTATCTATCCTGTCTTTGTCCTTTCCTTGTATGAATGAGGTGTGAATGGTTGCCTACCCTATAAACGGGTTCCTATGGCATGTGTGTACTGATGAAGTCGGACCTCACACCAAAATATGGTCAGTTGGAAAAGTGGAGCAGCGCACCCCATATTGCCAGCCAGGCTGGCACACGCGACAACAACAACATATATGTGTGTAAACTGTCATTTACAAAATTTGATAAAATTAACTGACTTATTGCTTGTTTTGTATTTCATTATTGTCAAATGCTTAGTGTTGGCAAGGAATCCATTCTTGTATTTGAAAGACACATAATTACTATGTTACTATGATCAAAGTCCCAGTCAAGATATTAACATTTATATTTCTTATTGGCTTTCATAGCAAGTGAGATGGAATTTTGACTGTCGTTCAGTTATTCGAATAGATTTTTTCATTTCTTACAGTGATGGACACAACAAATTTATCTGATTCGTCAATTTTCATTGTTGGATTGATATATTCATTTTGCAATGCGTGCATTTCTATGAATTTAAACTTCTTTTTTCATCACTTTTCACCACTAAAGTTTTGAGAAATATGTGTGCATATTCTATTATTAAATTTACATTCACTAAACAACACACCTTTCGTTCCATATTTTGTGGGTTATATTTATTTATTTCGATTGGAAAATAAATAACTTACACAATTGACAAACTTTATTACTAAGCATGTTATATTTATAAGAAATAGTTTTTTTTAATCAACTTAATAGGAAATAACCGATGAGCAGCAATGCAATTACTAGTCACTCTAAATTTAAGATTAAAGAATTTAAAATTATTGGATTGTTCGGAAAGCAATTTCGTTGTTTATGAAAATGGAAAACGTATAACGAATATATATTTTATTAAATTGTATATTGTCAATTTTAGTCCAACAACTTTTACAATCTTTCCGGTGGTAGCTTGATTCCACACTCATAAAATGGTTGGTTTTTACTACCAAAAAACTCATTGAGGTGGGTTAAACGAAATTACTTTCCGAACAACCCAATAATATTTATTATCTTTAGATAGTAATGGTAAGGTAAAATTAAGCAACTATATGTTATTAGTGTTTCATTTTAAAATTAAAGTAACGTTTTTATTTACCAAAGCAATGTAAAATTAAGTAACCATTTCAATTCCACAGAAAGTTTGCTAAAAAATTTGAATATGACTGTCTATATTTAAGTAAATAAGCGCTTAAAAAGAAAGCGGACAGACAGTGGAAATATTTATTAATTGATTTGAATTTTAAGTAATTAAGTAATGAATTATAAGGAAGTAATTCTATATTATACGATGTGCTCCAGTGGCTCAGTAGCTTCACGCCGCTTCCCGTAAGCTCAGGAAAGTGAAGCATCTTTTGCCGCGGGCAGTGGTTGGGAGGGTGACCACGGTGTACATTCCTTCATTGGGTTGCTGGAACTCCGTGGGTTTGGGACGTGTTTACGTTAATATGTGACGTCCAAAGTCCTTCCGCTGGTGTGGCGTGGATGTGGAGAGGAGGGTGCCAGCTCAGGTGTACTTTCACCCAGCTAAGTCGTACTTTCACCTTCGTGGTGCTCTGATCCAAACGAAAGACGCTCTCTATTGACTTAATTCGCACAACCAAAGACTTAGCGAGCTTGGGTTGTCCAAGTGTCATAAGCAACAGCAACGATTTCTTTTAATCCTTATTGAAGTATATAGATAATTAAATCGGAGAACTAAGAAATATATATTTGTTACATGCAACAATAAATGTGGATTCTTTTTCTCAAAGTATCCCATTTATAGTTTTTTGAAACAAGTTTTTGATTAATTATTTCTGCATTTGCAATTTATTTGTATATGTTGAAAGTGGCATGTTTATTATCAAATGCTCCAGGATATTTTTAAGATATGTCAGTCAAAATTGTTTTTATTCCTTTTTTATTAACTAAGAGTTTTCTGTTATTTGATGTATAAATTTTAGCTTTATTTGAATATTGTAAACATCCTGCAATTTTTTTCTATTGGCGAAGACCTGATGAATATACAAGTTGATCGATTCAAGAGATTAACTTTGTCTCAAATATGTGTCGAGTGCTAAATTTTCTTATTAAGCCTATAAAATAACATCAGCAAGAAATGTAAAATGAAAATGGGAAATCGGTGTACGTTATTATTTGAATGGATTCCGAGCCATTACGATGTTTTTGGAAATGAGTAAGCAGACAGACTTGCGAAAGCTGGTTCCCTTATGATCCGGACAAATCCCCTTTTGTCTTTATGTAACATCAAATGTGCACAATCCTCAGTAAAATAAAGGATGACAGAATTTCCCTTTATGCTGATGCGGCTACGGACAGACAGGAAAACTGTACTTAATGAGAACAATAAAATCCCTGGCTCCTAACCACGAGCTGTTGGTGTCGCTTGTTTCCGGGTGACAACTGGACATGACTATCTGCAAAAGCATCTGCCTCAAATAAGTGTAATGGACTCTGCTCCTTGTCCATTGTGCAATCATGGTGATATGGATGTCGCTCACTTCAAGAACTCCCTGAAGTTTTAAAGTTTATGACTCACAACTCTTTTGAGGCTACTAAAGGACTTAAACTTGTTTTTATACTTCCTCATATTTTTACTGGGCTGCTCGTCGATTGATGGTAGAGATGCCGAGGACGGGCGTATGATTAAACAAAAAAAAACGTTATATATTTGATGAAGAAAATTATTTACAGAATACGGCAAATAAAAGCGGCCCATAAAATCAAATTATAAATAAAAGGTAATGTATTTAATATGATTACTCTCCTTCTCACGGTAGGCGCTGAAAGTACCATCTACACACTTCATCACACATGTGGACATGTTTGAGGAGATTTATATGTTATCATTTCTTGCATTGTGATGCTATTGATGACATCCTGCATTCTGATCTTGAGTTCTTCAATTGTGCGTGGCTTTTGCTTTGTATACTTTTCTGTTTAAGAGTTTTCTCAAGTAAAAGTCACAAGTGATCAGGTCAAATAGCAAGGAGACTACAAGACTTTGCTGAAAGTCTTCAGGTGTAAATACCTCATAACAACAAGAGATTCATGGTCTGATTTGTGGCATGTGGAACCATCCTGCTGCAAGTTAAAACAATTTTCTGGTAAGTTTGAATAAAACTCTTCAGGGATTATAACTCGAATTTACTGTTGTTTGAAAGTATACGGCCCCCACATACAGGGATTTTTCTGGCCAAAATTGTAAAATACGAATATAAGCAGGTATTTGAAAATAATGTAATATTTTATAATTTTTCGATGCACCACTTTTACATGCCGCTCTCTATATAATTTTTCATTTAAGCCCTATACACATCCCAACAATTCCGATTAACAGAAATCTAGAGAATATGCAAACTATTTGATTTTAATGATACTTTTTGTTTCCCAATAAACAACGTCCGGTGCTATATATTTTTTGATAAGAAAAATCATCATAATAAAAATTTACTTTTTTGATAATAACTTCAAGACTTACTTTAAGATTAAAGGATGCCCATAACTTTCTAGTTTATAATTTATTTGGTTATGCTATATTTACTGATTTAATACCCTTGAAATATTATATGAAATTTGATAATAATTGCTGCATTTATCAATTCACTAAGTTTATTTGTTTTTGGAATATCTTAAAGAGTGATTTTTCATGTTGTAGGAACCAAGGCTTTAAATGCATTTTCAAGTGATATTTTAATCAGAAAGCATTTCATCATTCCATTCATTACACGTACATAGTTTTGCGGAGAATTTAATATTAGCTATAGAATTATTTTAATGTTATTCTCTGTATAAAAAATATATAGTTTGCACTATTTTGCGCGCAATATAACTTTGGTGCGAATAAAGACAGAATAGCTGAAATATCAATATATAATTTAACGAGATTAGTACATAATCTTGTTGGATAGTACATGATTTGTCTCTTGAAATGTAACTATTATTTTGTTAAATTGTTGTTGTTGTTAATGACCTTGGACAAGCCAAGCTTGCTATGCCTTGGCTATGCAAATTTAAGTCAATTTGCAAGGCTATGCAAATTTAAGTCTTTCGTTTAATCCGAGCACCATGAAGGTGAAAGTACGACTTTTGCTCTTCAAAATTTCCGATAGATGGCAGCACCAGAGGATTCACTCCCTCAATTTTGAGGGACATTGATCTGAAGGGGGAGGAAATTTTTTCATTGCACTCATGGTAACTGCTCAACGACCGACCACAGGACTTTCGATTCCACAGATTTAACGAGCACGTATACCACATGTACTCTGTGGGTCTTTGGCGGCATTGGGAATCGAACCCCACCCTTCCGGATGGAAGGCCGATACCCTAACCACTAGGCTACCACGGCCCCTGTTAATTTGATCCTTTTGTTAACGTGATGAATAATATCAGCTGAGAATGTGTTAAATGAAGATGTGGTTTACAACATTATTGCTATATAATTTTCTATTCAAAATCTCAGAAACCATTAGAACCATATTTACTGATATTCCATTGTGTGCAATGAAACATACGCTTTACCATTTTATTTCAACCAACATCTAGTTTCTGCGGCACACAAAAAACAAAACTGAAACGTTATTGTATAAAAAAAATTCAGATTTTCAGTTGATTTTACAAATTTCAAATATGCGAGGTAAGATTAGAATTTTTATATAATGCCTATTGCTCTTTTAAATTTTCCCCTCATGTCTAATGCCCACAAATACTAAATCTGAATACATTTTTAAGATCTATCTTATGATTTTTGATTTTGTAGAACTCATGTGATATTGAAGCGCAATGAATCAATATTGTAAACCTGTTTTTTAATTTCTAATGCCCAACTCCTACTAGGCTTTCTACTTTTCAACAATATAAGGGAAAGTGAGGAAGTGATTGCAATTTATAAAGTGGGGAACAAAATGTGTGTGCCATCGTTAATCGGAAAGTGGGTGGATCTCTGTAATTTAGAAGCAAGGATCACGCAGAAGACGCCCAAATTGGAACAACAACCCAAAGAGTATCATTTCACAGGGAGGACATTGCAACCATGAGTAGTGTAAAGTACCTTAGCAGCAAAAAGCGTACACGACTATTCTTTGTTTGAGTCAGGACTCAAACTCACTACATTCTAACAACGAGAACGAACGCCCTAACTGACTAAACCATCACAGCCATATACATTTAAAAAATCTATAAGATCAAAAATGCCTCATTTAAATGTATGATAAAAATTAATTTCAAATATTTATACGTATGAAATGATATTATCGTATGACAATATTTTATTGGAAATAATTAGTACAAAAATACCATATATTAGAGTTACAGATATTGTTTTTCAACGGCGGGTACTTGTGTGATGAACCCTTTAACACAACAAGGCCAGAGACTGCTACTCATTTTTCGTTAACAAGCGGAAACTGGAACCACGTCACGGAGGCGAGTAGCGGCGTTACCCGCGCCATACCACCACAAACCCGTTTATAGGGCCACATACATTCATCATCACAGAAGAAAGGACAGAGAAACACAAAGAGAACAGAAAAAGAAAGTAACATCCATGCCCAAACCGGGATTCGAACCTGGAACCCACAGCTCAGGAGTCAGGAGCGCTAACCACTCAGCCATCGGTCGGCAGTTACAGACATATGAGTAACAAAAAATAATTAAATTTTTACAAAAATACAACATATTATAAAAACAAAACTTTGTGTTAGGAATTCTTAGTTAATTAGCTTATAAAAAACAAAATTTGCTCTAACAGGAACACATTGACATTTTTTTCAATAAAATGTCATTAAATAATTACACGTAGCATTACTTTTTACTTACATAAATCTAGTTTTGGTTTCGTGAGCTTAATCCTTCTTTAATGTCTTATTTATAAGCTTCTTAATTCTTAAAGCCTTTCTTTAAATAATTCTGCTTCCTCATGATTTTTTTATTAAATATGCTGTGTACTACCGCGCGCAGAATATCATAAAATATTTTCTTTTCTTTCATAACACTTAAATCAAACGACCAAATGTAAACATGTCATAAAATTCTTGTTAAAAAAGTATGATAGTATATCTTTTTTATAATTTACTTTATTAGAAAGATTTGAAACCCTACTTTTTGCTTGTTTCATTATTACTTTTCTAATTTTTAATTATTATTTATTTACATTCTAAAACATTAATGTTATTAGTATAAAAATTATTTTTGTTACAAGAGAATTAAAAGATATTTCTAAATTTAACTAATAATATTTTTTTAATCTTTCTTTAAATTTTATTATATAATATGCTATATTGTATTCTTAATCATACAATATTTTCTTACATTCTGAATTATAAATGTGTTTATTGTTTTTGAATTTTGATAATTTTATTCCCTTTGGATTTTACTGTTATAACCTGAATTTAAGTAATCATAAATATTAATTAATAACAGATTATGCAGTTACATGCTTGTTCATAATAACTTCTAACTTAGCAACACTCGCTGTTTTACAATCAAGTATCTGGTTCCACTATTTCGGAAAATATGATATTTTTTAATTTCCATTTATAAACAAAAACATTGAATAATCTTTTTTTTGCGATCTGATTTTCATGATAATTTAAATGATTTTCAGTTTTGATTGATAAATTGATTTCGTGAATTCCATCGTCTGATTTTTAAATGTATTTCATTTAATTTTTGGGAAATTTAAATCGATATTTTTAGTTAGAGAAATTGATTAGCAATAATTCCTTGGAATAATGAATAAATATTTTTACTACACTGATGTTTAAATACTGGATTTTTTCTTCCTTATTCTAGTTTCTGTTTTATGAGTGGATGCATCAGAACCATATCAGAAAGATATTTTTTAAAAGTTTTGAAATGAGTTTTGCGTGTCAGCTGAATTACAAGTAATTGATTTCAAATTCTGCCCCGTTTACTGAAAAAATTGCGTACACAAGCAATGAATGGCAAACTATGATGTTGTTGTTGTTGTCTAGTTGTCAGCGTGCATGACTGCGGATAACGAGGTCCTGAGTTCGAATCCCGGTTCGGGCATGGATGTACTTTCTCTCTCTATCTATCCTGTCTTTGTCCTTTCCTTGTATGAATGAGGTGTGAATGGTTGCCTACCCTATAAACTGGTTCCTATGGCATGTGTGTAGAGCAAAGTCGTACTTTCACCTTCATGGTGCTCTGATTAAAACGAAAGACGCTCCATTTTGACTTAAATTCGCATAGCCAAGGCATAGCGAGCTTGGCTTGTCAAGGTGTTATAAGTAACAACAACAACACTAATGATACTTGGACAAGCCAAGCTCGCTATGCTATGCTAATTAAGTCTTTTGAGAGCGTCTTTTGTTTTAATCAGAGCACCATGAAGGTGAAAGTATGACTTTGCTCTACACACATGCCATAGGAACCAGTTTATAGGGTAGGCAACCATTCACACCTCATTCAAACAAGGAAAGAACAAAGACAGGATAGATAGAGAGAGAAAGTACATCCATGCCCGAACCGGGATTCAAACACAGGATCTCCTTATCCGTAAATCAGGCACGCTGACCACTAGACAAGTTAGGTGGCAAACTATGATGTAACATATTTATACTTAAAAGTTAAAAGTTAAGAGAAAATAAATCAACTAATATCAATTAATGACCTCAAGTACAAATGTTGTAAAATCTTTTGAAAGGAATGATAATGGCATGCTATCGTTTCATGAAATTAGCACTCTGGCCGCAAAAGCAGTTGGAAATCTGTGCATGATATAATTTTGCAGAAAACGCGGTATATAATGCATTTTCATTTGCAACGTGTATCAAATAAATTTTTATAAGTGAAGAAATCCAGGAGCATTTACTTGATGATTTGAGTGAAGATGAATAACTTACCCATGCATTCTATAAAGAATTCTACAGCTTCCAACAATTTCATGTCGAAGTAATAGTCCCATAGTTACTATTCTGGCCTAAGATTCACCAGTTCGTGTTAACGAATTTTGAGTGGTTTGGAATCACTTTTAAACTGTAAATCTATCTATCTATCTATCTATCTATATATATATATATATATATGAATACATACATATATCATATATATATGCTATATATATATATATCATATAAAGCATATATATGAGCTCTAGTGGCTCAGTAGCTTCATTTGCCGTGGGCAGTGGTTGGGAGGGTGACCACGGTGCACTCTCCTTCACAGGGTTGCTGGAACTCCGTGGGCTTGGGACGTGTCCACGTTAATATGTGACGTCCAAAGCCCTTCCGCTGGTGTGGATGGATGAGGAGGGTGCCAGCTCACGTGTGGCCTCGCCACCAGACCGTGATTCAAAATGACGAGGCACCTTTAAAAGAGCGAAGTCGTACTTTCACCTTCGTGGTGCTCTGATCCAAACGAAAGACGCTCTCTATTGACTTAATTCGCACAGCCAAAGGCATAGCGAGATTGGCTTGTCCAAGTGTCGTAAGCAACAACAAGCATGCATATATATATATATATATATATATATATATATATATGTGTGTGTGTGTGTGTGTGTGTGTGTGTGTGTGTGTGTGTGTGTGTGTGTGTGTGTGTGTGTGTGTATGTGTGTGTGTGTGTGTGTGTGTGTGTGTGTGTATGTGTGTGTGTGTGTGTGTGTTTATATATATAAGCATTCTTGAGGGAGAGCGAAAATGATCGTTTCGCAACACACAAACCAAACCAGCTAGTAATGTCATCCCAACTTTTTAATTAAATTGTATTCAAATGAAAATTTTACGTAGTAGTTTTGTCAGAAAATACACTGCTCAAAACAATTAAAGGATATTGTAAGTTTTACATAAAATAAAGACATAAAAGAAATTTTTTTAGCTGAAAATGGAAGAAGAGAATCACAAATGAAAATGTTTCTGATTTTCAAACTGTGGAGCATGCTAATTTTGAGTTCGACGTCAAAAACGTCACTTCAGTGGCAGTGAATAAAATTTGACTTTCAACCGAATAAAAAACAATGAATACAAGGATGATCGGTATTCAGTTATTGCTTTGTTTCGATGAGTACGATGTCTCAGCGAAGTCATTTAACCGATTCCGAAGCTTGGAGAGTTGTTGGTAGGTTAGAAGGGGGCCAAACTCAAGCCGGAGTAGCGCAAGCCATTGGAGTGTTACAAAGTGTGATTTCTAGGATCTGGAACCATTTTTTAGAGACTGGAAGTGCAGGCCGAAGACCAGGGCTAGCTCGTAGATGGGCAACAACGCCCAATGAAGATCGTTATTTAGTGTTAACGGGTCGGAGACACCGAAATATGAACGCTACTCTTCTCCAACTACACCATCGCTCGGCTACTGACACCACGGTTTCAACTCAGACTGTCCGAAACTGGCTTCATGGTGTAGGTCTGTATGCTCGCCGACCGATGGTATGTGTTAAACTAACATCAAGGCATTGTCGCGACCTCAGGGAGTGGACAACAGAGCATGTGAACTGAAGGAGAAATGAATGGAGCAATGTTCTTTTTTTGACGAGCCCCGTTTTTCTGTTCATCCTGATAATAGGCGTATTTTCATCTGGAGGGACTGTGGCAGTAGGAATAATCCAGCGTTCGTGCCCGAAATGTCAGATTTGGCGGTGGGGGAATGTTGGTGTATGGTGCATCTCCATTGACGGGCGCACAGTCCTCTATATCATTCCAGATGGACCTCTGTCTGGTCGCCGATATAGGAATGAGATCCTCAGACCTATTGTAGTCCCTTACGCTGCAGCAATCTTTATTGCATCAGATGACTTCATTTTAATGGACGATAACTACAGGCTACATCGTGCTAACCTGGTGGAGGATTTCCTTTTCAAGGAAGGAATCGTACGAATGGAATGGCCAGCGTGTTCTCCAGACATGAATTCAATAGAGCACGTTTGAGACGCTCTAGGAAGACGAGTTGCTGGCCACCAACCACCCCCACAAACTCTCCAAGAACTGGAAACAGCTCTTCTGGAAGAGTGGGACAGAATACCACAACTCGTGATTAATAGTCTCATTGTTTCCATGCCTCAAAGGTGTTCAACGTTGCTGGCCGTCCGTGGAAACCATACCCCCTACTGAAAATGACTTCCTTTGAAGAAAACACCTTTTCTTACTCTTTTTTTCTCATATGCACTAATTGTGTTTCTTTCCTTTTGTACACAAATGCGCAATAAAATGAATTTTTTTCTACCAAACATGTGTTATTTATTCTCATATAACCTACTACGTCTGTCGACCACGTATCAATCAGCTAAAAAGTTCCCCAGCCACAAGATCCACCTAAAACAGCAATATCCTTTAATTGTTTTGAGCAGTGTATATCATTTTGATTTTTCCTTAATAAAAGGAATGTAAAATTCGTTTGAAGAATACATTTTATTTTGTAATTTTTCTTATATAATATCTATTAAATCAACTTTATAAGTAAGAATAATTTATTTATAAAAAGAACAATTTGATAAAAAAATTGATTTTAAAATCTAACACCTATTTTTTTAGTTTACGAACTTCTCAGATTTTAAAAAAATTGTTAGTCCGTATCAGTTAAAAAAAATTGAGCACCTACTGTATAAAAAATAAAAGTATCTTTAATATTTCGAGAACTATTGTTTCTGTTTCCTTCAATTTATCTAAAAGTTAAGCGAAATTTAGTTTTTTTGTTTGCAATTATCATATTAGGGAATTTCATGTTTTTCATTAGCAACGAAAGATAATTTTAGCACAGCAAAAATAATTTAATTTTCCAGCTTAATAACTTACAAAATAGGTGACATTGAATATTCTCTCAAAAGCTGAGAAAGAAAATAAATTTTTAGCAAAGATTTAATAAAATAACAGAAAATCTTTATTAAATATTAGAAAAATCCCAAGTGACTAACATAATTTCATGTATCCTAAATGAGTTATTCTGCTGTAATTAGCCTTCGTAAGTGAAAAATGAGCACAGAGCGATAAGAAAACTTGCTATAAATAAATAAAGATATGTAGATTAAAAATCGTATTTATATATTTGCAATTTACTTTTATATCTTCTTGATAATTATACGAGACACTATTGTTGTCCCACATTATATCCTTACCTTATTAGTCAGGTATGGTTTGGTTTGCTTATCATTAAACTGTTTCTTTTTGCTTAAGTGAATTAGTATTTCTGAATCATGAAGTTAAAGGCACCTTCCAAATCACTACTGATATTGTTGCTGTTGTTGTTACTAATGACACTAGGACAAGCCAAGCTCGCTATGCCTTGGCTAAGCGAATTTAAGTCAATTGGGAGCGTCTTTCGTTTTTAATGAGAGCACAATGAAGTTAAAAGTGCGAGTTTTCTCTTCACACATGCCATAGGTACCCGTTTATAGGGTAGGCAAACATTCACACCTCATTCATGCAAGGAAAGGACAAATAGATAGACAGGATAGATAGATAGAGAAAGTACATCCATGCCCGAACCGGGATTCGAACCCAGGACCTCCTTATCCGCAATCAGGCACGCTGACCACTAGACAAGTTGGGCGGCACTGATATATTGCTCTTTCTATAAGAATCAAACCATCAAACTGTTGAACTAAAGGCCAGTGTACTAACTTTTCGACCACCACTTTATCTTTTTTTTTATTCGGTTTTATCTATTCAGATCATAATTTTCATAGCCTCTGATCAAATTAAAAATTTCAATATTTCTCATCTTGTATGGTATTCAATTTTTTCATTTCTTTTTCCCTTAAAATTTTCTGTCATTATCTCACGGAATTTTTCGTCAAATAATGCTTAGTTATTGTATTGAATAAAACTCATTAAATAAACATTGTCTAAAATAATTGCATTTAATGAATTTGCTGAAGATATTCAAGTAAAGGCCAGATTTTGACTGTTGAAAAAAACTGCTAAGATCTTAGATATCCACGTGTACATTGCAGCATGGTTTATTAGGAAGTTCACACATAATTTCACCAAATTTTTATGTATAAATTTATAACAACCCAACATAATTAATGCCATGAGCATTCTTAAATATGCAGCCCAATTATTATTAGTTTTTTTAAACTCTTATTAAAAAAACATCCCTAGCTTTATTAAACTTTCCAATACTTTTCATTAATATTTTTATCAGAGTTACCAATGTATGACTGTTAATTAAAATTAAATATACTTAAAGAATTTATTAACATTGAAATCACCCAGTGACTTTTTACGCGTGATCGATTCTTAATAAATGATAAATTGGTAGAGTAAAACTCCAAATATCCGAACTTCATTTATCTGAATCACTTGCAGAATTTCAAAAAAAATAAATAAATTAGGATAAAGAAGAAAAGAAAAATGAGGAAGATGAAAAACGAGAGAAAGGAAAAGATGAGAATGAAAAAGAGAGAGATGTCACTTAATGAATTCAACGAAATTCTTTTGAAAATTCCTGGATATTAAGAAGTTTGTGCTGAAGATATAGGCAAATGGATTATGAGTTAGACCTTAGATTTCAAATTGTAAATGATAGTCAACTTCTTTAAAGTGTCGAGGAAGAAGATCCAAGTTAAAGCAGACGCTGGACCATCCATCAGTGAAAGACTTGATGGTCTTGAAGCTGCCTTAGAGTGGATTTGGTGTCAGCCCGAGTATGACTACATGGAAATTATCACTGCCAAGGGGATGCGCGACTTTGCCTGCCCAAAGAGGATGAAGATAGTGAAACAGTTTATTCTGACTGAGATGTTCACCAAGCAATAACTTTCACATTTACTGTATTGTACACATATATACATATGATTTCTCGGAGATATGGATCCTTACAGACAGTCGATCCTCAATCCAGCAATTGGCAATCCATCAATGACAGTACTAGTAGAAGTATTCGACTCTTGTGGAAAAACCTTTCAGTTCAACACTCAATCCACCTCCAGTGAGTTCCCTCGCATGTTGGTCTGCCTGGGAATGAAGTAGCCGACGAACTTGCAAAGGCTGCCGCCAGTAATCCTTTGAACCCGGAAGATAGCATGGCACTAACTCCATCAGAGATCTCTTCCATTACTAAACAACTTACTTCTAAAACCTGGGCTGACCCTCCTGCTCACCCTTGGTACTTCCAAAGACATCCTGGAGCCGCCACAACATTTAAGGGCTCCAGAGTACATCAGAGGACGCTGTCTCGACTTTCTACTGGCCACTTGAAGTATATGATCTTTGAGGACGGTGAAAGAAAATACCCATCATGCCCCAAGTGCGACAATGCTCCGTTTTGCCCGCAACACATCTTGAAGTGCTTGGGGTTTTCTCGTGAGGAGGCTGTGAAAAGTCCACATCTGCTTTTGGACTTTTTGGCTTTCTATGATCTCATGGATCTGGTCTAGTTCCACTAGACCAGATGGGGATTAGTCCAACCACCACCATCTATTATTTCTTTTCACTCCTCTATTCAGTTATACATTACAGTCTTGCTTAGTACTTTTTAAATCAATAATATTTATTTTAATAAAATAATCTCCCATATAATACGGTATTCTTAAAACGTGTTCTCATATTACGCGATTTCGTGTCCCCCATATAATGTTTTGATGCTTTTTTTCTGTGAAATTTATCATGATTTGTACAGTTCACAATCAATTTCGAGTTCGTTTGCATATTTTGTGTCAATTGCGTTCGTATAAAATTAAATTATATTATTTACCTTTGAACATTCGTTTAAAAAAAAAGATATCGGTAGAACATTTTTGCAGATAAATCCTACAGCGAATAAACATGTAATACATCTGTTTCTGAGCTCCAGTGGCTCAGTAGCTTCACGCCGCTTCCCGTAAGATCAGCAAAGTGAAGCATCATTTGCCGCGGGCAGTGGTTGGGAGGGTGACCACGGTGTACTCTCTTCACTGAGTTGCTCGAGCTACCACGTTAATATGTGAGGTCCAAAGTCCTTCCGCTGGTGTGGCGTGGATGTGGAGAGGAGGGTGCCAGCTCAGGTGTGGCCCCGTCACCTGACCGTGGTTCAAAATTACTAGGCACCTTAAAAAGAGAAAAGTTGTACTTTCACCTTCGTGGTGCTCTGATTCAAACGAAAGACGCTCCCTACTGACTTAATTCGCACTGCGAAAGGCAAAAGCGTGCTTGGCGTGTCCAAGTGTCATAAGCAACAACAACAACAACTGTTTCTAGAATTATTTTATTTATTTGAAAATAACTGTTTTTTAGTAACATTCGTATAAGTTTGATTATTTAAAATGCTTTTAATTTGATTTTTCTTAATATTCGATGATAGTTTTTCATTAATATTTGACTTATAATCCCCTTAAAAAAGAAAATTCAAATGTGAATCATTTGTACATAATGCGTTATACGGCGTCATAATAGCACGTTTTACGAGATTACTCGTGTTACGCATTTTTCTATATCATGGAACAAATGTACTGTTATAGGAGAATTACTGTACTAATACTTAATTTAATTATATTTAATTTAATAATATTAATTTAAAAATACTTGATTTAATACAATTTAATGTATTTTTCAAACCAAAATGCGATTCTAGAGAATGTATAAATATAATACAATGTCTAAAATTTAACATACAGATGCATATGAAACTGAAATTATATGAGATTCAATTCTGTTATCTAATTTCGATGTTTAAAAAAGTTTATGTGCAAGAATTTTTCAATTATCTAGTTAGTTACTTGTAGAGATAATCAACACAGACACATCCTTGAATGAATACGTTTCAGTAAACAAGAAGCAAAATAGCATGCTTTCCTTAAGAGAAGAATTGTGGTTTAAAAGAATTAAAAACACTTTTAATGTTAACTTAAACAAGTCAATAGTCTTTAGATTAAAAAAATGTTTACCAGTATTACAATTATTAATTTAAATTTCTATTAATTAATGAAATTTTTAAAAAATTTAAATCGTCTTTGCTGATTTAAACAAACCCTAAAGGGGATGTTTGGTCATGTCTTTTTCATTTTGCTTTTTCTGCTGTTCTATTGTCTAGGTGTTAACGACTTCAAACAATGCAAAACAGTTTCTCAAACGGAAGTTTGGCTGCTTATATAAAAAAATCGTTTTATTTACAAAATGAATTTCGACACTATTCTCAGACATTCGATGGTGAACTTCTCCTTGTTTGCTGCCCTTGGAAGAATGCGATTTTCATACAGGCAGTGAATTCGTTGACAAGTTGGATTTACAATTACGTCTCAATATGATGTGACATAGATGAAATGTTAAGTGACGTCATGGATATTTTAAACTAATGAGAATCGAAAAACGTAGCGTACTCAGGATCTCAAGTGTAACGAAAAAAACAATCATTTTATGGTTAAAAATATTTTTTAAAATTTAGATAGATTTCCGAGATAATATTAAGTTTAATGAAACAATTAAAAGATTGGAACCAATATTGTTTGTGTTATTTTCAACATGTTTAGAGCCTTGATCTGGTTTCATCAAGTTACAATATGGTCTAAGCCGACCGCAGGCTGAGTGCTTAGCGTTCCTGACTTCTGAGCTGTGGGTCCCGGGTTCGAATCCCGATTCGGGTATGGATGATTCTTTCCTTCTCTGTTCTCTCAGTGTATCTCGATCCTTTCTTCTGTGTTGTGGTATGAATGTGGCACATCCTATAAACGGGTTTGTGGTGGTATGGCGCGGGTAACACTTCTCGCCTCCGTGACTTGGTTCACAGGAGCCCGCTGGGTAACGATAAGTGAGTTGCAGTTTCTGGACTTATTGTGGTATAGGGTTAGTCACCCAAGTATGCTCACCATTGGAAAAAAAATATGGTCTAATGACTAGTTCCAACAAATGGTGAAAACATATTTTGCAAATTTGCTGAATCTTTTTTATTGAACAAGAGGAAACAAATTATTTAATTATATTAATTAGAAATATATGTACCTAAAATTTTTCCATATGTTGAAAAGAAAAATATGGTGTAAAATATTGCTTTTTATTTTTTTCATTCACTTTTATGGTCATATTTTCCCATTCAAACAATCGTTACAAGAAATTGAGAAATACAGTTAAGCATCGGAAATGAATAAATGCATGCATTAAAAGTTTGAATGTGTCGAAATATCAGATTATAATTTATTTAAAAATATTCAGTGAAATTTTATAACTCAGAAATTATAAACTTATCATTTAATTTTTCATTTAGAACCTTTTAATTAATTTAACATAACTCCTCATTTTCCCCTTCCTATAGGCGAACACTGACTTTACTATTCGCATCTAAAATAGTTATTTCAAACTATTTTGTTTTATCATCATAGAAAAGAAATCAAAATATATAATATCCTATTCTTATTTATGAAAAATCTTTAAGCAAGACCCTTTATCGAACTTTTATTCCTAAACAAAAAAATTCAATAAAAATTAGAAAAAGGCATTTTTTTCATAAGCAAGAACTTATTAATCATCTTTATGAAATGTAAAGAAAATAGTTTTGCTTTTTTTCATAGTATAAAAAATATGTTTTTTAAAAAAATTTAATTAGTTACGTTATTTTCTTTACCCATAATTTTTCTTATGATAGATTTATTGAGTTTTGAATCGATAATATACTTATTTGTTACATTTTTGCTTTTATTTAATCTGTAAAAAAGTTCTAATTGTATTAACATGAGTTTAATTTTTCAAATGGCTTTTATTTGATTTGTATCACTCTTACTAATTTAAAAAATAATTTTTAATCACCTATTTGCTAATAATTTTTCCGACTTGTGGTTGTATTTTTTATGCCTGATATCCATTTTATTATTGACTTAATATGGAACAATAAGTTATATGCAGACATAAGTATTTAAAATACAATGCTTAGGCTGTTTCTCTAAAATATTACATAGTTTTACAGTAAGAGTTAAAATGTTTACAGTTTATCATTAAAATGCTATTTTGATTAAACAAGATGGTAAATATAAATGATCCCAAGATTTTTAACATCTAAATTTGTTGTTGCTACTAATGACACTTGGACAAGCCAAGCTCGCTATGCCTTGGCTATGCGAATTTAAGTCAATTGGGAGCGTCTTTCGTTTAATCAAAGCACCATAAAGGTGAAAGTACGACTTATGTTCTTCAAATCCTCCGATAGATGGCAGCACCAGAGGATTTACTCCCTCAATTTTGGCATTGATCTGAAGGGGGAGTAAATTTCTCCAGACCATTGCACCCATGGTAACTGCTCAACGACCGACCACAGGACTTTCGATTCCACAGATATTTTCTTAAAAGTAATTGAAACTCATTCACTGAAAGTAAAAGAAAAATTAAAATTGTTGGGCTAGGGCATCAACATTCCCTGAGAGATACTGTCGTCTTCCCAATATACCCCTGACATGTTCAATAGGAGAAAGATATATCTGGCCAAGAAAGTGCTTAACATTTTGTGAGATAGTTCATGGCAACACGTGCCATATGTGGCTTTTGACATTATCTTGCTGAAAAATAATGCTAAAATGCAGCAAAAGAACGAAGGAAAGCAAGTCTCATATTTTTACTAACGTACCGCTGTGTTATAACTGCGCCTCTAATGACAACCAAAGGGGTCAGTCTAGATGGAGAAATGGCATACCAGACCATAATTCCTGTTTGAGGTCTTGTATGGGATGCAATAGTGAGAGTAGGAACGATGCACTGCCTTGGACGTGTCCAAACACGTCTTCGATTTGGACATAATTGGAAGTGGGATTCAACTTCAATTCAATAGTGTACGTCCATTAGTCAGCAGCATCACAATTATATTGAGACAAATACCATTGTAATATGGTTGATAATGCTATTGCCTGATGTTCAACAGGGCTTAAAACCCTTAAAATGTTTTGTTTAACTTCTTGCTACCAATTTGTAAGCACCATTTCTTTGCCTTGTTAAATGTCACGATGGTGGCGCCCTCACGGACCTCGTAGAGGTGTGGTGGAGCATACTAGGTGTTGGGGAGACGGCACCCCTTAACCTTAAGGTACAGTCCGGGTTCTCTCCACAGAGTTATATATGTATGTAGTATGGTTGGACAATGTACTGGTATGAATGGCAGTAGACGTAATGGTTGGTACGTGAGTATATTTCGTTATATCAGTCGTTTGTAAATAATTATGGTGAACTCACGTGTGCGGATCGCACGTCTGATGGTTGATAGCAATGAATCATTTGCTGTGATAGCTGATCTGACAATCACTCTGACCTCTTGAAATTTTGTGACCTTACGTCGACCGCTACAATCTAGACTCTGAAATATGGCATTGTCGATCATTCTTGCCAGCATCTTCTAATCGCCTCATCACTGGGACCCATAAGTTGAGCTTCATTTTTCAACCCCAGTGGTACGACTTCATTTCGAACCCTACAGTTTTAAATAATGAGGTTGAATCCTTTGGCGATTTTTTTCAGGCTTCGAAAGGTATCCTATAATCACAATGCAACAGAAATGTTTAACAAAAATACCAGAACAGCTCTTTATGTATATCTGCCGGATGTGCAGTTCTGATGTATTGGAGATAACACTATTCTTTCTTTGTACACTGAATTTTCATCATATTTAAAGCATATTTGGTCAACCATTTCAAAATCTCAAAACGATCGGATGATTCATTCTTATTACGTTGATCTAGAACATGGGTTCCCAAACTTTTTTTTCTCGTGGACCACTTTCAAAGTTTTACTATTTTCGGTAGACACCTCTGCTGCTACATTTCTACTGTATTCCTAAAACTCTTAAGAAATATCACCCTAAATTGGGGGTGTTAAGAAAAAAAAACTAGCACATTTTCTTTTGTGTCCTATTTATTAAAATAATACTTGTGGTTACACAAAATTATAAGCATTTATTATTACAAACAATCAACAATTGACAAAAAATCAACAATGAACTCTGAAATATAAATCAACAATAAAAAATGAGTGATATGGCTTTTAATGAGATGCACGGACGGCACTTTGCAAGTTTCAACATGTGGTGTACACTCTTGTTCCATTATCTACTGTTCTATTCAATTCTGTGTTTGAACTGAATCTCGAATATTTTTGAGTAACTACCTTGTGAATGATGCTACCTACGTTGATAGGTAAATCTAAGCCAAAATTTTTGTTCTTCATTATGAAAACCAGAAAATCTTTTATGGACCCGCACTTACAACTTGTGAACCCTTGTTTTCTTTTCACATCTACATGGACGCCCAGTGGTCTCCTATGGACCCCTGGGGGTCCACCTGGACCACTTTGGAAACCTATGATCTAGAATTTTTATTAGAAGAGTATATAACATTTTTTATCGAAAAATATCACCTTTTTCTTTACTTTGGATACCTTTTTTCAGAAACTTAAAAAACAATATCCATGATATTTACTTTTTTATTATTTAGGAAAAAATACAATTGAACATGTTTCCCTTATTTCTCATAAGACGTTATTGAAGCAGGCAGAGTTTGCAAAAAGCGGAAAGTTACTAGAAGCTATGACTTTATTTCTTCTAAGAGAATCGTGACAAGAAACCTTAAAGTAGGTGCAAAAGAAGAAGTTATTGAAGGAGCTGCTAATATTTTGTGTCTGTTGTCTTTATTTTAGGTCACGTGAAGAAAGAATAATGCAACGTAAATCCATAACTTGGATTGCTTCTCTCAATTGATTAGGAAATTCAGCTTAGATGTGGTTAAAGCAATCCATCATAAGGCCTACAATATTATCAGTCAAAAAAGTTATTTTTGTGAATTTTTTAAATTAGAAATTTTTTTGTCTTAATAGACAGATTAAAATAACTTAATAAAATGAACAATGTTTACATTATTATGTATCTTGCTCTAATTACTTTAATAATCATTAGAAACGGACCATGGCTTATGAAAAAATTTGTTTCATTCTTCAAAGATTTTATTCCTTTTCTTATCTAGATTGAATGATTTTAAATTCCAGAATATCAAATTATGAGAGTTTATATATATATATATATATATATATATATATATATATATATATATATATATATATATATATATATATATATATATATATATATATATATATATATATATATATATATATATATATATATATATATATATATATATATATATATATATCATACTTTTAGCGTGGGACTTTTGACCAGGAGTGTTGAGCCAAGCTTCATACATCTTCTGTTTTTCCCATCTAAGAACATTGGTTTTTGCGGTCTTCAAATTGATCGCACAAAAAGGTTCTGCACCAATGGGAGCAAAAGACGATCCTTGTTTAGAAGGTTCAACAGCCCTTTCATGACCTTCGATACCTTTGTGCCCTGGCACCCATACAAAGCACCCATACAACCTTGTTTCCAGTTGCCAGTTCTGTAAGAAGGTTTCTACATTCCAAAATCATTTTAGATTTGATTTCGAAAGAACTGAGCGCTTTACATGTTATGACTTATTATTGATATGACTTATATAATAAATGTCATTAGACATTATTAAGTTATTTTGAAATCCCTTGTAAACTAATTAAATTTTATCAAATAATTCGAAGTTTTTAATCTTAATTACTAAATTTAAATATAGTATCCCAGTTTAGAAGGGAATAGATATTGTTTATTCTGCAAATTTCTTTGATGCGTTTTTGTTGTATCATATAAATTAATGTGGATATTTTATTAATATCATTTTTATAGCAAATAAATGGATTTGTTGTAAGAATTATATTACTCAATGCCTTCATTTTTTTCTATGAGACACGTACACAATTCGAATAATTATTTTTCAAATTCACATATACGAAAATATTTTTGATGAAGATTTATCATAGTACAAGAGTAAAATTTCTTTTTTTTATATTATTAAAAAGACAAACTTTCTGCTAAGCTCTTGAAATAATATGAGCAAAAAACTTAAGTTGAATTTGATACAAGGATTTCAGTAAAAACTATTGTATGAATCAATGCATGTTGTAAAAGCACCTGTGCCTAGTTAGTTTGGGCATCATCATTATCACCGTCAGAATGTAGTGAGAACGATATTCTGGCTGAACCAAAGATCTGACGTGTTCATTAAAGAAGACTGGGGCATGTTCATTAAATAGTGATCACAATGAATGCTTGGAGGGTAGCAGATCAAGTATTGCGGGACTTCTGCTTGGCATCTGCTTCAAAATTAGGAAGACGTCCACCCAGTGGCTTCTATAAAACGGTTAGAGCCTGTAATTTTTTCTAATACACTCGCTTATGTCTAATCATGTTTATCAATTCATCTTAACAATAAATTCAAATTCTAAATAAGCTTACCTTGAGTAGGTTTTTAATCTCTTTATTAACATAGGACATACTTAAAAAGGACAAGACATGGAACAAAGAACATCTACAGCGCTAGGCGCAGAATCTTATTCTGTTTGTAAACAAATATATTCGTGCAGTCCGCCCTCTATAGACATATAGTTGCAACAGAGCCCAGCTCTGTGCTAGGTACAAATAAGTATGTAAGTACTCGCGCTCACTTACTCAATTTATATAAGTCTAAAATTTGGAAAATATTGTTGGGTGCATAAATAATATTTGTTAACTTGAAATGTATTAAAATCGGAATGCATTTAATCCTCGGGCTGGGCAAGGTTGACTCAACCTTTCATCCCTTCATTGGGTCGATTAACTGAGTACCAAGCATGCTTGGGAACTAAACACTTACGTTAGGCTGACCATCTAACTGGGACATATGCTTCGCACCCCAGGGCCCTCGGTCATGAAAACAGTTATGGGCACTGTAGGCCTTGGCCCTCTATATAGGCTGTCGTGCCATGTAGTTTAGTAGTTTTTTTTATTTAAGCCACTGATGCAGAAGTAAAAGAAATAATATCGTTATAAGGTAATTTTTAAGATTTTCGAAATCATTGATTATTATGGACAATAGAGGAACCAATATGCTCTTTTATCAATGTATGTCATATATTTTTTTAAAAACAGAATTTGTATAAATTTAAGGCAGAAGTATGGAAAAAATCAACTTGTTATGAAAATCTTGATAAAAATGACAGTGAAAAATTAAGTTTTTTGATTTGTGCTGTTTTGTGATCCTGCTCCTTTGTTTTTTTCTTAGTCTGCTATATTGCTACCAAATGCGTACTATAACATGGATTCAGAACATCATGGTATCCCTATTAAATTATTCGACTTATTTAAAACATTACTCGGAAATATATACTGGTTTGTTTTCATTAAAGTATTATTCGCCAAGATGAAATTTTAGACTGCAATTTATGTGCACATATTTTCTAAACGTAACCATCTCATTTTAGCATTTATACATTTTTTCTTCAATGAACACACATTAAAAGCTCAGTGGAAGTTTTTTAAACTTCAAATATGTATTAAATGATGCATCTTCAATGGAAATGGCAATATTAACGCAAAAATTAAAGCTAATCAATTAATGGCAATGATAAAGTTTTGAATTGACAGTTTTAATATGAGCATGTTTTGGTTGGTTGGTTAGTGCCGTGCCCATTTGACGTCACGTAAAATTCTTTATGATCATGTTTTACAATGACATTTGTAATCCTATACCTGTTGGTAAGGTTTCCTCACTGGTCATGGTTCCTTTGGAACCTATAGAAGACGATTCCATGGACAAGATGACATCTGCCCACATGATGGAGAGACTCAAGACGTCAATCACCTCATATTCGACTGTGAGCACTACGCTGATGTCAGGATACGCCATTTCCCAATTTCTGCCACAGCTGATAGAGCCCCACAATTCCTCTCCAACAAAGGCTTCCGGAAGGGGATCCAGGAGATTCTACTGCAAGAGATGCGCTACCAATTCACTGGCTGACTCCACCTCTTCTGTTCTTTGTACATATGTAATATTTCTTATCTGTATTTAATCTGGTATCATACTGTATTGTAACCTTGTTTGTATTTTATCTTGTATCATACTGTTTTGTAACCTTGTCTGTTTTTAATTTTTATAAGCCAAATTGGCCCCCATTTTCCAGTCAGAGCGAGTTCCAATGAACGTCTCTCTCGCCCCATCACTTTGAGCCTTTTTTATAGTGGTTTGGGTCAACCCACCACTTGCTGGGAGTTCTTTCGGTCATTTGACCTTTGCGACCACCTGAACCTTGGCTTTGGCCTTGTGGTGCACCTCTTGACTGGATTACGCAACGACGTTCACTCACCGCATACCTTCGGGTGGGTCGGTGTTCCCTTAAGAATACCTGTTGGTAATATTTCAGCAAAATATAAAACACTCTTATAACACTTTCCAAATATTATTCTAATGACTGTTTCGAATTAATGATTCTGATTTACGAAATTTGTTTTTTCACAAACTATTTTATGTACGAAGTATATCCTTTCTAATTTATAAAAGTAGTTGAGGGAACAAGACTTATATTCTAAGAGAAAAACAGAAAAACTTTCTCCAGAAAATATTACTAATTACTTTTACCATTTAATATTGGAGATATTAACATTACTTTATAACTCATGTAAAACAACACTGTGAATAGAAACGCAATTATAAGCTTTTGTCTATATGAATAAAAAATGTACATACAGCAAGCCACCCAACTTGTCTAGTGGTCAGCGTGCCTGACTGCGAATAAGGAGGTCCTGCGTTCGAATCCCGGTTCGGGCATGGATGTACTTTCTCTCTCTATCTATCCTGTCTTTGTCCTTTCCTTGTATGATTGAGGTATGAATGGTTGCCTACCCTGTAAAAGGGTACCTATGGCATGTGTGTAGAGCAAAGGCGTACTTTCACCTTCATGGTGCTCTAATTAAAACGAAAGACTTATGTTTAAACGAATGACTTAAAACAATTGACTTAAATTCGCTTAGCCAAGGTATAGCGAGCTTGGCTTGTCCAAGTGTCACTAGTAACAACAACAACAACATACAGCAAAATACATTAGTTAAAGTATTGTCGTTGAATTCGACGTGGCTTGTGATTAGAGGCACACACATTGCAAAAGACATTTCAAAGATCACACATTGCAAAGATCGGAATTTCTTCATACGGTCAATCTTGGCGACATTTTGAAAATCTCGCCAAGGGTAACCGTATTGTAAATTTTTACCGCAATATTCATTAACTCATAAATTATTTTGAGACGCTCCATTTTTTTAGTAAGCTCCTTTCCCATATAGTTTGATTTGATTCTTAAATCTATGGTCACTGAATTAGAAATACACAAAACTTTGGCTCAACAGGATCATTAAATGATTTGAAACCTATGATTTAACTTGGATTCCAAATCAATGCAAGCATTCACCTGCAATAAATATCAGTATGTATTAAACCTCAAGAATAACTTATGCATGCTAACTGCAATTGATTTTTCGTATGTCTCTTATTTTTTCGAAAACATATGTAAATAAAATACGTATACTCTTGTCTGTGTTTGCATTTTATGTTGTGGCTTGCATTTATTCTTGAAAAATATTGCATTCTTGTATCTTTTTGCTCTTAAATTTCAAATATTTGGGAGCCAAAGTACTTTAACTTTGTGGCCAAATACATTAAAAATAGAATATTCTTATTTTATTTATTTGGTTTTTTTAAACGTTTTATTAATTTTCGTTCTTTGTGTTTATTCCTATAGTTTAAATCTTTTTAAATTCTCAAAACTAATATTTGCTATCTCAGGCTTTAATTATTAAAATATTGAAACTTATATGTTTTTATTAAAAACTATATGAAAGTATCTCTTTAAGTCTCGTTTTCTCTTCATTAATTCATTCAGTAATTTATATATATATATATATATATATATATATATATATATATATATATATATATATATATATATATATATATATATATATATATATATAATATAAATATATATATATATATATATATATATATATATATATATATATATATATATATATATATATATATATATATTATATTTACTTTTAAAAATTTTTCATTCAATTCTATATAAACTTTGCAAGTTAATTTATAATGCTTCGAGCTTAAAATATTTTTTGGCATCTATACCTAAATTTTATCTAAATACATTTAAAAAGAATGAATTGAAGTGATATTTAAAACGAGTTTACACACACACAACAAAAAATTTTAAAACACTTAGAAAATTTAAGCTTATATCAAATTTATAATATTTATAAAAATTAAATAATGACTATTAATTCTTAACAATTTATTCATGGATATTGCTTATAGGAAAATTTTAGAAATATTAATAAATAACAAAATATCGATCTGGTTACAGTAAATTTTTCTAAATAAAACACAATAGAAGAATCAATAAAAAAAGAAACAAATAAAGTGAGACAAGACAGATCAAGGGATTGCAATTGACATCAAAGAGAAGTTAGGGAGACAGACTTAATTCCCGAAAAAAATGGCCATAAGCCGATCGAAATTAGAAATTAACTTCAAATCAACACGGAAACAAAAGAATGAAGAAACTATTTCTCTTTGATAAGCATAAGATAAATGAGAAAAAGATGAAAGAAACTGATAAAGAACATCGATTGACAATCTTTTTAATATTTCAACTTTAACAAGAAGAAGAACAATTTTTTCATAATTTAAACAAGAAGTAGAATTTTTTTTTATTTACAGCATAAATTATATACTAATTGTTTTAGCAACACTATACATATATGTATGTATATGGCACAGATACCTTACAATCCAGGATTCTAAATACTGAATTTTTTTGGCGATGAAGAAATGTTGCCAAGATGACATATTATGACGTACGCGTGATCACGTAAATACTAAAGTTGCCAAAATAGAATTTTCTGCATAATTTTTTATAGGTCTCCATATATATGACGTAATAAAATCTAAGTTGCCAGAGATACTAAGAAAATCCGCTGGAAAATCACCAAACTAAGAATTTATCATCTTTGGATTATACGGCATCTATGCCACAGACACAGGTATATATATATAATATATATATATATATATATATATATATATATATATATATATATATATATATATATATATATATATATATATAAATATATATATATATATATATATATATATATATATATATATATATATATATATATATATATGTATATATATATATATATATATATATATAAATATATATATATATAAATATACATATATATAAATATATATATATATATATATATATATATATATATATATATATATATATATATATATATATATATATATATATATATATATATTTGAGTACATGCACATTAAAAAAATGTTAATGTAATTTTATTGAAATATTTTGGAACTTGTTTGATAATGTATTCAAAGACTCATGTTTGTTGCATGGATAATAGCTTATATAACATAAATAACAGTCAGAAGTGCTTTCCACGACGTTATAAATGATATCCTGTTTTTAGACAAATCCTAATTCTTCTCACAGAATCATCATAGTCACTTATGTACTTGGAAGCATCACGTGGAATAATCATTGCAAGCATGCATTTGGCATCATCTCATTATCCGCTATCTTTTGTGATAATAAGGGTTGTCTCTGAATTCAGGACTTGGTCACCTTTTATTCATATCGACAGCAATTTTACAGTGTCCATTGCCTTTATGCTATGTTAAGGCCTTTACTCTGATTATTTTTATGAAGCCATCAAAAATATTGCTTTTTAACAAAATAATGTTTGGTAGTAAGTTTTGGATACTATACACAGTTCTCCCTTGATACAGAAACGGTTCGGTTGCTGACCTTTCCAATATAGGATCCAGATCTCTCAGCAATAGAAAATGTCTCGTCAATAACAGCCACTCGATTAATTGGACAATGTACTCCAGTCACTACGGTCTACGATCTATAGCCATTAGGCTATAGATCGCAACTTCATATTAATGAAGTTGCGTTGGTAGCTTTCATGTGCTAGTCACAAATACACTGCTGGACAATTGCTAAGGACGGATAACACTATCATCCATAGCAACCACAAAATGAAAGGAAGCAAAATGTGGAAAATTAGAATAAGTGCGGGATATACTATCCTCCGACAAACAAGAACACCCTCATCCGAGCACTCCCAGAGGAATAGGATAAATTGCCATAACAGCTGCTGGATAATGTTATGCAAAGTATGATACGACGTGTGGAATGCTGCATGACACTCCACGGTTGACATATCCCGTACTGATACCTTTCTTCAAGGTGCCTGCTGACTTTTAGATGCATTGTTCCATTTTTCCGTATGCAGCATCTAATGAATTTTTTTCTTTCAGATGTTTCACAGCTTTTGTATTTTTCAGAACAATAAATACTCTTTATTCTAATGTCTGAACTGTGCGGCAACTATATTTTATCCTACTAGGCCTCATGTCTCACTTAATGTTATGCTACATTGCAGTTTGTGATCCGTCCTTAGCAATTGTCCAGCAGTGTAGTTTGCTTGATTAAATGCCTTGGCTTTCATCGCTACCAGAGAGGATATTTCAGAGTACTGATTTCTCAGACTCTTTGCTTCCAGATATCATAAAACCTTAGTTATTTGTTACTTCCAACATAAATTATTTGTCCCATAGATATAATTTTGTTAGTTATATTTCATTATTCTTCTTCAGCACGACAGCCCGGGGTGGGCCAAGACTTCCCTCAGAACACTCCTCCATTGTGTTCTCCGAGAGGCGGCAGTTCTCCAATTTTTCACTTTCAGCGCCTCAATGTCCTCCTCTACACAATCAGTCCATCTAAATTTGCTCCATCCCTTAGACCTGTTTGCAATGGGCCTATAATTAAAATTCTTGAAGTCAAAGACGAGGGGTCCATTTGACAGATATGGCCCGCAAATCTCAAATGACATATTGTAATATAATTGACAATGTCAGCTTCCTTAAAGAGTCTGTAGGGCTCGAAATTGTATCTGAGCCTCCAAACTCCATTCTCATTTACAGCACCAAAAATTTTTCTTACGACTTTTCGTTCAAATATCAATTTGATTCGACTGAGTCTTTGTTTCCATCCATAAGTGAGAACAGGTCTTAAGATGGTTTTGTATAGCGTGTTTTTTGTCAGATCTTTTGATCAGTTTCGATTTTAAGAAAGTTCCCAGTCCATATAAGCAGCTGTTACCAAGAAGAATTCTTCGCTTTACTTCAGAAAACTTATGTCATTATGAGAATCAATGTTTGAACCAAGATATGTAAATATTTCCTTATAGCGTAACTATTTTAATGGCCAGTAGAATAAAGAAAGTTTTTAAAAGTAATTCAAATTGAAAACAAAAATCTAAAATAAATTGTCGGAATGTATACCTCTTATTGCTATATTAGTCATATATTTTATAGTTTTTCAAATTCAATTACATACTCTGTACATATGATAATAAGTGAAGAGTATGTACTTATTATCATAGTAATAAGATTTTATAATAAATTTTATTCCTTTTATTATTTCAGCACAATATGAATCCTTTGTAACGAGTTATTTATTCTACAATTTTTAAAACGTCTACGAAATAAAGGGAGTAAAAAAAATTAAACAAAGCCAGTGGCGATAAATGCTGAAATAAATTGTAAAGTATTTCACGAGAAACTATAAAGGAAAAGCAAGTGGCACATAAAATTTATTAATATAATTTTAACTATTATTTATTTATTTTTATATTACTCCACAATTGTAAAAAGAATATTTGTGTGGTATCTATGTGCGAGAAATAATAAAAAATATATTTAAGTACAACAATTCGAAAAGACTTTTTGAAATGAAAATCCAACTAAAAGTTGCTCTTTTTAATCTAAATTGCATCCAGGGAAACAATATGGAAAACCAAAATTCTTCCTATATATAATATATGGGCTTTTTTAAACATTCCGGATTCGTAGAATGAAAATTTGAGTTGTTCCTAAGTTTACAGAATACGGTAAAATTATTAAAAAATTTACCTATTAATTAGCTGTGAAACTCCTATATTGATGGATAAGAGAAACTGAGATAGATATATGTTTTATACTAAAATTATGCTGTGAACAAATTGCAGTTATTTGGAATATGATTTAAAACATGGTTACGTAGAATCTTTTAAATTTAAACTTTAATCAAATAATGCAATCAATTTTCTCTTATAATATTCTGGATTTAAACTTTCTTGTCATACTTTTTGAGTCTATTATTAAAAGTGCATAAACTCTATGCACGACAATCTTCGAAATGGTCAGGTTTTAAAATTTTAAACAATGCCCACCAAAGAACATTACCTGTCGCAATATGGAATTGCTAGACATTAAGATGAAAAATGTCATTAGCAAAATAATAGAATTCTTTGAATCATAAATTAAATATTTAGATTTAATATTTAGATTATTAATTCTTAAATAGAAATAGTAAATACTTTATCCGTGGTTAAAAAAAATTCGTAGTTATTTTTATCAGTGAGCAGTGATCTAAAGTTTTTACAGCATTATGAAGTTATGATAATTTTTGTAATCATTTGGTAAATTCGGGTCTAAATTGCTTTTTCTATATTTTCAAAAATAATTAAATAACAATAGAAACATTAAGAGCATAATGTATGAAAGAGAAATTATATGAAATATTACGTAAGATTTTTACATAATATTTTTAATTAATTATTTTTAATGTTTATGTATATAGCATAGCACTATATAGAAGAATTATGTGAATCCAAAAATATTATTTTGATTTTTTTTCGTTTTTATCAACTGAAAAACTAGTGCAGTATGTTTAAAGAAATAAGTTTTTATGTTACTGTGTGTGTATGAATAAAATAAAAATAAATATATTCTAACATTTTAATTAATACTAATAATGTAAATGTTATGCTTGTTCATATTACTCCTAATTAATCCGATTTAAAGAAAAATGAAAAAAAATTTTAAAATTAGTTTAATTTGGCAAATAGAATGTATTAAAATTGAATGTATGAATCAAAAACTAAGTTTCCTTAAATTTAGAAAACATTTGGATCATTTTAAGTTCTTTTCAAGCGAATCCCATTTTAAATTTGGAAAATGTATTTCTGAATTAGAAATAATGCCAAGAAAAAAACAGACAATAATTAATTTTTAGTAATTCAATTTTACACAGCTCTTTTTCTTAAAAAGTTAACTGGTAAATAATAAACTGACATTAGTTCTCATTTTTTAACCCAGAAAAAAATTTACATTAATATGAAAAATAAATATAGTTTATTAAATATATGTGAGAGTTAAGAAAATTATATATAAATATATTGCAAATTAATTACATGGTATATATTTTTATACAATATATATCTTCAAGTCAACTGAAAAACTCAAAGTATATTAAACCTATCATAAAATTAATAAAATAATATAAAATGAGATAGAAGAAAAAAATGCACTGATTTCAAAAATGTATTCAAGTAAAAACCTTAACTAAATAATAATTATTGGCTATATATATTAGCTGTATTTGAATTTGCGATTTAAAAACTATTATATAAAATGTAAGGTTACACTCCGTAAAAAAACATAAATATTAAATCACAAAGCTAGATCTGAATAAAAACCAACTTGTATTGATCAACGTATAGTATACTCAGACATATTTTAATATATTGCTGCAAATGATTTGTATTTAACTTATTAATTATTAACCAGGAAAGTTTGTTAAGCAATATTTTTACAGTATTAAAAGAGTATAAGCAAAACTTTTAACATGCCCAATCATTGACTTTTATAAAAAATATCGAACTACATATTTTTTAAATTTTATTTTCGGTTTATTGCTCTTTTGGGCTATTTAAATAAAAAAGTAGGAAATTGAATTCATTTATCCCGTACAAAATTTTCTGAGAAACTTTTAATAATGGATTATGCCCTTCATTTTTAATTGCATTAAAATGGGTGATTATACTCAATATTTTAAATTAATTAACTGGTCTAAATATAATATTTTTAGTTTTCTAAAGAAAATACAAAAATATTTTATTCTTATTAGCAAATGTGCATAGCCATTTAAAATAGCTAGCATTGTAAATCATGACAGAATTTCTATACACATCCCTAAATAAAACATATTGACATAGATTGAAATATATAGCATATCACACTTACGACAGAAAGAGTGTTTGAAAAGATATTTTGTTTTTACACAGTTTTCTAAAATAACGCACAATTATATTCAATCTTGCTCATTTAAAATACATTTAAAAATTCATCATAAATTCATTTAAGATACATTTACAAATCAAGTATAGTAAAATGAAGTAATAATATTTCGGTATAGAAAATTAATATTAAAACTGCGACAACAATTATTGTAATATAGTATTCCCATTGTTGTAAATTAATATTTACTGAGATTTTTGGGTATAGATGTCAAATTTTGAATTCTATAATTTTTATAGAGTTTATGATATTTATTAGTATACCAAAAAAAAAGATGAATGTTAATTTGTAATAATATAAAATGTACTAGTAGAAAACAGTTAAATCTTTTAATTTTCTAAAGAGAAAATTATACAAAAAATGTTTAATGTCTTAAAAGTAAAAATTATCTTTCTTATAATTTTTGTTTTTTATATATAAGTAAATGAATCGACGTTTTTTCTGGAAAAAAATGCAATTGACAATTTTGGTTCTTCATTTCTTAGTTTTTGATCAACATGTATATTTGTTATGAAGTAGAAACAATAGTTATTATGAAAATATTTGTTTTTGGACACTGACTTTTTGAGTAAAAACGTATATTTTATTGAAAATGTTTCATGAAAATTGTGCTATATTATATTTTATCAGATTATTATTTTTCAGAATAAACAACATACGGTCAAAACGTTTACTAGGAAAAAACATTTTCCATTCTTAAAGAACTCTCTTAGCTCCATTAACTGGATCAGTAAAATAAAAATGTAAGTTTTCTTCAGCAAAACTACATTACCATCAGTTTGAACTTTTTGAACTTGTTTCCCTTGCATTGATTATTTTAAAAGCGAAAATTTTTATTTAACACAATTAATATATATGTATTAAAATATTCCGCAATTTATCTGGACAAACTATTCAATTTTATTGAATACGGTTTTCTTAACTATTCAACTTTATAAAAACGGTTTTAAATATTTAAATAATTAATTTTCGTAATGCTATTTATCATTTTTATAATTTTTGAATTAAATGAAATATTTTATTTCAGCAACGAATTTTATAACAAAATCTCTATTTACTTAGCTTATAAAAATTTTTTAAAAGATTTTGTATGATATTACTAATTTTTGTATTAATCTTTTTCCTCGTCAGATACTGGTTTTAATTGGAATTACTTTTGTTTTATAATTATTAAAGAGAGACAAAGGAAAAGAATACAATATCGTATTTATATTGCATATTCTTAACATATATTGCATTTCCTCAACTAGCGATATAACTAGAGAACAAAAATAAAATGTATTAAGAAATTTTATATAGCTAATTTTATTTCCTTATTACATTAAGGCAGCTAATATAGATATTATTATCATAATGAAAAATGAAAAAAGGTTTTGATCATTATTGAAATATATATATATATATATATATATATATATATATATATATATATATATATATATATATATATATATATATATATATATATATATATATATATATATATATTATATATATATATATCCTATATATAAATGTATATCTATATATATCATATCCTTTAGAGTGTATTTGCATATATATATATATATAGAAATATTTATATAAATAAATATATATATAAAGATACATATATATCCGAGATATAAATATATACGTATGATATATATATATGTATACTATCTATATCTATATATAAATATATATGAACATTCTTAAATATTTATTTGAGCAAAATATCTCTTAAAATATACAATTACAATTTCACTAGTGCGTTCATGTAATTCAATTACATAAATTGTGTGAATAAAAATTTGCATTCAAGAACATATTTTCTCTGAACAGAAGATGGCTTGAAAAAAATTAAATGTTATTTAAATTTTAAATTTTAAGCATTTATTAATTCATACAAATACTTTACTATAGCTATATTTTTAATTACTTTTTTGATTAACTAGCACAATATTTAAAGAATAATTATTAAAATTCTAAGATACAGGTCATAATTAATGATTGACTGTAAAAGTAAAAAATTTGCTTTCATTATTTAAAAGTTTGTTTAAAACTTTTTAATTTTATGATTTCTGTTAAAGAAATCTTTCCTTAGTTTTTGACTTGAAAGTCAAAAAATAAGTTTAAATAATGATGTTAATTTCTCATATTTTATTACAATAATTATCCTTGATAAAGAACAAAAATTATTAGTTTTACAATTTTATACTTTATTTTTTACAAGTTTAACTTTTAAAAATTGTTACTTTAATAGAATTAAATAAAATGAGTCAACCGAAACACAGATAAATTTCTATTTTTTAATCAAACACAAAAGTTTCGCACAAAAACTTACCTTAAGGCTTCAAAATACACCAGTGGCTTTAGTAGAGCGTGCGGTCCACGCAAAGCGAGAATTCCTGTGAAAATCGTTCGCAGCGGGAGATGTAGGAGACGATCTTGCGCTTCAGTGGCCCTCACTCTTCTAGCCATCCAATCCACGATGGGGCGCATAAGAGGAGAAGGGGCGCTCCGACCAAGTAAAAGGGCGCCAACCATTCTGGGCGTAGGTGGTGGAATGGGGCGATACACAGAAAACTGATTGAATGTTTTGTTTATATTAAAAGAGTGAAACACGTAGCGCTTTATCTTTTTCCTAATTTTTTTTTCTTAAATGTGATGAAGATATGTCATTCGTAAAAGGAGAATCATGTTTGAATGAAAAAATAAGCTGTATAAATATATTACATACTTTATGTAGTTTTTATGAAAATCACTTTTGAACTTTCTAAAAGTTTTCGTCAACAGGATTCTCACAACTTCCTAAAGTTAAATCTTTTCCACGAGCATTTTTGTATTTACATACTTATAAATATTATATTAAAAAGTATGTATTTTATAAAATATGCAGTCTTGTATCTTGTTTCTTCATAAATAATTTGAATTGAAATGTAGAAAAAACGTTGAAGCAAAAATTTATTAAATCCAAAGTCTATTGTATGATGATTAAGCTACTTCTATAAGTTTTTTAATATAAATATTAATGAATATCTGTGTGAATTACAATAAAATTGATATCAAAGTAGCTTGATAGATGAAGATATCATTCTAGTTGACAAAATGTAGTATAATTAACTATAGACGTACTAGAAAAAGGTAGAGAATATATATGAAGCTTATAAACTTTATATTTTGTCGAGCAAATTTCTTTTATAAATTTTTGAAGACGTGATCAGTAATAATAGAAGAAATGATATATTTTTCTCTTAAAAACTATTTTTTTCATTGAAAATACGAAATATAGTAAACATATTGAAAAATGTTCAATATACTTCATTCCATTTTACTTTATTCTATTTTCTTTGAGATGTTAAAATATATATTGAAAATTATACCATCTGTTTACTGTATTTCGTATTTTCAATGTATTATTTATTCTCCATCTAGAATTTGATCATTATTCTCCATCTATTATTAAATTTATAAATTTGGTTTTTGAATAACTTTATAAATATATTATTATTCTCAATTTAATATGTTAATATATATATATATACACACAAATCAAAGCCTTAAAAGGAATAATTTACTGTAAATGTGTTTACTATTAGAATTAAAATGATTTGTCCTTGTTTTTGTGCAGGATTACTTTCATTTCCTGTGATAGATCGTAAATTAAGATTGCTTTTTTTTCATAAAGTAATCTTGCATCATAAAAATAAATTTTATTTTAATTAAATTATAAACATTTATTTTTAGTTTCAACTTATCAAAATTAAGTAAAAAAAGCAAAACTTTGTCAAAATTTTGTAAAAAAATCACATTTACGTATATGATCCATTTAACAGGGGTTTTCGTATAAATTAAAAAAGTGGTGTTGATTATAAAATATTCCACAAGTTTCAATTTCCTAAATGAGCTTCAGAGTTATAAAAATAAAATAAAGACCTAATAGTTATCAGACGAGGTAGTTATCAGTTTATTAGATGATTTATATAATAGTGTTTCCCTCTTCAACAATGCAATTGCTTATTATAATTTTCCCGAAATATTTTCTTGAATATTCTCGATAGAGCTTTAGAAGTCATGTGTTATGAAACTAGAAAGTTGAATTTTCGAAAGAGATACTTTGGAAGCTCAAGTTTAGTCTCACAAAAGCGTTTCCATGACAACCTGAAAGTTGAGTATCTTTTCGCATTTCTCCTTGCACTCATTTTGACAATTTTGAAACAGAAGTTCCTCAAGAAGTCTACTTCGCACAGAGATATTTACATTGTCCTCTGAATATGAAAGAAATATCTATTCATGCGAAACACTTGTCTTAATTAGGAAAATTTTGTGAGGTGAATACTTTTAATTTCAAACATAGTTCTGAATATTCTTTTACTTTGAATCACTTATTTGAAAATATATTTTCTCGTTAAAATAAGGGGGAACCAATATATAATACTTGACTGCAAACACTTGAAGTTATTTTGAAATAGGTAATTCACAAAAATGGAGTCAATTCATCACCGGGCTTCGATAGGGTAGCTTCTATGTGCTACATTGTACTTGTCATGTGACAAATACGAAACATAAATTGTTTACATTATTATTTGTGTATTTTCATATCCGATTTGTAAATGAGTCCGACTTAATTTTATCCAACAACTTGATGGCAATACTTTTTAATTTCTATACATATACATATATATATATATATATATATATATATATATATATATATATATATATATATATATATATATATATATATATATATATATATATACCAACAGTTTACTATATTCCGTATTTTCAATGTATTATTCTCCATCTAAAAAAAATAATTGATTATTAATTATATAAAATGTATTACTAATTATTTTTTTACTAATTCTATTTTAGCTGCTTTTGCGCTGAATACATTGCCAAACATAAGTTATTTATCTATATTCTTGTACTCTTTTCAATTATATATCTATTCTTGTATCTATCAATTTTCGCTTATTATACGTTTAATCTTGCTTTATATATATATATATATATATGTAAGAAATAAAAAATATTAAATTATATTTATCGCTATTTTTAATAAATAAACAAAGCATTGAATATTTATACTTTTTTCAAATTCTTTTGTTCAATAAGGTAAATAGTTTTTGCATATAGATGGAAAAAAACATGTTCTGGCAAAAAAAAAATGCAAAAATTTATCCTCAACAGGAATATGTCGTCAGAATTCTTTTACGTGAAATTGTAAGATAATACAGCAATTTATATTGTATTATGGAAAGTTGTGAAATGTTTTTCCAAAATAATCATTTAGCTTAAATTTAGTCTCCATTACTTTAACGAAGTTTAAAGAAATTAGTTTCACTGGAATGCTTATCATGGAAAACATTGCAGACAAAATGGCGAAATCGACATCACCGCATAGCTGCTCTTTACCTGTTAGATTCAAATGTATTAGTTTATATGGCTGACGCATCAAAAAAAAAATACCGACCGTACTCGACATGAAACTTTAATGCCATGCGAAATTAATCAATCCCACTTAAATATTTTGGTTCAGTGTAGAATCGGGTACCACTTCGTTTGGCGATACATTTTGGTGATAAACTCTAATTTCTGGTAATCCTGGTAACCGCATCTTTGTACAACTTTTGTGTAGCGGCCCTCTAGTTAGTCACACCTCGGCATCTATCTTGGTGTCAAAAAAATCACTAAAGAATCAGGAGGTACCCGATTGTAAATTTTCATAAACTTTTTAACTTTAAACTAACTATATATAATGAAACTAAATTTCACTCATTTTTATTAATCTCATAACTTTACTTTATAGAAATAATATATCTTAAAAGATTCAGATGATTTATTTAACAATTTTTCAACAAAGAAAAATTATCTTAAAATTTCCTCCGAGTTCAATAATACCCTTCAAATACCATAGTATCCAAAAAGGAGAGCATAAATCACTACCTTACTCGGCACAGGTGCCGTATAATCCATGATTCCAAATTCTGAATTATTTTGGAGATGGAGAAATGTTGCCAAAATGACGTATCGTGATGTGCGCGATGACATAAATACTAGGGTTACCAAAACAGAATTTTCTGCCGAATTCTTATAGGTCTCCATATCTATGACGTAATAAAAATGAAGTTGTGCAGATATATAAGAAAATGGACATCCTGGATATATACGGCACCTCTGCCCATTTTTCATTATTGCCGTATTTTTAATTTCAGTAATTCCACTGAATGCTACAATTCCAGATATGTTTTTATTAAGTAATTTATTTTTATTTGTTTATTTTATTACATTACATATATTCAGACTTGTATGCTTGATTCTTGAGATCCGCTTGTAAGTCTTCGTCGATAATAGGACAAATAGCACAATGGCAGATGTACAAACACAGAAGAATAACGAAGAAAACACCCAGGGCCACGGTGGGAATCGAACCCACACTCCTACGCTCTCAAGCGATTAGCAGTGATGCTTTTGACCACTCAGCAACGAAGCGCCCTTAAGTAATTTAATATTTGTTATTATTCCAGCTAATCCACAGTTATATAAGTGCCATTTGTAGAGAAAAGTTATTTAAATAAAATATCTCAAAGCAAAAATAAGCTCCTATATATACACTACTGGCCATTAAAATTGCTACACCAGGAAAGCGGCATACCACACACGTGAAATTTGCATGACAGAACTTGCTGTGATATGCAAATAATTAGATTTTCAGCGCATTCATACAAAGCAGGCGACAGTAGCGACATCTACAATGTGTATAAAACCAGAGATTTGACAGCAGTTTTCTCACACTCAATTTCCGTTTCAACGTTGTTTTCGGCAAAAATAGTTGTTGTAATGCCTCGTCTAAGAAGAAGAAATGCCTATCAGCTCGTGTCTGACTTTGATCGAGGAAGGATTATAGCCTACCGGAATTGCGGTTTATCTTACCGCAATATTGATGCTCGCGTCGGTCGAGACCCCATGACTGTTAGCAGAAGAATCGCTATACTGGCCCATCTGCTGGAGTGATGGTATGGGGTGCCATTGGATACACGTCTCGAACACCTCTTGTTTGCATTACCGGCACTTTGAACAGCAGCCGTTACATTTCCGATGTGTTAGGGCCCGTGGCTCTGCCCTGTCTTCGAGGCCTTCCTAATGCTTTGTTTCAACAGGATAATGCACGACCGCATGTTGCCCGTATTGTTCTGAACTTCCTTGATACAGAACAGGTTCGACTTTTACCCTGGCCTGCACGTTCTCCTGATCTGTCACCAATTGAGAACGTGTGGTCAATGGTTCCCGAGCGATTGGCACGCCATCACTCACCATCCACTACTGTCGATGAACTGTGGCATAGTGTTGAAGCTGCATGGACTGAGATCCCCGTACATGCCATACAATCTCTGTTTGACTCCATGCCTAGGCGGATAAATGCTGTTATTGCAGCCAGAGGTGGCTGCTCTGGGTACTGATTTCTCAAGATCTATACATCCTAATTTCCTGTAAATCTAATCACTTGTTCTTTCCACTATAATGTATGTGTCCAATAAATATCGTTCTGTTATTTGCATTCCTTCTTGGTGAAGCAATTTTAATGGCCAGTAGTGTATATATGACTAATAATAATAGCTAAAAATTCATGTAGGAAAGTATTAAATCATCAAATTATTTTCACAGAATGTACTTGCTTTAGATTTATTTAATATGTAATAAATAATAATACAAAAGTAGGCCATTAATTTAAATTGCTTAAAATATTATGTTTGTAATAAGCTAAACGGCATTTACATATTTCTTAATAAAAGTTTTAGGAAATATTTCCCCATTTAAAACATGTTACATTATTTTATATTATGCTGAGCAAAATATTTCTACGGGAATTCATATATAATATTAATATATATATATATATATATATATATATATATATATATATATATATATATATATATATATATATATATATATATATATAATAACAAAAATATTATAACAAACTTATCAAGAATTATTTTTATTGAATTTTCATTATTTTATTTTAAACTTTCACAATGGAAACTGAAAATTAAAAGGGAAGGTATATGTAAATATTTTGAATTGTAAAGGTATATGTAAATTCTTTGCAAAATATACTGTATTACATAAATAATATTCATTACCAAATACTTTATTTAAATATTTGATATTGTAATGGGTTTGATTTGTAATGAGAATGAGTTGTTTAATTTAAACGCAAGTCTTCTGAAGTGAAGTTACTGTATGATAAGGCTCGTAAATTGATATTAAGTAAATGTTTGTTTTATTGATATGAGAAGATGCTACAAAAACTGGAGTTTGTGAGCTAATAAAGATTTTTTTGAATGTTATATTTTGGAGTTTGGGCCTCTTCAGTAATGAAACATTTCATTTCCTTCTTCGACAAGATTCGGATACACCGTAATTTAGCACAGGTGCCGTATAATCCAGGATGTCAAATTCTGAGATTGGCGATTCTTTGGCGGATTTTCTTATGTATCTGGCAACCTCGTTTTTATTACGTCATAGATATGGAGACCTATAAGAATTATGCAGAAAATTCTATTTTGGTAACCCTAGTATTTACGTCATCGAGCGCGTCACGATACGTTATCTTGGCAACATTTCTTCTTCGCCAAAAAAATTCAGAATCATGGATTATACGGCACCTGTGCCCGTAATTTACGCAACATATATAAATGTTTCTATAAATTTATAAATACGTGGTTTAATGATGTAAGAGGTTTTTATTTAAATATAACTCCTTTTGAACATATTTATGGCAATATATATAAAACACACGATTACGGGCTCTTTTCTTAAATTATTGACTTATTGTTAATAAATAATAAATCGATAAGAATTTGAAATAATGGAAGGTCATAGAGAATATGCAGAAATGATTATCTTTCCATATGTCCTTCAAAATGTCTTAAATTACTGACAATAAATATAAAAAACTAATAAATAAATGCAACGTTGTAACAAAATTCATTTCCGTCCAAACTAAGAATGATATGATTCATCGAAAACTGCGCGAACGAACATTAACAGTGGCGGAATCGACCGACTCCAGACCGAGATTTTGAATTTGTAAACGTTCATGGCAACGGACAGTTGATGATGGGCTCTGGAATAAGCAATATGTATCACTCTTGCTACTGATATAATTTGTAATTTGGAATTTTTGGTAAGTTACCTATAATTTGTTTCTTAGAATGTAACATGACTTGTTATTGTTTTAAAACACAAAACTTGCATTTTCTAAATTTATTTATTTATTTCCAGGTCTTTTAAAAATATGATGATAGAGAAACGAAAATGAAAAAAAAAATATGGGAAAGAAATTAGAAGTTTTAATAATGAATGGAAGGAAAATTTCTTTTTTATTGACAATAACGGAAAAGCATTATGTATTATTGTAACTCTATGATCAAAAATTTTAAATCTGGTAATTTACTTCAACATTATGAAATCTAATCACTCTTAGTTTCCTAATCAGTATCCACCAAATTCCAAATTAATATCAGTTAAACTTGCTTCTTTAAAAAACAAATTTAAATAAACAGCAATCAATTTTGATGACCCTTAGCTATCTAGCTTATAATGTGACTGAAGCCAGTTTTGTTATTCATTGGTATATTGCTCGTGCAAAACACCTGTATGGAGCTCAGATCCGGCCATCTTCGGACTCTACGGTTCTCCCAGGGCAAACAAGTTTTTCCCGCCTGCACTTCGTGCTAACGAATCCAGTCCAGAACACCTGCTGAACTGCTTTGGCTTTTTAAAGCGTGAACCTTTATACAGCCCTGGGGTTGTCTTCGATTCTTTAAAGGCGAGGGATGTCATGGACCTGGTCTGATTCAGACTAGGGGATAAGAAAGAAGAAGAAGACCAGTATGGAGATTGAGACTTTATTAAAAAAAACCTTGAATATGTACTTAAAATTTTAGATCAACATAAAGCAGCATTGCACATAGTTGTTTCGCAAATTCTCATCTCGAGACACACAACCAGATGATGCATAACTGCAATTAAGGCATCTCTTAGATTTAATTTAAAAAATGATTTGAATTACTGTATTGCATTCAGTTTAACCCTTGTCAAATCGACAGATATCACAGATCTTCCGCTATTGGCAGTTTTCATACGGACTTCATTGTTAAAGCAGAATTATTAGATTTATTAGCACTTCAAGAGTCAACTCGTGGGGCTGATATTAAAAATGCATTAGATTCCATAATGAAAAACTTTTGATGTGCCTCTTAATAAACTTGTTAGCATTACAACTGTAGCAGCTCCTGCAAAGCATGGTAAAAAAAATTGGTCTTATTGAGCTTTTAAGAGAAGATTCTCAAATTCCACAATTCATATCGATGACTACAAAATTCACCGAGAACATCTCGTAACAGAATATTTAAAATATCCTGATGTTATGAAAACAGTGTCACACACTGTAAATTACATCCGTACCAATGTAAAAATTCATCGAAAATTTAAAAATTTCCTTGAACACTTAAAGGATGAAGAACTTCCAAATTACAATTTCTTTTTCATTGTTAGATGGTTATCTAGCTGCAATTTATTATACTGAATTGTAGATTTGTTTGATCCAAAAACTGCATTTTTAAAAGAAAAGGAAATTACCTATTCTGAATTAAACAACGACAAGTAATTACAAAACTTAATGTTTTTGACTATTGTCATGGAACATTGGCAAACACTGAATTTACAATTGTAAGGGAAAGATCGAATAATATCTGACCTCTCACAGAGTATATTTAGTTTCCTAACTAAATTACAACTTTTTCAAAAGGACATTAAAAATAAAATATATTGTCATTTTCCTCGAATTAAAAACATGTGTTCCAATATTAAACAAGAAAAAGGAGTATATAAAAAAGCTAAAATAAGCTAAATGTTTCAAATAGCCTCTTGATTTTTTTCTGAATCCAATTGAAATTAACATAATTCAAGTTAAGTTTTCCATTTACAACATAATTAAGACAAAAAGAAGCTAGAGAATAAGAATTAATAGAGATGCAAGAAAATCCAGATCTACAATTAAAATATAAGTCGACGCTGATTACTGAATTTTGAAAATTTGTACCAGAATCGAAGTATACTGAATTAAAAAAGGCTGCTTGTCGAATTATTTGAATATTTGAAACAACATACTTATGTGAATCATTTTATTTTCAAACACCCATCAGTATTAACAAACCAGCATCTCAAAGAGTTACTGAGAAATGCTGTCACCAATTATTCACCAAATTTTAGAGTTATCAAGAGAAGTAAAACAAATTTGAGTAATTTTAAATATTTAGGCACAGGTGCCGTATAATCCATGATGCCAAATTCTGAGACTGGCGATTTTTTGGTGGATTTTTTTATGTATCTGGCAACCTCTTTTTTATTACGTTATACATATGGAAACCTATAAGAATTATGCAGAAAATTTTATTTTGGCAACCCTAGTATTTACGTCATCACGCACGTCACGATACGTCATTTTGGCTACATTTTTTATCGCCAAAAACATTCAGAATTTGGAATCATGGATTGATTACATGGCACTTGTGACGATAAATAAATTGAATACACACAATTTGTACTTTTATTTCTATCTTTTGAATAAGTATAATTTCTGTAAAAAAATTTTAATACCTTTTTTTGCATATCTTTTAAATACGTATTTAATTGTGGCTCGAGAAAACTTACAATTTTTGAAAAATGGCTCCGACTATCAAGGAATTTGGTCCCTCTGAAATATGATATAAAAGTAGAATAGTGAATGAAATGGTTTATATTATGTAAAAAGTGTAAGTGAGACTTATTTGTCTCATTAGGAATAAATGATGATGTTTCTTTTATAAAATGTGATACCGCTTATTTTTGAAGGTAGTAGCTTCAATTGACCACCAGTTTACAATCCTTATATAAATTTCCTGGAAACGTCTGTGATGGGTTCTTTCTTCAAAGAGTATAATCATGTAGTATTTATTATTTGGTAATAGAATCGAAATGAACAATTTTATTTTCAACTGCAAAAATTCAGAGGAAACACATCTGAGCAGAATTTGTCGAATGTTACGTCTGAAAGGATTTATTTATTCTTTCAGAAGGAAACACATACGTTTCAGTGTAGAATTGGATACCACTTGATTTGGTGATAAATATGGGACATAAACTTTAATTTCTGGTGGTTTTGGTAACCCTCTCTTTACACAGCTTTTGGTTAGCGGCCATCTTTTTAAACACATCTTGGCATCAAATAAAGCACCAAAGAATCAAGAGGTATCCGATTGTAAACTTTTGTTAACATATCATATTGAAAAACGAAATTATGTTTGATTCAATACTTTAAAATGATAAAAATTTTGAAATTATGATTCCTGAAATGTATTTTCTGTGACAAGTATAGTTTGTGTTGAATATAAATTTAAATTATTTTAATGCAAAAGTTACTAGTCCTTTTTGAACGTAGTGAGAAGGGATGTGAATATTCAGCACTTTTGCTTTAAGTTCAACAGTTCATTTTTCGAACAAACATTATAACATTTATGTTCTTGTACTGTATGACTTTCTGTTGATGATAACTTTATATACGACTTAATTTGAACACATGTTTATTATCCAATACAAAAATATATTGCATTTGGTTTATATTTTCACAGCAATTCCTATCATCAAAAATCTGTAAATTATTTGATATTTGAAAATTTTGATATCAAAATCATCTTTCTAAGAAATATTTTTCCTCAAACTGATTTCTTAAATTTCTTTTTGAGAAAAACCATAAACACAATTTAACTTAGAATTTCAACACATTTAGTTTTATCAATAACAAAAGTGAATAGTATTTAAAGTATATTTTGCTTGATATTTTGAATCAAAAATAAATTTTAAATACACAACTTTAAATTTTGCATTCCACTCTGCTGTAAACGACGTCGAATGGTACGCGCAGACACTGGATGATGCGTTACAGACCGAATGTGCTGTGCTATGGTTCGTGATGTGGCTGAGCGATCCATCACTGCTATGAACACAATTTGCCTGACCTCACGTGAAGTGGAGCACTGAGGCGCGTGCGATCGAACACGTCGGTCCGTCGTACTTTTCTGCATCCAACGATCACATATCCGCATTACAGTTGTTTGGTTCCGTCCAACACGACTACCGATTTCCCTGAAAGGTAATCCACAATCTCGGTAGGCCGCTATCCTTCCACTGTCGAACTCGGATACTTGATCAAAAAATGATCGCTGTTTTCTACAAGGCATAATTGATCCTTTTTTTGAAAATAACTGAAGAAAAACACAACTTCTGAACATAAAATCTCAAATGGCGCTTTGAAGTAGCGCTACAGATGCGCACGAAGTGCGTCTGTGCTAAATTCGAATATTTGTATACCTCACCTCCACTAATGCATGTTGTAAATTCCATGTTATTTGCATGCTCCCTTCAGGGTGTTGCATTTACTATGGCCTGCATAGTATTTTAAAAGATGATTTTCCGTTCCCGTAACTATGACAACATGTTTTCTGGAGATAATGAAGGTTGAAAAGTTTTTTTTTTTCAAATGACGGGCACAAGAGGGTTGAACTCTATGCCACAACAAGGCCAGAAGCTGCTACTCATTTATCGTTACCCAGCGGGCTCCTGTGAACCAAGTCACGGAGGCGAGTAGCATTACCCGCGTCATACCACCACAAACCCGTTTATTGGGCGGGCCACATTCATACATCATCACAGAAGAAAGGACAGAGAGAACAGAGAAGGAAAGAAACATCCATGCTGGAACCGGTATTCGAACCCGGGACCAACAGCTTAGGAGTCAGGAACGCTAACCACTGAGCAAATCGGTCGGCAGGTTGAAAAGTAAAAAAATTGATTTTGGTAGATAGACTTTCATTCAATCAGATCATGATATTCAACTGGTTTTTGTGGATTCTAGTTACATAAGAATGTTTGGAAAAAAGTATGCTTTTTAATGACCAATATTAATGTTCAAAAATAGCAGAAAGAAGTTTTGAAGTTATTGTTTAGTAAACTTTTTTATCTAGGGAAACTTATATATTGGTGATGAGTTGGATTCCGTAAGAGAATTTTTTGTTGTTAAAAACATTCGAAAATAAGAATGAATAAGAATTTAAAACTTTCTAAAACGATACATATACAGCTAATAAGTGATATTACTTTTCATTATACATTATTCATAACAATATAAGTCAAAACCTTAGAAGAATAAGTTAGATAATTGTCACTGAGACTAGTTGAATATGTTAAAGGTAATCATCCTTTTGGAATTCCGAAAATTACAGATCAGATATAAATAGCTCTATTTTTAATGGTGTCAATAAAAGGGCAAGATGGCATACAGCCGAGTTATATAATTTATTCTTAGTCAAAGGTATTATCATTAATAAAGATGGTAGTATATATATATATATATATATATATATATATATATATATATATATATATATATATATATATATATATATATATATGCATATATAAATGTATATATATATATATATATATATATATATATATATATATATATATATATATATATATATATATATATATATATGTATATATATATATATATATAATGTATATATATAATGTATATATATATATATATATATATATATATATATATTTGCGAAAAGTTTCGAGTGTTAAAAAACGGTTGTATTAATAAAATTAACCTTCTATAATTCTATCAGCTTTAAGAAGTGAAGGAAAAAAACTTTTTGTGTGAACCTAAACATCGATATAGCACGCTTTTTTTAAGAAAATACTTAATCGATTTAAGTCCTTGATGTGTGAGGTCAGCATAGATGTTTTTAAAATCTTGGGATGAACTTCTTTTTAAGAAGTACTTGCATCCTCTTTACTCATTATCTACAAAAAAAATTTTCCTAAGAATAAATTGAATTCCTAATATACTTTTTTACTAAAGAATGAAAACAAACCCTACATCTAGAACACGGCAGCAAAATTACACTCCACAAAGAAATGCTGCGAGAAATTTAATTTAGAACACCCAGAGGCAGTTCTTTGAAAATTATCATCAACAAGTTTTGGAATTAAATTTTGCTAGTTTTTTTTTTGGAAAATAGTTTACGTTTTAAGCTACTAATGTGTGTCCTTTCTAACTATAATGTCTTTGTATAGTATACTCCTCCAGACATGCTACATAACAACAAATTCTTTTTATGAAACTAATTGAAGGATTTTAATTAATATTTTTGAAATCAGGGCAAAATAATAGCTCTTAACAAATATTGGTTTTTTTCCATTACACCCCTGATTTTGATCCTAAATAAGTAGCATGTTTTTTACGGAGAAGCGAAAATAAAATATAAATATGATTGTTTTATTGGCCTTAAATTTTATTTTAAATTTAATGTATACTAAATCGAATTTCTTTGTGCAAAAATTGTCTAAAAAGTGGTAAACAATGGTAAAAAAGCTAAATGCTAAACAAAGCTAAAGTTTATTTTTTCTAATGCCGGGCACACAAGGATGACTGAACTCTATGCCACAACAAGCTCAGAAACTGCTACTCATTTATCATTACCCAGCGGGCACCTGTGAACCAAGTCACGGAGGCGAGTAGCGTTACTCGCGTCATACCACCACAAACCCATTTATAGGGTGGGTCACATTCATACCATAACATACACACATCACCGAAGAGAGAAAAGAGAGAACAGAGAAGGAAAGAAACATCCATGCCCGAACCGGGATTCGAACCCGGGACCAACAAAGCTAAAGTTAGTTGATGGAAAAGAGTGATAGTTTTGTCGGTTAAAAAAAGCATTACAATCACAAATCACTAAGGGCAAAGAATAACTATATATATATATATATATATATATATATATATATATATATATATATATACAGCAAAATTTAATTTATTCTCATTGAAAAAAGGCACTATTACATTATACTTACGCAATAAATCACAGATGCGCGATTTCTAAATAATTAAAGTCAGAAATAAGTTTCATCAATAAGTGATAATAGTTTTATTTATAAAATATAAATAAAATTTTTGTATTATTTTTTATTAATTTCTGAAAATGTAAACATTTTTAAGCAGTATATAATAATGGCAATTTATGATTTTTTTTTCATTTTAGTTATGGCAGTTATCACAAAAGTGGATTTATAAAGGAAAAGTATCCAAATATACTTTACCTTTGGAAACATTTATAAAAGTCACTATCATCTAAAATCAAATGTGTATTTAGTGCTATACCTATTTCGTTAAATAATTTTAACCATAAAGCTCGCCGACCAACATTTCTAGGTGTCAGCGTGCCTAACTTCGGATAAGGATGTCCTGGGTTCGAATCCCGGTTCGGGCATGGATATACTTTCTATCTCTATCTATCCTGTCTTTGTCCTTTCCTTGTATGAATGAGGTGTGTATGGTTGCCTACTCTATAAACGGGGTGTGTAGAGCAAAGTCATACTTTCACCTTCTTGGTGCTCTGATTAAAACGAAAAACGCTCCAAATTGACTTAATTCGCATAGCATAATGAGCTTGGCTTGTCCAAGTGTCATTAGTAAACAACAACCATAAAGTTCATTAAATCAACCATTCATATTGCAGTATTGTGAAAAATTCTAATAAGCCTCGGAAAATAGAAGCTTTATCAAAATTTTATATCTTTTATCATGTAAACAAATTTAAACTGGATTGTTTTCATATAGTGATTGATACTGAAATGTTTAAAATTTTTTCTCTAATTTCTGAAGACTTGAAATTACTAAGCATTTCACATTTTCAGTTTTGAACATGAACGCCTTTTCTGACTACAACATCTGACAATTTTTCTTAAAAATTCCAAATTATTAGAAATTATTTATTTTGGTCATTCTTCAGAATTTTTTAAATTCTACGTTTATTTTTTTATTAGATTTTAGAAACAAGTAACAAATACCATATTTTTGTAGTAGTATCAAAACTTTTAAACTCTATTCATGCTAACAATTATAATTTATCGTGTTTTTAAAACTAGTTGCGGGTGATTTGTTCTCTCAATATTAGATTCAAGAACATTTTTTACAACGGCGAGCATTTAGGTAATCAATCCTTCGCCACAACAAGGCCAGAAACTGCTACTCATTTGTCGTTACCCAGCGAGCACCTGTGAACCAAGTCATGTAGGCGAGTAGTATTACCTCCGTCATACTATCACAAACCCGTTTATAGGGCGTGCCACATTCACCGGGATTCGAATCCGGCACCCATAGCTCAGGAGTCAGGAACGCTAACCACGCAGCTATCGGTCGGCTCAGATTCAAGAATATAGATCTGAATATGTAGGCAGGTCAAAATAATTTCACTTGAATACCATCTTTATTCAACAATTTTTAAAATAGTGGTCCTGGTGTCAGTTCAATTGATCGATTTCGCAATCTAGTATCATTAATTGTTAAACAAAATTATCAACAATTTTTCAGATCTATTAAGCTAATCGAAATACACTTACAAAGTGTTGGAGTATCGATACTCAATAAATTAAAATGGCTACCCACATCCCATGGCATCCATCTTTAGTGGATGCCTTCCCATGTCGGTCTAGAGCATAGGTTCCCAAAGTGGTCCAGGTGGACCCCCAAGGGTCTATAGGAGACTACACGGGGGTCCACGTAGACGTGAAAAGAAAACAGGGGTTCACAAGTTGTAAGTAGGGGTCCATGAAATTTTTTTGGTTTTTATAATAACAAAGAAAAATTCTAAAGTTTTAGTGCCTTTATACCAACCTGTTAACAAAGAAAGGAGCAGATTGGACATCACAGAACGGGGAGATTTGAGATTACTTCTTACAAAACTGAAGCCAAATATTGATAATTTGCTGTAATTCATCAAGTACATCCATCTCATTAAAAGTCATTTTTATTGTCGATTTATATTTCAGATCGACAATATTATTTTTTATTGTCGATTTAGATTTCAGAGTTCATTGTTGATTTTTTTCGATTGTTGATTGTTTGTAAAAATAAATGTTTATAATTTTATATAACCACAAGAATTACTTTAATAAATAGGACACAAGAAAATATGCTACTTTTGTAAAAATTACAACTTTTGTAAAATGTGCTACTTTTGTAATTTTTTGTAAAAATAAATGTTTACAATATTGTATAACCACAAGAATATTTTTAATATATAGGAAATAAGAAAATGTGCTAATTTTTTTCTTAATGCCTCCAATTTAGGGTATTTTCTAGGAGTTTTGGGAATACAATTAGAAATGCAGCAGTAGGGGGTCTACCGAAAATATTAAAACTTCGAAAGCGGTCCACGAGAAAAAAAGTTTGGGAACCCATGTTCTAGATCAACGTAATAAGAATGAATCATCCGATTGTTTTGAGATTTTGAAATGGTTGACCAAATATGCTTTAAATATGATGAAAATTCAGTGTACAAAGAAAGAATAGTGTTATCTCAAGTGCATCGGAACTGCACACCCGGCAGATATATATAAAGAGCTGTTCTGATATTGTTGTTAAACATTTCTGTTGGATTATGATTTAAGGTACCTTTCGAAGCCTGAAAAAAACCGCCAAAGGATTCAACCTCATTATGTAAAACTGTAGGGTTCGAAAGAGGTCGTACCACTGGGGTTGAAAAAGGAAGCTCAACATATGGGTCCCAGTGATGAGGCGATTAGAAGATGCTGGCAAGAATGATCGACAATGCCATATTTCAGAGTCTAGATTGTAGCGGTCGACGTAAGGTCACAAAATTTCAAAAGGTCAGAGTGATTGTCAGATCAGCTATCACAACAAATGATTCACCGCTATCAACCCTCGGACGTCGATCCACACACGTGAGTTCACCATAATTATTTACAAACGACTGATATAACGAAATATACTCTTGTACCAACCTTTACGTCCACTGCCATTCATACCTGCACATTGTCCATTCATACTAAATACATACATAAGTGTGTGGGGAGACCCCGGACTGTACCTTAAGGTTAAGGGGTGCCGTCTCCCCAACACCTCTACGAGGTCCGTGAGAGTGCCACCATCGTGGCATTTAACAAGGCAAAGAAATTGTGCTTACAAATCGGTAGCAAGAAGTTAAAAAACATTTTAAGGGGCTTTAAGCCCTGTTGAACATCAAGCAACAGCATTACCAACCATACTACAATAGCAATAGCATTACCAACCATGGTATTCGTCTCAATATAATTGTGATGAAAATAGTAAAACTTTGAAAGTGGTCCACGAGAAAAAAAGTTTGGGAACCCATGGTCTAGAGGAAAATGAAACTACCAACACCTTGGCCAAGGCGAGAGCTCGTGAGGACCCTGAGCCAAAGCCATCTTTCACCGTTTTGAAAATCTTTTGAAGAGTAAAAAGCGGGATTAAAACCTCATGGATTGTTCCTCTAGAGCACCAATGGTATCAGTGTTCCCATCCGGGAAGCTCACGGCTTTAAGAGACAAGAACAAATTGCCCTCGCCCGCTTTCAATGTTCAGACCATTAAAATTTTCTGAGGGCACCAAAATTTTCGAGACTTGTACTTTACACTTTAACATTCATGATACATTATGGTAAGTTTTTAGACAAAGAAAAGCATAGCTTTTAGCAGACATTTTAATTCTGTATCTAAATTAAATTTTACATTAAATTTCCTATAATTTGAGTTTCGCTGAACAAGCTACTCCAGGACACATTCTTGAGTGCCTAGGGCTATCAACGCATGATTTAGATAACGATTCTTTGTTGGTGCTTGATTTTTTTGTGGGTGTTCAACATTATGGACCTGGTCTAAAACTGCTGGCCAATGGAGACTAGCAACAAATACTTACATATGCTTTCAATATATGCAATATATAGTTGTCAACAAAATTGTGGACTTTTTTTTTTTTGAAAGATTCATGTCTTTCAAATTTATGTACTTATAGAATATTATAATTTTCTCTTTAAGACTAAATTTTACGTATCAAGTCAAAGGAAAGTGATTATAAAATTTAGTTTAAACACAAAATTAAAATATCTGTTAAAAAAAGACTATGTTTCTTTTAGTTTACGAACATAACACAATGTATCATGAATGTTGCAGTGTAATAATATCAAAAGCCAATCATAGTTACTGTTTTGAGAACCAGTCAAATGCCAATAACCGAACTACAGTACGTTTTGATGTCTATGAGCAGTGTTTGTTGGAATGAACTTTTCAGAAGGATAGAAATTTATTTTTACTCTAGAAAAATGTTTTCTGAATATTTTTAAACATTTTTTAACGCAAATTATTCAAAACAATGCCACCAATAACAAAAACTAATTTAACACCCGCCAAAGAATTAGATTTGTAATATTGATAGAAAATGGTCTCTCTTAAACTTATCTACTAGAGTCTATATGAGCAATGATCATTTTATTCACTCGAAATCTAATTAGTCAAGCAATTTAAAGTGAAATTGTTATCTCCATGCACATTCAAATCCGGGCCGTGGTAGCCCCGTGGTTAGGGTATCGGTCTTCCATCCGGAAGGACGGGGTTCGATTCCCAATGCTGCCAAAGACCCACCGAGCACATACGATATACGTGCTCATTAAATCTGTGAAATCGAAAGTCCTGTGGTCGGTCATTGAGCAGTTACCATGGGTGCAATGGTCTGGAGAAAACTTTCTCCCCTCTTCAGATCAATGTCAAAATTGAGGGAGTGGATTCTCTGATGGTGCCATCTATTGGAGGATTTTAAAAAACAGCAAAGACGAACTTTCACCTTCGTGGTGCTCTGATTAAATCGAAAGACGCTCCCTATTGACTTAAATTCGCATTGCCAAAGCATAGTGAGCTTGGCTTGTCCAAGTGTCATAAATAACAACAAATATATCATTTTCATTCTCTAATTGCATTTTTCTTAATTTTAAACCATTATATTTCAATATTACCCACAAGCTGGTTACGAGAGCAAGATCACGTGATGATGTTTTTTTGTATATGAATTCCTTAACCTGTAAGTGAAATGATACCTTTGTGGGTGGCAAGCCAAGTATTGGAGCTCATCTGCTTAATCCCTGCATCAAAACTACGAAGACTCCATCCGGCTGTTTCTGTCTAACTAATAGAGTTTAACTCAGAGCTTGGTGTAATTGATACTTCAAAATGGAATATATTTTTCTCTATCTTTATCAAATATTTTTTTCAACATATGATTACTTTTACGGCTTATAGGTAATTCTTGCAGAACTAATTATGTTGCCAAAATAACGAATCAACAGTTTTTTTAAAAGCAAAATTTTATTGTAACATGTGTTTTTATCATTTAAGAAAAATTTGTCGCATGTCATTTCATACTTTGAATCGTTTTAAGTATAATTTTCTTCTAAAATAGCAGAAACATTTTGCAGGTTTAATTTCCTAAGGTAGCTATAAAATTTCTTTGAAAAATTGGCTAATCTCATCACTTTAGGCAGAGATTAAAAAATGGGTTGTAAAAGAATGTATTGATTTATACAAATTTTAATAATACTATCTACATTAAAGATTAAATATACCTATTTAATCGAAAACTTTTTTAAAAAATACATATTTAATGTTTACAAATATTTAGAACTTTATTTTTGAGATAATTTATTTCTCTCTTTATCATATGCTTGTTTTTTTTTTAAAAGTTTCTTAAAATGCATCCATTCAGAATTATACGTCGTATTTTCAACACTAAGACAAATTCTTTATAACGATATTTTTAGAAAATTCAAATTTCATTACCTTTTAACGTTGCCATAGCAACTGACGTTGAATAAGTCTTTTTCTATTCCACATATTTTTCTTCCCCCCTTTCTTTACTAATGCTTGAAAGAATTTTTCGCATTTGAAAAATAGATTCCGGTGTAGAGATCCAAGAGAATTATTCAGCCATTTTATTTGATTAAGAAGAATTCGATAGCATTAATAACTTTAATTATAACTATAATAAACATTTTATTTTATTATTTATTTTATATCATAATTTATTTTGTTGATTTTATCATGTACATGTGTTGAAATAAGATTTATCCAAGTGTAAAAAAGTTAAAGAAAAATAACTGTATCCAAAAATTGCATAAAAATAATTTATTTCGAGTATCTTACGTAATAGTTAGAATGCATGATATTTAACTATTTTTCAAACAAGTTAAAGCTTTTATGTAATACTTTATTTTAATAAATAAAATTCAAATAATTTGAGAATAATTTACCCGTATTATAATAGATAATATGATAACTTTTATCCTTTGTTATTAATGTTTTTTCATGATTTGAGAATAATTTAATTTTTTATAAAGTAATGTTTCATTACGTAAATTGTGTTAATCCTTCAAACTTTACACATTTTAATAACTACGAGATCCTTGCAAAATAACTAAGAGATCATTACATAATAATTACGAGATCATTGCAAAATAATTACGAGATCATTGCATAATAACTACGAGACCATTGCATAATAACTACGAGATCATTACCTAATAATTATGAGATAATTGCATTATAATTACCAGATCATTGCATAATAATTACGAGATCATTTCATAATAGTTACGAAATCATTGCATAATAATTATGAAATCATTGCATAATAACTACGAGACCATTGCATAATAACTATGAGATCATTGCATAATAATTACCAGATCATTGCATAATAACTAAGAGATCATTACATAATAACTACGAGACCATTGCATAATAACTACGAGATCATTACCTAATAATTATGAGATCATTGCATTATAATTACCAGATCATTGCAAAATAATTACGAGATCATTTCATAATAATTACGAAATCATTGCATAATAGTTACGAAATCATTGCATAATAACTACGATACCATTGCATAATAACTACGAGATCATTACCTAATAATTACGAGATAATTGCATTATAATTACCAGATCATTGCATAATAATTACGAGATCATTTCATAATAATTACGAAATCATTGCATAATAATTACGAAATCATTGCATAATAACTACGATACCATTGCATAATAACTACGAGATCATTACCTAATAATTACGAGATAATTGCATTATAATTACCAGATCATTGCATAATAATTACGAGATCATTTCATAATAGTTACGAAATCATTGCATAATAACTACGAGATCATTGCATAATAACTACGAGACCATTGCATAATAACTATGAGATCATTGCATAATAATTACCAGATCATTGCATAATAACTAAGAGATCATTGCATAATAACTAAGAGATCATTGCATAATAACTAAGAGATCATTACATAATAATTACGAGATCATTGCATAATAACTAAGAGATCATTGCATAATAACTAAGAGATCATTGCATAGTAACTCATAACATGATAAAACGATACTATTAACATCATCGTGATCATTGCATTAAAACTAATTTAATTTTTATAAATCCTAAGTATTTTTTAACTAATCGTTCACTGAAGAAGAGATACTAGCAGAAAAATTCTTTAAGTACCTACTTACAAAAAAAAGAAACAGAAAAAGGGTAATAAAAAAGGATTTTAGACGAAATTTTCTGAATGTAAGAAGTCAAGATATTTTTTTCTTTTTCTCTCAAACATTTGAAAAAGGATTTAAGAAAAAGGGTTTCTAAAATGGATTTAAATGAACCAAAGTCTCTCAAGAGGTTTAGATTCGAACTGTTGCCACTTTAAATTGAGTTTTCTCAGAATGTTTCAATTCTCTTTGTGGAAAATCTCGACTCCAGATTTAATGGTATAAACTGGGGTACTGAATCCTTTAAGAGTTAGTTTCATATTTATTGGGAGATAAAACAGGACCCAAATACATTGTTTGATCTTATAAGATTCAAATAAATTGTTAAAATATTTTGAAGACAAAAATGCTTGTTGGTGTTCTCTTTATTTCGTCAGCTCAACAATAATCTTCTTATTTTATTTTCTTCACCGTGATTTTAAGCTTATCATCTGATCCACTGATAAATAAAATTTAATTTTAAGAATTACTGTATCTAAATAAAAAGGGTATTTTAGAATATATTTCCATTATATATCAGTGTTAGAGATATATTGTAAGGTAGATGTTTTTCTACATGCGTATTCCTTTTAACGTAATTCTTACAAAGAGATAATCATATGAACAATAAATGTTGATATAAAGAGAAAAAGAGATATCAAATGAACAATAAATATTGATGTATGTCTTTTTATAATCAAATGAATCATATAATAGTTTTGAAATTAATTCATTATTCTTTAAATATAATTTAAATTAATTAAATTTTAATCAACTGATAATTAAATCTGTAAACGTACTGCAGTATTTTATATAAAGCTATACTTTTTAAATAAATTTGAGGTTGCATATATATGTCCATTACAATGGATATCTAATTGGGTAGTCCTGATCTAGATATAATTTAAACTAAAATATGATAGAAATATGTTAAAATATGTTCTTATATATGTTAGAAAATGTACTTTTCAGTTGAATATACACCTATAGAGAATTACAAGAGAATATTTATAAAAATGCAAATACTATGTACTGCACGTTAATCAATAGTTTTTACGAACTTTCAATTTTCTGATTATTGTGATTTATAGACAATTTATCATTTAAAGTTTGGGAATTAATTTTGAAGTCACACTTCACAATACACTTTTCAATACATTTAAATTAGTGTTTTTTTTAATGAAAATTATTCTAAAATTTATAAATCCACTAAAAATCATTCAAATCAAGCATTATTTTGCTTAAAATGTGTAATGTAATTTTTTTCTGACATTAAATCTCTTCTTAACATCCTGACCATAAATTTCCACCATATCATCAAAATGGATGACACACATTTTCATGGAATTTTCTTAGATATATATAAGAGTAAGAATACAATTGGTAATTCAGGGATGAAATCTTTAAACATTCAACAAAATGTGTGGGTTTTAATTTATTAATATAATTGATTAATCCGTATTACGCTTTCATATATTTGAATACATGATGCATCGTGTAATTAAATTTTATATATGGTGTATCAAAAATGGATCAGAAAAAAGAATATATAGAGCTGAAATATATATAAGGAATATATAGATAGAATATATGAGCTCACCTCATAAATTTCATAAATCAGTTGAAAAATGTAAATAAATTTTAAATTAAAACATTTCCGAGAAAAATGTAATCGAGTAGTTAATTCCTTACACAAATCCATAATCTGAATCATTTGTCATTGTATAAACTCTCAAAAATCAAAAAACACTATTTTTGAATCTAGTTTTTAAAAATCAGTTTCTTTAAATTAACTTAAATACGAATGCTCTGTTATACTTTTAGTGTTAATATAATTTTACATAAAAAACGTTAATTTAGTTACAAATGCATTTATGGTTAGCAAATATTCATCAACAAGAAATTTATAGCAAACATTGCAGTTTGCTTTAAATTTGAAAATTCAAGCTTTACTTCTACCACGATACAAGCTTAGAATTATCCCCAAAGCAACATTTCCTACTTTATGGTTGAGGAGTTTTTAGGGGAGAATACATAAAAAAATCGTAGGCGTCAAAGAACCGGAAGTAAAATCAAGATTAATGATAGAAGCGTTAACTTAAGCCTTTCAGGTTATTCAGAGCTCTTGTATGGAGCAACACACGTTAGAAAAATGGTTCCCCAACGGATCAGGCGCTGTTTAACTGGATCAAGAAGGATATGATGGTTGGAAAGGATTTTTTCGAAAAATAGTTCATTCATCTTTTTCTACCCTTTCTAAGCAAAAGACGATACTATTCCAGGTGGCCTGCATCCATTATGGTATTTTAGGGTACTACCGTCATTTTTATTTTGAGTTTTAGAAGTCGTTCAAAAATGTAAGTGTGTTATATGAGTTATAAGCAAAAGTGAAAGCACATTTCAATATGTATAAGCCCTATAATATAAAAGTTTCATGCACTAAGTGTTTTTCAACATTTGTTATCAAGTTATAGATTTTAAAACAAATCTCATCTTTAAATATACATTTTTTTTTCAAATTAATGTATTTTTCAGAATAGAAATTAACTAACTATTGAACTACTAGATATGGTGTAAGTATGATATCCCCCCCAAGTGATTTCTCGCCAAATCTAGCGTCCTTTGTTTATATTATCTGTTGCCAATTCAAATTTTTGTTGTTTTTCAGATTTTTTTTGTTGCCAGATTTGTTTTTGCTCGTATTTTACATCATTTTTACGTCATATATATGATTCTTTTTAGTGGCAACAGCATTTGAAGTTTTCGTTTTACACATTCACAATTCTAACTTTTTTTTCTACGTCTGTTGTTGTGTTTCGTTGTCGCCAGCATCCAGACATCGTAAACTGTTTTTTTTTTTTTTTTTGTTTATTTATCATTTATATATTTTTTATTTTGTTTATATATATATATATATATATATATATATATATATATATATATATATATATATATATATATATATTTATTTATAATTTATTATATTTTTCTTATGTATTTTCCCATAATATCACCGAGCATAAATGACATGTCAGCTTACTTCATATCAAGTAAGTCCACTATTGTTATTTACTTACCTCTTTTAACGGTTATTTTCAAGAGATGGTAAATCTAACAAAAAAAGTTTTTATTCATTTTTTAGTAATACTTTTTTAGATTTTTTATACTATTGTGAGATTTAAAAATTTTCTAAAATGCGTATTTTTGGAACTTTGGGAAAACTGCCACGTTAAAAAACATGCGCTTAAATTGGCGACGAAAAAATGTCGCAATGGTCGCCAATGGGGGGATACACTACTAGTTCCCTAGATATGGATATTCTGTTTCTATTCCTGAATTCACAGTTTTGCTGATAAAACTATTTTAAAATTTTCCTGGTTCTCTCAATTGAGTCACGTGGATAATGCTCATTGCCAGTAAAATGTTTCTAACAGCTTAAGCGTGTTGTGTTCTTTTAAACACTGTTTTTAACAGCTTTTGGATAAAGCTGTTTATAGCTTAATTTGATATATATATATATATATATATATATATATATATATATATATATATATATATATATATATATATATATATATATATATATATATATATATATATATATATATATATATATATATATATATATATAACATAGATGATTAAATATTATATATTATTATGCATGTATGTGTGTTTGTTTTATTCTTGAAAAAGAATAATTAATCATCTTTGTTATTACGCCAGATATAAAAAGGATAGGGAAAAAAATCTTGTTTCCTCATATGATTGGCATGTGGTTGCTCGTTTCCGATGATGGCAATTTCTTTCCCTCACACCACATCCGATGCAACTGCTGCCACATAATTGGAAGAAATATATTCCAGAGACATAAATTTGATGTCGGCTCATTATTGCCGGAAACATGTCAAGCATTAAAAGAAATAGTAGTGATATTATTCTTCAAGTCTTCCAATTTCTTTTATCCTCCATTTGGTCCATTTTTATCGCTTCTGCAATGAAAGAATGTATATAAAATTTTGAATATTAAACATTTCGCAACATAAATGAGAAAAAAATAGGTTTTATGGATTACCATTTTATCTACAGACAGAAGGATGTCAAATAATGAAAATTAAAGAAATAACACAGAAAATTATATTTTTCACCTTTTTTGTTATATTAACAGTTTTAAATAAAGTACATAAAATATCAAGAATTGTATAATTGAGTAAAAACACCTACGAAATTGATGTTCCTTATATTATTATATGACATTGAAAAATTTCTTCAAACTTGATAAAAGAAAGAAAGGATTTTATATCTTTAAAAAAAGTAAGAGAAATTCAAAGCAAAGTAATTTTTTTTGAAATCGGAAATCAATCCGTGAATCATAATAAGTTTGTTTTTAAAATTGATGTACCAGTAATGAAATAACTTGTATAAACCAGATAACACAAAATCATTAAAAAAGAAATTTCAAGATTTGTTAGGAAAAAATACAATGTAGAAAAGAATTATAACACTTTTTCATTAATGAAACATACCCGTTTTGTTAAGAAACAAAAAAGTACTATAATATAGAATTATCTATAGTTTTTATACTATTAAAAATAGCAAAAACATTTAAAAAGAGAAGGAATATGATATCAGAAGAAACACACAGCTCACATCATATTTTAAAATTAAAGATAATTGATAATATAAAATCACGAAAAAACACTATTTTTATTCCGATAAGAATCAAAAATGACAATGCACGAAATATTCAAATATATAACTTCACAATAAATAAAAAAATCATGACGAAATATTCATATCGCTTATTTTTATTTTCCTTAGTGTTCATCAAACTAATATGAATCATAGTTGTTAAGTAAATAGCTGTGGTATTAATTAAATTACTGCTTCTTAAATTTCGTCGTTTAAGTAGATATTATATACTTCTTTCTCATAAAACTCTACTCTTCCAATTTTATCACTATCTTAAAAATTAATAATATTGTAATATTGCTAAATTTAGAATCAATTGATGACAAAAATTCACTTCAAGAAAAATATGAATATATATATATATATATATATATATATATATATATATATATATATATATATATATATATATATATATAGTCTAAATACCAAGTTTATATATATATATATATATATATATATATATATATATATATATATATATATATATGATATATATGGATATCATATATATATATATATATATATATATATATATATAAACTTGGTATTTAGACTAATCAAGACATGGGAAAAACAAGATTCCGTGAAAAACAATTTTAGTTCCAAAAATCACCGATATGACATTTTGTGGCGCTTTACAATGTATAAAATGTGAGAAAAGAAAAATACTAACACATACAATTGTACAGTTAAATTATTAATGTTTATTTATTACATTAAATTCCCCGATGAGGAATTAGACCACATTCAATGTGAGCACCGTTCTCAGAAATAACACCGTGCATTCTGTGCACAACGTTCTCCACAACCGTACGTAACATATGACGAGGAATATTCCGCACTGTTTTTGTTATGTTGTCCTTTTGAATAGACAAATTTGATATTCCACCAACATAAACGCACGTTCCGGTAACATGAGAGGCATGGCCACTGGAGCTCAATTACTCAAGATGAGATTATTTGTCGTAGCCGTCTACTTTATAGCCCCTATTACTGGCACTGTCTTCACATAACATTTGGTTTTTATTTGATAGCCATGTTTTATGCTAATTTTCTTTATTGTATTCAACAGCTGCGCCACAAAATGGAATAGCGGTGATTTTTGAAACTACATTTTTTTCTTACTGAATCTTTTTTTTTTTTGTCTTGATTAGTCTAAATACTTAATTTGGTGCCATATCGGCTATTATATTGCTTTACAGGGCGCTCCAAACACTGTCACTTTAAAAACGATCAACCTATATATAATATGATTTCTATAGTTCCATCGCATACAGCAAGAAGTGTTTCCAGCAATTTGGATGTACCGATAACCACAGTTCTCCAAACTCTGGACGTTTCTTTATCGATTCTAACGTGTCCAGGCGCTGGCACCTGGATAAAACCAATAGCATGACGACATTGCGAATTTTTCTCATCAAATATGATGAAGATAGCAGGTGGCCGTTGAGGATATTATGAATGGAAGATTCAAATTTCAGAAAGGCTGGGAACGTAAAATCCAAAAACAATATTCATTGTATGGAGAAATATCATTACAGTGTGGCACCAGTGCCTTTATACGACAAATACGTGACTTTGTGTTACGGCGTCGCAGGGACATTAATTTTTACTTTTTCGTATAAGTCACACCCAGTGATATGCAAACCTGCTTCGTCACAGGTGCTCAGTATAAAACAATGTTGGAGAATTGCGTAGTTTCAGAAATGCAGCAGAATTATGTAATTCTCCAACATTGCTTTATATGTTTATATTATATGAAATGATATCAATGACTTTGAATGGATGTAAAATAATGTTCCTCCACGCATTGCCAGAAGTGTTCCACAAGTTTTGCAAGATCACTTTAGTGATAAAGTCATTGTTCATACCTTTGCAGTTTCGTGGCGACCTTGTTCCTTCGATCTCACTCCAATGGATTTCTGGATCTGAGGTTATCTGAAATCTAGGATGTGCACATCAGATCCCCGGAATTTGTCAGATTTGAAAGATGCCATAAAGCGGAAGCTTCTACAAATTCCTCCTGCCATGATGCGTTCGTCATCTTTATCGACAATCTTGCGCATACAATAGTCTGCGAAGGTGGGCACGTTGACTTGTTATACGAATAGAATCTTTTCCATGTCCTCTGTTTTGTTATTATTGGATCTTTACAATACTTTTCTAGTAAATGTTTTATACAGACAATTTACATCTTACATGTTTCGTTGCAACGCCAACAAATTTTTTTCCATGTTCTGATCGATTTGCGTGTTGCCTTTCGAAAATTTAGAGATTTTGTAACCATAACTGTGATAGGTTTTTTATAGCTTTAAATCATCAGAATTTGGACCCCATATATACAAATATTTATATCTTCATTTCGATTAGTTTTGACCACAAGGGATTCATATATAAGCGAAGATTTTTTAGACCACCCTGAATATATATATATATATATATATATATATATATATATATATATATATATATATATATATATATATATATATATATATATATATATATATATATATATATATATATATATATATATATATATATATGTATGTATGTATGTATGTATGTATGTGTGTGTGTGTGGTAATAGTAGTAGTTCCCTCAGAAAGTGACGAAATTCGCAAAGAGAAAAAGGCAAACATGAACAATAAATGATCCATATTTTAAAATGGTATGCATAATATACAGCGGGAACAGAATTGAGAAAATTGGGTAAGTAGGTTGTAGGACCACCGTAGAAGGCGAACCACGAAGAAACTCATCTAGTCACCAAGACAACGAGAACACGGGTGACATCCTGAGGAATCGCTCTCCATTCTTTGTCAACCATTTGAACAAAGTGCACCTTCTGAAAAAGACACGCAATGGCAGGGTCTGCAAATGGCATCCAATCATATCCCAAACGTGTTTGATTGGTGAGAGATCTTGCAAGCACGGTGACCAGGAAAGCAGCCGCACCTATAGGAGGGCACGTCGACTGAATCCAAGCAATGTGTGGTCGGGCATTATCCTGTTGATAAAAGACATTGGGCAGCCCTGTAGGTAGGGGAGTGTCACGGGCAGCAGCACATCCTCCATGTAACTTTCGGCTATCATAGCGTGTGAATACGAACTTGCGGTGACTTTAATTTAACGCAAAGGTGCCCCAAATCATGATTCCGCTTTGTCGCATGGTGGGGTTTTCTGCAATTGCTGCATGATTGGACCTGTCTTCTTGCCGACGCCTCAATCTTACGCGGCGACTATCACTGAAGAAACAGAAGCGTGACTTATATGAAAAGACAATCTTGTGCCACTCTTTCGTCCACATCACCCTAATACGGCATCATTAAAGACAATGCCGCTGATGCTGTCTGGTCAATGGTAGTCTTCTTAACGGACGGCATGAGCGCAAGCCACAACCAATCAATGGACAGCAAATGATTTTGCTTTATATGGGAGCATCCAGGGTGACTTGCACATGGTACAGAATTTCGGTAGACGTGCTTTGCGAGGACACAACCGTCTCTTGACGGATGGGTCAATCCACGCGTGCTGACCTCACTCTGGCTGCAACTCCACTCCACAAATGTTCCACAAATCCTTGTTCCAACCATCTTCACAGCCGGTACAATGTAGAAACGTCCAGATGTTTGTCAGCTGCGATTTTCCCTAAGAATTAACTTTCCCTTCTCAGTTCGATAACCATACCGCTTCTAAACTCCTCTATCAGCTGGAACTGATTCCATCGACTATCGCCTGGGATTTTCTGCAATTACAGGCGTCCTTTGCGACAAGCACAAATTTCCAAGCAACAGTAACCACGCGAATATTGCTCCCTCTGCCGGTTCCTCATCATATACCTTATCCTAGGTGCGCTGGAGAGCTGACCATTTCACATCATTTGTATAATTCGGTAAAGTGCTTTTACACTTGAAATATGCATCATTTTGTCTGGCTTCTCCTTCTTGGTGTTGCATATTCAATGTTAGGCAGTGTAAAAACATTAAAAGCACGTAAATGCGAATATTGCTCACTCTGCCGCTTCATCATCTTATATCAACGTGCGCTAGAAACTTGCGCAAATAATATAATTTACATAACTCAGTAGGTTGCGTCTGCCCTAAAATTTGCCTAATTTCTGGCCACTCTTACTTTCTATTGCATTTTCCATGTCCAGCAATGTATACAGATATATATATATATATATATATATATATATATATATATATATATATATATATATATATATATATATATATATATATATATATATATATATATATATATATATATGTATAAAGTTAATTATTGTAACTTACATAAAATTTTGTGGGAATCAATATCACAACAATCAGTATACAGATAATAGGTATTAGAAATTTAGGTTTATCTAAGCAAGATTTATAATCTGATGGAATGAATAAACACTTCTATTCATTAACGAATCACTTTGCCTTTTCATGTTTAAAAAATAACTGAAGGCAATGTACACTCTATTTTTATAAACTAGAATAAAATTAGCTATTAATGGAAGGCTAAAAGAAAAAATTTTTTGATATCCTGTAGAAGAACACCTGCCTTTGACAACCTTTTATTTTTAGTCCTTCGGCAGTTTCACTTTTATATTCAAGCTTTTGTGATGATTTCTGTAGAAAATAATTAAAACATGTGGGGAACAGACTTCATTTTTGGCACAGGTGCCGTATAATCCATGCGCCAAATTCTGAGATTGGTGATTTTTTGGAGGATTTTCTTATGTATCTGACAACCTTGTTTTTGTTACGTCATACATATGGAGGCCTATAAGAATTATACAGAAAATTCTATTTTGGTAACCCTAATATTTACGTCATCGTGCACATCACGATACGTCATATTGGCAACATTTCTTCATCGCCAAAAAAATTTAGAATTTGGAATCATGGATTATACGGCACCTGTGCCTCATTTTTTCACATTATTTTCAACTAGTAGAAAAAGTGCAGAAAACTTGATTTTATTTAGAATTTTTTTTAAGATTTTTGTTAGTATTATAAATCATTTTTATAAAATTTAACTGTCCTTAAATTCATTAAAACAGAAATCACTTACCATTTATCATTTTACTACCCAGTTCATATAGCTTACTGGTAAAAAAAATCAACGATTATTTTTAAATAAAAGCTATAAAATAGTAAAAAAATATAAAGTTATTTCTTGTAAATAAATTCCGTTTGTCTCTAAAAATTCATTAGAGAAGCTAAAATTTAATCTTATTATTGGATTATTAATTAAGGAATTAATATACCACAGAATTATATTTAAAAAATTAAGAGTAAGTAAATTCCTTTCATATTAAACGCTATGTGATTAAGATTGTCTCTTTCCAAGAATTAGTTTTAAAAAACTTCTGTCTTGTGATGAGTTTCAAAATGTGATTGTATTATTAATAGATATGAATAATTACCAATCATATTTTATTTTACTGATAATTCCCTGATGCAATCATAATGCACACCAAGGTGCATGACAAATTACTTGCAATGAGAATTTTATTTTAAAAAAAAGTAATTTAAAATGTGTCTTCATTTTCCAACAAATTTGAGGCTTTTAATAAAACTGACAAAATGTAAGGGATACAACAAAACAATGGGCTATTTTCGGCATTTTTGAAGAAAAATGAAGAACATGTATGTGGTCATTTTTCTTTAGCTAAAAAATCAAAAAGTTTTAATTTTAAGGTATTTCAGTAAAAGGTTATGTAGACAGAAAACTTATGAAACCTATATTCACAATGCGTGACTGCAACTTACTTTTATTTTTATAGTAAATTTACCATCATTTAAACATACTTCCAATGTAATTTATTTTTACAAAAACATTTTGCCATTTTACTTTTCTTAATGTAAAGTAGGAAAGAATCCATATGTAAATTTATAAATGTACACTAAAAACATTTTAAAAATTAACAATTAAATTTATATTTTTTAATCATTACTTGAATGAAAACAAAATAATATGGATCAGAGTAATATATATATATATATATATATATATATATATATATATATATATATATATATATATATATATATATATATATATATATATATATATATATATCTGTATATGTATATATATAGACATATATATATATGTGTGTGTGTGTGTATATATATGCCGACCGATGGTTGAGTGGTTAGCGTTCCTGACTCCTGAGCTGTTGGTCCCGGGTTCGAATCCCGGTTCGGGCATGGATGTTTCTTTCCTTCTCTGTTCTCTGTGTTTCTCTGTCTTTTCTTCTGTGATGTTGTATGAATGTGGCCCGCCCTATAAACAAGTTTGTGGTGGTATGGCGCGGGTAACCCTACTCGCCTCCGTGACTTGGTTCACAGGTGCCCGCCGTTGGAAAATATATATATATATATATATATATATATATATATATATATATATATATATATATATATGTATATATATATAAATATATATATATATATATATATAAATAAATATATATATATATATATATATATATATATATATATATATATATATATATATATATGTTGATAAATTTGTTGTTTTATTAATTTAAATTGATTAAAATATTCTTTGTTAATAATCAAGGAATTAATATACTCACTGAATTTTCGACGCATGTGTGTAAAATGTCCATTAAAATCCTATCAACTCCCCATAAACTTGAATATGGTGGAAGTTGTAGCTATAAAGGTTAATACTTAGGTATAATAAAGAGCTGTAACCACCTACAGCATCATGTAGAGGTCATATGCGGTGTTACATTTTCTATCACGTAAATAGTACGAGATAAGGAATTAATATAAATACAGAGATTTAAGGCACTATCGATTATGTAATAAAACTTTCATCTCTTAACACCTAGCACTGAAATGATAAGAATAACAAGATTAATATGTAGAAATATTAAGTTTATTGAAAAATTCTCAACTATCATTCAAAAAATTTACTGGAAGGAGATCTAAACAATATTGAATTTAGGAATAAAATATAAATATAATTTATAAGACTTCTTCACTAAAATTTTAGTTATATCATAAAAAAATTAAAATAAGTTATTGAATGAAACAGAATTTCCAGGTTAAAGAATTGTATAAAATATTATAAGTAAACATGCTTAAAAATTTATTATTATTTGAAATATTTACTTCAATAAACCACTTATAGCACTTTATATTCATTTAACTTTTATTTGATAATAATAAAAGATAGTCAAATTTAAAAATATAAGAGTTAATAGTTTACAAATATTTGAAATATTTTTTTTAAATTTTTATTGTTTACTATTATTCTATTTCCTCAACGAATAAGTAGTAAATGTGATGAAAATGTCAATGAGAATATCCATGATAATGAGTGAATAAAATTATTTAAAACCACCATTGTGTGTTAGAACTATATACTTAAATGTCCCATTTCTTGCATTACATTTTCAAATAAGCATTGCTTTAATAATAAGTAAGGGAATCAAAATTAGTAAAGTTAGAGTTCATATTTAACTTTCATTTTGAAAAACATAAAAACAGCATTCATTTTATTTCATCACTAAAAAATGTAAATATAAAAAGGGTTGTAAACTGTATGTGAATAACGATATCAACAAATTAATATTATATGAACGATTTACTTAAATGCGCCATATTTTGCATTTTTTCTTCAAATAGTTATCATTTGAATAATCTTAAAGAAAATAAAAATTAGTAATATCTGATTAAAGAATTTACTAAACTTTAAAATATTTAAAATCATAAGTAATTCTATTTCGTTGCAGAATAAATAGTTGTTGTTGTTGTTACTAATGACACTTGGACAAGCCAAGATCGCTATGCCTTGGCTATGCAAATTTAAGTCAATTGGGAGCGTCTTTCGTTTAATCAGAGCACTATGAAGGTGAAAGTACGAATTTTGCTCTTCAAATCCTCCGATAGATGGCAGCATCAGAGGATCTACTCCCTCAATTTTGGCATTGATCTGAAGAATAAATAGTAAATGTGTTGTAGGACTTAATGAAGAAAACTGTAATAACCAGTGAATAAAAATATCAAGAAATTACTATTATTTTAACTATTTACGTAAATATGTCTTTTCCTGCATGTTATATTCAAATAGATATCCTTCGAATAATAAAATTAGAGAATCACAATTAGTAATCTCTGCGTAATTATTTTACTTCTATTTGAAATAATAGAAAGTACCACTTAAACTATTTCATCACCGAATAAATAGTAAATGTGCTGTAATAGTTAATAAAAGAAACTGTTATAATAAGCTAATAATTAATTAAGAACTTATTATCAGAACAATTGTCTTAAAGAAGCCAATTCTTTATTTTATCCTCAAATAAATATAATTTGAAAAATATTAAGAAGAATCAGAAGTAGTAATGCCAAGTATTTTACTACTATTTCAAATATATAAATCATATATCATAGCGAGGAAATGAAAAATATGATGAAATATTTAATGAGCATATTTGTAATAATCAATAAAAATTAAGAGATTACTATTATTAGAACTCTTTAATTAAATTAGCCATTTTCTCCATTTGATTTTTAAATAAGTATCGTTTATAAAAATAGAAGGTTGTATTTTCCATTATAATCTCGTTTTTGTTTATAAAGAAATAGCATATTTTTTTACGGAAAAGAGAAAATAATTTGATTCAGATACAATGATTTTATTGGCTCAAAATTTTATTTTAAATTTGTTACGTACTAAATTTATTATTTTTTGTGCCAAAATTGACTAAAAAGTGATAACCCATGCTAAATTAACTAAATGCTAAATAAAGCTAAGGCTAGTTCATAAGATTCTTCTTCTTCTTCTTTTTAGAGTTGGGTTCGTATGTCATTGGGCACCTCCGCTTTAATCAGCATTTTGTACTATTAACTCCAAACCCAATGTTTCCTAGTTCCAGTTGCTCGGGTCCAGTTTCACCCACTTTATTAATAAAGTCCGATAACCCTTTATTGGAGTCTAGGTGTAACTCTCTAGTATGGATGATGCCTAAAGAAGTTAATCTAGGGAGGGCAAGAGCCTCGCATTCGTAAATGATATGCTTGGCCATTTCCTCTTGCGTATGACATTTCCTGCAGATAGGGTCTTGCTGAAATAGTCCCATTTTATGGAGGTGTTTTCTGACATAGTAGTGCCCAGTTAAGAAGCCTAATATTAAACGTATCTTCTGCCTAGAGCATCTTAGAATTTCAGAGGCAATCCTCGCTGATGATCCACAGATCATACTTTTAGCGTGGGTTTGACCAGGAGTGTTGAGCCAAGCTTCATACATCTTCCGTCTCTCCCATGTAAGAACATTGGTTTTTGCGATCTTCAAATTGATCCCACAAAAAGCTTCTGCACTGATGGGAGCAAAAGACGATCCTTGTTTAACAAGTTCATCAGCCCTTTTATCACCTTCGATACCTTTGTGCCCTGGAACCCATACAAGGATCACCTTGTTTCTAGTTGCCAGTTCTGTAAGAAGGTTTCTACATTCCAAAATCATTCTAGATTTGATTTCGAAAGAACTGAGCGCTTTTAAAGCGGCTTGACTGTCACTAAAAATGAGAATCCGCTTACCGTGGTAGCCCTTCCTCATATTTAGTCGCAGACAGTGGATGATGGCCAAAACTTCTGCCTGGAAGACCGTAGCGTATCTCCCAAGGCTTACAGATTGGCTGGTTCTTGGTGACACGCCACATACTCCCAGTCCTGAGAGGCTGTTTTTCAGTGATCCATCTGTGTACCAGATTAGATCTCCTGTTTTAGTTCCGAACATGTTGTTATCCCATTCGTCTCTAGTTGAAAAAACTATTTCAAATGTCCTTTCAAACATGTATGACTTTTCCATGATGTCCGAGGGCATCAGGAAAGTAGGATCTTGAATTTTCCCGGTAATACCCCTGTGCCCTTTGGCAGTTGATAAGATTACTTGGCGATAATTTTGTCAGTTAAAAGAAGCAGTATGGTCACAAATTACTAAGGGTAAAAAACAACTGAATACAGCAAAATTTTATTTTGTCTCATTGAAAAGATGTTGCTATTACATTATACTTACGCAATCGATCACCAATGTGATTGCTAAGCAATTATCATCAGAAATAAACATTGGCGTTTAAATAAGATTTTATTACTTTTAATTATTTTTAGCTTTTATTATTTTTTGTAGTGTCTGAAAACGTAAACGTATAACGCAAATGTATTATTTATGACAATTTACGATTTTTTTCTTTCCTGTTACTTCAATCATCAAATGCGACGATACAATGGAAAAGTACCATATAAAGTGAATCGAAAATTATAATGACTGAGTAAAATTTTACTAATATTTGAAGTATTTGAAATCGGCAATTATTTTATTCCATTGCTGAATAAAAAGTAAATGTGCTATAATACTTAATAATACTTAATAAGTATTCACATATAATAATAATAAACGTACTCCAATTTGGTAGTCTGTATAAATATTTTGCTATTATTTTAAATATTTAAAATAAACATTTAATCTATTTCAAAGCCAAATTAATAATAATTATGTTTTAATAATTAAAATGAGTAATAGTAATAATGAGCGAATAAAAGTACTAAGAAATTACTGTTTTTGAATAGTTTTCTTTAATGTGCCATTTCTTTCAATTTATCATTATAAATATAACGTTTGAATAATAATAAAAATAATCAAAATTAATGATGTCTGAATAAATATTTTACTACAATTTACGACACTTAAAACCACCATGTCATCTCTGAATAAATAGTAAATGTGTTCAAACAATTAATAATTGAAAATAATATAAATAAGTTATTATTATTTGAGAAGTATTTAATGAAATGAGCCTTATCTTGCATTTTATCTCCAGAAAATATTGCTTATGTAACAAATAAAACAGACGAACAAGATTTGCATTATATGAAAAAATATCATGGTAAACGTTTACAATCGGGTACTTCTTGATTCTTTGGGGATTTTTTGACGCCAAGATAGATTTCAAGATGTGAATAACAATATGGCCTCTATACAAAAACCATACAAATATAGGTTTACCAGAATTACCAGAAATTAAAGTTCATTGCCAAAATGTATCGTCAAACTAAATGGTACCCGATTCTACACCAAACCCACTTACCACTATTTGAAATATTTAAAATCACGATTTATTCAATTTATCTCTGAATATATATTGCAAATGTGTAGTACTCGTACTTAATGAAAATAACCTTAAAAAAATAAGCAAAAGTATTAAGAAACTTCTATTACATTTAAACTATTTACTTAAATGTACCATTTCCAGTATTTTACATTGAAATGAATAATATTTGAATAATAATGAAAATAATTAAAATTAGTTATGTCAGAATACATATTTAACAATATGAAATCATGAATCGATTTTTTTCTCATTACCAACGACACTCATGGTATTCGATGGTGAACTTCGCCTTGTTTGCTGCTGATCGAAGAAGGCGATTTGAAGCCAGGCAGCAAATTTATCGACGAGTCGAATTTATGAGCCGTCACAAAATGATGTCGTAATTAATTATGTGTGAAGTAGATAAAACGTTATCTGACGTTATGGATATTTTAAACCAATGAGAATTTAATAAAATGACTTGTAAAGGATATTAACTGTAACTAACTGTAATTTAATAAAGGATCGTTACTGTAACGAAGATAACTACTTTATGGTTAATTATGAATGAATAAAAATAATAAAATAATACTAATACCTGAAGTAATTTTTTAAATTTGCCATTTCTTGTCTTTTATCTTCAAATAAGTATCAAATAAGGAGTAATAAAGAGATTCAATATTTGTAATATGTGAATAAATCTTTTAAAAGTATGTCAAATATTTGAAATGATCATTATTCTACTTCATGAATAAATAGTACCTGAGTTATTAAGAATTGAGAATAACCACAATAATGAATGAATAAAAATGACTTTTAATTATAAAGATTTGTAATACTTACTTAAATTTGCCATTTCTTAGCATTTTATCTACAAGTATTGCTTGAATTATTATCAAAAGAATCAAAAATAAGTAAATGTGCGAATCAATATTTTAATTTTATTTCAAATAGAATTAAAATATTGAATCACACATTTTTACTGATGTATTTTTGATTTACTTTATTATAAATCAAACAATGTTGATTATAAATTAAACAATTAGAGTTATCAATAATGCTATATCAAAGCCGAATTAATACTAATTGCTTTGTAATACTATTGGATTGTTCGGAAAGTAATTGCGTTTTACCCACCTCAATCAGTTTTTTGCTAGTAAAAACAAACCATTTTATGAATATGGAATCAAGCTACCACCGGAAAGATGGTAAAAGATGTTGGACTGAAATTGACAATATACAATTCAATAAAATATATATTCGTTATACGTTTTCCATTTTCATAAATAACGAAACTACTTAATAAATAAGAATAGCCTCAATGATGATTAAAAATATTAAAAAAATTTGGAAGTATTTACTTAAATATGCTATTTTTTGCTTTTTATTTCCAAATTTTAAAGTATCAAGTTATTTACAATAATGAGAATTAAATTTATAGTAATGTGTGAGTAAATATTTTGTTACTATTTAAAGTAGTAAAAATGTCCATTTATTGTACTTTATCCGTCATCAGTCCATTCATTTCTGAATAAAGAGGAAATGTTTTGCCATACTAATTGAAAATAATCAAAATTAGTGAATAAAATATTAAAAACGGGCTATATAGATTAAATATACCATTTCTGGGCCGTAGTAGCCTAGTGATTATGGTATCGGCCTTCCATCCGGAAGGCTATCAGATCGAACATGTAAAAAAATAGTCTTTAAACTTTAAATATTAATTGAACGGCCCCGAAATCGTTTTAAAAATTTGTTAATACCCTCTGCATTTTCAGAGTGTTTGTTGATTTGGTTATGAAGATTTTCTTTGTGAGCATCAGCCTCTTTTCTGGAAAGGATGGGGTTCGATTCCCAATGCCGCCAAAGACCCACCGAGTACATGCGATATACGTGCTCGTTAAATCTGTGGAATCGAAAGTCCTATGGTCGGTAGTTGAGCAGTTACCATGAGTGCAATGGTCTGGAGAAAATCTCCTCCCCCCTTCAGATCAATGTCAAATTGAGAGAGTGGATTCTCTGGTGGTGCCATCTATCGGACGAATTGTAGAGCAAAAGTCGTACTTTCACCTTCATGGTGCTCAGATTAAAACGAAAGACGCTCTCAATTGACTTAAATTCGCATAGCCAAGGTATAGCGAGCTTGGCTTGTCCAAGTGTCATTAGTAACAACAACAATAACAACAAATATACCATTTCTAGCATTTCATCTTCAAATATATGTAACGTTTCAATAAAAATCAAAAGTTTCAATATTAGTAATGTGTGAAAGAATATTTTACATCTGTTTAAAATATTTAAAATGTCCATTTATTTATTTTCATTGCTGAATTAATAGTAGCTGAGTTGTCCTTTTAAATAATAATCACAAAAAAGTGAATAAAAATATTAAGAAGTTACTAATATTTGATGTATTTGCTTAAATGTGGCATTTTTATTTTAAATTTTACTCTCAATATCGCTTGAGAAATAATAACCAGCATGGAAATTAGATGTATCTATGTAAATATTTTACTATTATTCGAAATATTTAACATGATCATTTATTCTGTTCATCGTCCGTTAAATAATACTTCCACTGTAATATTAAATAAGACTGTTAAAATTAAATAAATACATTGTAATATTAAATAAGAATTGTCTCAATAATGCCGACCGATGGCTGAGTGGTTAGCGCTCCTGGCACCTGAGCTGTGGGTCACGGGTTCGAATCCCGGTTCAGGCATGGATGTTACTTTCTTTCTCTGTTCTCTCTGTGATTATCTATCCTTTCTTCCGTGATGATGTATGAATGTGGCCCACCCTGGGTTTTTGGTGGTATGGCTTGGGCAACGTTACTCCCCTCCGTGATTTGGTTCGCAGGTACCCACTGGGTAACGACAAATTAGTAACACTTTCTGGCCTTGTTGTGGCATAGGGTTCGTGACCCGAAAATGTGCCCGTCGTTGGAAAAAAAGTCTTAATAATAAGTCAATAAAAGAGGAAGAGACATTTCTAATATTTAAAATCTTTTCTTAGAGTGTCATTTCTTGCAAATTTTCTTCAAATAAGCATCAAATGAGTAATAATAAACAAAAACAAAACTTGTAATTTGAAAGAACATTTTTTGCAAATATATGAAATACTTAAAATGAACATCTATTTTATTTCATCGCCTAATAAATAATAAATGCTATGCATAGGGGAGAATAGCCACAACATTGAGTAAAAAAATTATTAAAAAATGGCTACATTTAAATCTGCTATTTTTCCAACCGATGGCTGAGTGGTTAGCGTTCCTGACTCCTGAGGTGTGGGTCCCGGGTTCGAATCCCGGTTCGGGCATGGGTGTTTCTTTCCTTCTCTGTTCTCTGTGTTTCTCTGTCCTTTCTTCTGTGATGTGGTATGAATGTGGCCCGCCCTATAAACGGGTTTGTAGTGGTAATACGCGGGCAATGCTACTCGCCTCCGTGATTTGGTTCACAGGTGCCCGCTGGGTAACGACAAATGAGAAGCAGTTTCCGGCCTTGTTGTGGCATAGGGTTCGTAACCCAAGTGCCCGCCGTTGGAATAAAAAAAGCTGCTATTTTTGTATTTTATCTCCAAATATAAATATTGTTTGAATAATAATAAATAGAATCAATGTTAGTAATGCATGAGTAAATATTTCACAACTAGTTGAAAAGTTTGCCGTTGTCCTGGTAGGTTAGGGCATTGTCCTCATTATAGGAAGGAAGTGACTTCAAATCCCGGCTTAACCGAAAATCCGTCGTGTTCGCTAAACGAGGCAGCGAAAATTTACAGGTGGGTGTTTTCGCAATGTCCTCCAAGTGAAATGATACTTCTGGGGTAACAGGCCAAGTATTGGGGGTAATATGCTCGTTCCTTGCTTCAAAATCAAGAAGAATCCCCTCGTTTGCTTCTATTTAACAGGTAGAGCCCAAATCAGGGCTACGTGCAGGAAAGCATGCTGATGCAACAAAAACATTCGAGAATTTTAAAATAATTTATTTTATTTCATCTCAGAATAAATAGAATTTGCATTATAATAATCTATTAGAATAAACTCAATAATGAGGGAGTTATAAATATGAAAAATTAACTGATATTTAAAGAATTTATTTATTTTTTTCTATTTCTTGAATTTTATCTTCAAGTAAGTTTAAAATGAATAATAGTATATAATGAAAATAAAAATTTGTTATCAGTGAATAAATATTGCACTATTATTTGAAGTATTTAAAATGACCATTTTTTTCTACTTCATCATAGAACAAATAGGACGCATATGCCGTAGAATACAGGATGCCAAATTCTGAGTTGGGTGATTATTTTTTTTGGGCGGATTTTCATGTTTGTAGTATGCAGTTTTTTGTCAATATTTTATTCACTTGTTCATTTTAGATATTTAAATTTTAGTAACGTCTTAATACTAGATAAAATAAGTTTTGTCTTTTACTTGGGAAATTTTTTCCTTAATAGCAGTACAAAGAATAAAGTAGTTTAAAATATAAAAACTGCAAAGTGTAAAATACTAGAATTACTAATTTCTCTAACAGAAAATATTTGAACTAATATATGATTCTCCTTTACATTATTTAATTTTTTTTATGGAACATAAATTTAAACATGGACGTAAGAATTGAAACATATTCTAAAAAAATTTCTTCTTTACATTTTAACGACATATTATTTCCAAAAAGAAATTTTGTTTGAAATTTAAAGGTTTTAAAAGCACATGGCTGATAAAAACTGCTTTCTTTCCTTTGAAATATTTGTTGGAAAAGTTAAATTAGAAAGTTTTCCTTTTTAATATTTTAAGATCCCAAAATGACGAGACAAAAACATTTGATTTATATTCATGATTGTTTGTAGAACATGTATTTCAAGAATATCTTGGGAATACGAGTATTATGTTTTATGTCAGAGTAGCAAGATAATTACGAGTTCTAATTTACATATTAAAAGCACATCTCTTTGTTAGAAAATCATAATTCTTCTTGTTTGTGTTATTTTTATTTACTCAAAACTTTTTTCTTGTAACTATAAAATGCTTTATGAAACACAAGGATGTAATTATCTTTTTCAATATGGCAACCGTCGTAAGACATTTTATTGAACATTCGAAAATTGCAAAATTACCTTGTATTTTATCATTGCATTGAAATATTTCCTAAAATTTAATTTTCGAAAGTTACACTTGAAAAATTATTAATAATTGAATATTATTTAAAGCATAATATTGAACTCATTTAAAAATAAAAAATTTTAAAGGGAATTAATTTTTTCCAATAAGGTTCATATGTATTATCAGGTTCATGTGTACCTTTTACGAATAAGCAAACAGTAAAAGATTTCCCATTTATTAAAATCTCCATTTTTATTTAGCATCTACAATTTTCAATAAGTAGAAGCTAACAGATATTGAATTTTAGCTAGCATAATTTTCAATTATTATTTCTATTCTTATGATTTTGAACAAAACTTGCGAATAGCGAGAGCAAAAAAAAAAAAAAAATGAAGCAATATAAGTTTTCTATATGAAATGGCATTTTTACATCTTTAAAACAATAGAAAATTATAATCTGGTTTGAAATTGCAAATTAAAAGAATGCCATATAAAACTAATTCTTTTGATTAGACGAAAATAATGAAAGAATTATTCGTGTCAAATTATAAGTAATATTTTGCATGAATTTTCTTATATTGCTTATCAATAGTATTTTTCATGTCTCCCTATTTAGGTTGCATATCACAAACATAGCTTTGAATATAATAGCAATAAGATTAAATTTGTTGCACTTATTTCTGAGTATTTTCTAAATTTTCAAATCGTCATATATAGTTTGTTTTTTCTATTCTTAATAGCTCACTAAATATATTTTCGGTACTTTTCCGTTTCGCCGGCGCAAATATCGCCAAGCCAAAAATAAGTCGAAAATTGGTGACAACACACAGTATACACATAAAAAATTTTTAAATAATGTTGTTTCACATAAAAATTTTTAAATTTATTTAATTGTTGTTCTCGTGTTCACGCTATGTGTGGAATAATGGATGCCAGAGCCTCCATTTATTTACTTATTATATTAGATTACAACTTATCGGGTGATACATATTTCAAAATCTTATTTTTTTTAAATATTTTTTTATGTGAATTTGTTACGATTATTATTTTTTAAGATATATTTTTAAAACCCGATTTTTTCTAGAGAGATTTTATGAAATTATTAAATTTGTATGTATAGCAACATAGTATAAAATTATAAAATGGAAGAAAAAAAGAGTCGAAATAAAGTCGTTGACAGTAAAAGGCCGTCACATGTTTTGGAAACTTAGCAGTAAAAGGTTACCAGCGGAGATATTCCCTCTAGCGCCGGTTGTATCATTTTTGGCGACTTTATCGCCTGCGCGGGCGAAACGGAAAAGTACCATATTTTCCTATAGAACGTTTGCCATAAATCTTAGAATATAATTACAGTTACTGTTCAGATTAATTTATGGGTATTTATTTATGAAACACTTTTCTGATCATAATATTTTATGCTGAATTTATCTCTTTTCAAAAAATGCATTTTCTTATTCTTATATTCTTTTTACTTGATAATTTTTGTGGAGAATGCAGTACAATTAATTCAAGTTTTTGCAATAAGTTCACAATATTATTTTCCTTTATATGTGATTGTTTCTCAAATCACAATCATAAGTCTTCTTTTAAATTATCACTCCAGAAAAAAACAGCTGACTTTTTGAAAATTCATAACCGTCACTAAATTTGAATTATAGCCTTAATGTTTGTATTAAGCTAAAAGATTTACAAAATTTAAAATAGACTTGTTAAACCAAAAAGTGGTAATTTCTTTCGTTACAGTTGAGATTCTGAGTCTGCCGCTTTAGTACGTTATCTCATTGGTTTAAAATCTCCATGACGTCAGGCAACGTTTCCTCCACGTCACATTGTATTTGGATGGAGTTGTAAATCCTAGATGTTGACGAATTTGCTGCTTTCCTTCAAATCACGTATTTCGAGCACCAGCAAACAAGTTGAAGTTCACACCACAGGTGGCGTATAATCCATGATTCCAAATTCTGAGATTGGTGATTTTTGGGCGGATTTTCTTATGTATCAGGCATCCTCGATTTTATTACGTCGCACATATGGAGACCTATAAGACTTATGCAGAAAATTCTATTTTGCTAACCCTAGTATTTATGTCATCACCCACGTCACTATACATCATCTTGGCAACATTTCTTTATCGTCAAAAAATGTAGAATTTGGAATCATGGATTAGGTAAAATTTTACCGTACGGTCACCCTTGGCGAAGTTTTCAAAAAGTCGCCAAGGCCGAATGACGAAAACCCGATCGGGGAAACCGGCGGGAGGAAACATGGCTGAAATAGTGACAAGTAATTCATACGTTGTTGGTATCTATCAATATGCTCAGCTAAATTTATAAAATTAACAAAAAACACAGATTTATAGATTTCAAACATCAATGCTAAAATAATAAAGTTGATGTGTTAAATTATCATAAAATCTTTTGATTAAATTTTATATTAATGAATTTAAATCGGTAATGTCATGAGAAATTAATGACAAATAGGGTTGCAAAAATACTAGTTTTCCGGGTTTCTAGTAAAAATGTTCGCCAAATTTGGTGCCAAAAAAGAATGCGCCAAGTGTGATCGTACAGTAAAACTGATCCATGGATTATACCTGTGCTAAATTCACCATCGAATGTCAAGGAATATTGTAGAGGTTTATTTTGTAAATAAAATGATTTCTTATATTAGGAGCAAAGCATTGGTTTAAGAAGCCGTTTTTCACTGATTCAAGCCATTATCACAAGAACAATAGAATAGAAGAAAAAGCAAAATGAAAAAGACATGACAAAATATCCACTTTATAATTAGTTTAAACCCTCGAGGACGATTTAAATTTTAAAAATTTCTTTGATTATAAGAATTTTAAATTAAAAGGTGCAATATTTGTAAACACACAGTCTCTTTTGAATCTTTAGACTTATCGTGACTAATAATACGTGCCGTGCGCGTATTATTAGTCATGATAAGTCTTAAGATGTACGTGCGCGATGACGTAACTACTAGTGTTACCAAAATAGAATTTTCTGCATAATTCTTATAGGTCTCCATATGTATGACGTAATAAAACGAGGTTGCCAAATACATAACTAAATCCGCCAAAAAATCGCCAATCTCAGAATTTAGAATCATGGATTATGGGGCACCTGTGCCAATTTTTTTTAAATTAATATTGCTGAAATAATAAAAAGTAGATTTGTAAAACATGGGCTAAAAAAGTTCGTTGAATTTCTTAAAACTGTTTTTTTCTTTCGTTGCTTTTTTTTTAAATTTACAAATCGGATTCTTAATTATTTTTTATTATGAGAGCTCAATTGAATGGCACACATATCATTAATAATAAAAATACATTTTTCATGGCTTATAATGGTTTTCCCAAATACTTAGAGGCCGGTAAAATGGTTTAAAAAATTGGAAATTTGCAGGTCTAGTTAAACATTTATTTGTTTGTTTTGTAAATGGTCGCACTACAACGTCATTTCCTTGCAAAAGGACAAAAATGATCTTTCAGGCAGCTGTGGGTTAACAGATGTGTACTTCATCTCAAATACATCGTCAAGAAAATATGTTTCTGTTTCTTCAATTATGATAAGTTCTTTAATAAAGCCTGAATAATAAAATGACTGAGACATCATTTTCTCAGACACATTGAGTAACAAGTGTGTTTAGCCTAGAGTGTCAATTTCATTTGGTGATTACAAGCCACTACCACTCCCTGCAAAAGTACCTTGCAATATTTGATCTTGAAACAGTTACATAAATTGCTTCAAAATTCTGAATTCCAACGTAAGCCGTACAGTTAGTTATCTGCAATTCTAAGAATTTTCCATTTTTCAATAAATTAATTTCGATTTAAATTTTCTTAACTATTAAATTTAAAAAAGGACAAACTTGAAAACAAATTAGACATTAAACATAAGCAAAACAGGCATGAACACGATTCGTAAAAACAAGATTTTAAAAATTTACTCCTTAATTGAAATAAAAATTACAATTGGGTCTATGGAATTATGTTAAAGATCAGTCACAAGTTCGTAAAATTACACGTTTTTGTTATTAAGCATTCTTAAAAACAAGGGTCTACTATTGAAGGGTACTGTTATAAAATTTGTAAATACTTTTTTTTGTATTCATATTCAGATATCCCAGACAGATCCGATCTCAAATTCTTGGACAAAAATCTAGAGATATAGGCTTACGTTAAGAAAGACTCATCCAGTGATTTGGCAGCTTAGCAACCACTTGGCGACTTGGCAAGTTTCTTGGCAACCACTTATCGAAATTCTTGGCGACCACTTGGCGATTTAAAGAGATTTGGCGAGAAATGGATAGTTTTTTAAACTTCCACTACCTAAGCTCTAGGGCCATTATTGAGCAAGATGGTCTGGAAGCTTCCAGAACCTTGGAGATAGACTTAGCCTTTCACGCCAAGTTAGCTATAAATACGACCGTTTCTTGGACCGAGTCAGTTTTCTGAATTTCCAGCGGCAGTGATAAGAGAGTGGATACGAGATGTCTGGCTGGGGTATTTGAAGACCTCTGTTTTTGGGAGCTGTTTACAATTGAATTGACACTGTATGATTGTGATTCGTAACTGCTGGGTTTTTCCGGCATCTTTTTGAAATTTCTACAAGTAAAATCCCTGTTATTGTTCAGAGTTTATTTCATAGACTCTCAATCAACCTAAACCCCCGAAGCTCGGTACAATACTTATTAGTTTTATGAATGGCATTATAACACATACTTTTGTATGATATTTAAGAATAAAACATATACATATTTTGAAATGCCAAATGTTCATTTCTTCTTCTTCTTCTTAGAGTTGGGTTCGTATGCCATTGGGCACCTCTGCTTTTATCAGCATTTTGTACTATTAACTCCAAACCCAATGTTTCCTAGTTCCAGTTGCTCGGGTCACCCACTTTATTAATAAAGTCCGATATACCTTTAATGGAGTCTAGGTGTAACTCTCTAGTATGGATGATGCCTAAAGAAGTTAATCTAGGGAAGGGGTAAGAGCCTCGCATTCGTAAATGATATGCTTGGCCGTTTTCTCTTGCGTATGACATTTCCTGCAGATAGGGTCTTGTTGAAACAGTTCCATTTTAAGGAGGTGTTTTCTGACATAGTAGTGCCCAGTTAAGAAGCCTAATATTAAACGTATCATCTGCCTAGAGCATCTTAGAATTTCAGAGGCAATCCTTGCTGATGATTCACAGATCTTTTAGCGTGGATTTGACCAGGAGTGTTAAGCCAAGCTTCATACATCTTCCGTTTTTCCCATCTAACATCTAAGAACTAAGGTTTTTGCGGTCTTCAAATTGATCCCACAAAAAGGTTCTGCACCAATGGGAGCAAAAGACGATCCAAAATGTTCATTTGCTTTTATATATTTCTGTCAATCCTGAGTCGTAAGTGATGTATTGATACTTGATGTCAGTCTATTCTAGCACCAAAGCTGCAAAAATATCATACTAAATAAGATTATCATATATTTCCATCCTATAATATTCAAGGATATGTAAATTATATTAGAATTAATCGGGCCACAGATTTATAGAAGAATCAACTAAGACTCTATTTACTGTATAAGAAAGGGCAGTATTGAAAGAGTGGATGTAAGAGAAATATTCAAACAGATCAATGGTTTTTCTGTACTGGGATAAAAGTTTTGAAAGTAACATTTAAGTCCAGGCGTTGACTTTGAAGATAGTAAAAATTTTGAAGATTGTAAGAATATTTTTAAAATACCACTTGAAGAAAGTAAAAAAATTATAAGATATCTAATAATGATGGATAAAAGAAAAGTTGGTTAATTTGTGTCACTCCACATCGCTAAGTATAAATAAATGCTTCATTTGTCAAATCGATGTAAAGCATGAAACAAGAAATTGAAAATATGATAAAAAAGTACATAAAATTATTTTTAATATCAATGGATTTTAATATTATTTACTTAAGGTTATATGGAGTTTATTCTTATTATAAGTAAACTTTGTTCTGATTATATGCACTTACTTATTACATACAACTTTAGAATAAAAATTGAATCAAGTTTTGAAAATGGTGTTAATTGATTTGACAAATAAAATTAGAATTTTGATTTTACAAAAAATGTTAAACAATACACTAATGAAGAAAGATGTGCACAGTAAAAATTTATCTGCAAATATGACTTATAATGACATTAAAAATCGGAAAAAATTAAAGGTCTTCTTTGAAGAGATTATCTAAAAAATATATTTAAACAATAGATTTTTCTACCATTTATTTAATTTTCTCTTTGAGTTATATGTACGCTTTGTTAGTAAGTTTGATAATGATTTTTTTTATAAAAATAATTTACACCGACTGAAAGGTTTAAAAATTACGAGTGGTTACAAAAACAGTTTGTGTGACAGTAAAAATATGCACTAACTTTCAATTTTTGTACCTCATATTATGCAATTTAAAATATTTTGAGACAAAATGTATATAATAAGATAAAACAAATGCTCATCCAAAAAAATTCAAGCGTTGAATTTGTTCTTCTGTAAAAAGCGAAATGCATTTACTCTCAACACCATTTTAAACTTGTTTTACTTACGAAGAAGAGTATCCAGGTTTTTGAATAAAGTTAGAAATGCGAAATTTATGTAAATATATAAAATATGTCTCTTTTAAGCCTATGATAAGTTGTCTGGTGTTCTCCAGAATTACATTTGGCATGGAAGTACAAAAATATTGTTCGTTACTTTTTTTAAAATACATCATTTTCGATAATCCCTATAGATTTTAAACTTGTTCGAATGTTTTAAGACTACCTTTTGAAATGCAGATGTGAGCAAAGAAATCTCTTGGATTATTCAAGGAAACGTTTTTGAGTAATACGATGGAAAGTTTTCAAATAAACACAAAAACTCCCAAAACGCAAATGTATGGTATGATAAACTTAGAATACATAAGAATCTAATAAAGAACGAATACATAACATCCTAAATGTTAAAAAATACGAAAATGTATTTTTCACTTTAAAAAAGCACTTTTTATTTGACCAACACTAATTTTAGTTGTAATATCTATTTCCTTATAAAAATCAAATAATTTTAACTTTCTAGGAATGTGTGCAAGTTTAACATTTGCTGAACTTATTAAAAGTGGATTATATCATTTTACTTTTGATACACACATACGCATCCATTTTCAAATTCAACACTTTATAATTATTTTAACAAATAATCAATTTCGATACTTTTTTAAGCGATTAAATTCGCGCGAGAGCATGGTTGTTTTTATATTATTGTTACTTGTGTGTTATTGTAGTTCCGTTGCTTAGTTTTATTCCATTTAATAACTATGGGCAGAAAATTTACGTAACATTACAAGTGTGGTATGTAGAATTTTTTAACAAAGAAATTCCATGTGTTTCATTCCTTAATTTATAAAAATATGCTTATTCAAGCTTAAAATGATTGAATATATCTGTAGTACATTAAACAATATATTCATTAAAAGCCTTGGATAGATAAGTGGTTGTTGTTGTTGTTCCTTATTCCACTTGATCTAGTACAATCTAGACCAAGTCCAGTAGATCGTTCGCCCAGAGAAAGTCTCAAACCAGCGCTGGGTTTTCAAAAGATCTCTCTTCTCCAAACCCAGACAGGAGAGCAGATGGTCCGGAGAAGCTTGGAGGAAATTACACCTGTGGCACACAGGGAACACCATCTGTCCCTGAACGAATAGATAAGTGGTAAAAGCTAATTACAAGAAAAGTTAATACGATTCTTTGATATTTGACGCCTGGATAGGAGCCAAAATAGGAATAACAAAATGGAAACCATTAAGTTACGTTAGTTAAAACGTTGAAAATACCAAGGTTACCAGAAATTAAATTTTATCACCAAAATTGTATCGCCAAACTTTTGGCATTACTTAGATATACCCGTTTCTACACAGGACCCAAGAGACTTCTTTTGGGTTCACTTATACTTTATATCAAAGCAATTTTCACTTTATATAAAAGCAATAAATTTGAATAAAAGCACCATAGAGTATTTTGTTTATCTTGTTTTTTCACATTTTTAGTCTACTTCTCTGATTCTAAATTTTTAAATTTAGAGCTTGGAGACTATAATTTCCTAAATGAAGTACTGATAAATTGATTTGTATATTGTGAGTATTTTTACAGAGAATATTTAGCTGTTAAATTTAACTCAAAATAATTTGTATATAAAATTCGTTGTCAATAATTTTGGTTTTCCTACAGTTTTCTCTTTTTTAACGTATTTTTTATTAAAAGATATTTCTCAAGATGTTTATAAAAGCGGTTGAGAAAATTGATACTTGTGAAAACGTAAATGAATAATATTTTATTTTCTTTATAGTTTTTCCATATTTTCTTCTATTTTATTTGCATACTTAGCCCATTTTATAAACAAAAGAAATACTAAATGCAAAATACAAGTAATGAGAATTTGCATGATATTACGTTTGTTTATGCAAAAACAAATTGGAACTGTTGATGAAGAAATATCATATTTTTGAAAGAATTTAATTTCCTTTGCTGAATTTCACAGATTCAAATGAAGTTTTATATGTTTTGTGCTATCAATATTTCAGACAGCTTGTTATATTTTACAGCTATTGACAAAATAAAATTTTAGACAAAAATTTAGATTTAGTACATTAGTTCTTACGTTTTTGTTTGAGATCAACATTCGTTATGTATAAAATTTCAATTCATATTTCTTAAAACAATAATTTCAGAAGAGTTAAATAAAAGCTATTTTGATTAATTAGCAAGTTCTTTTTAATCTTAAATTAATAACACAAGAAAATTAAAACAATATTTTTTGAAAATAATTATCTTGCTTGGAATATGATATTATTCTTTATGCAATCATAAAATGATGCCATTCTTTACTATTATTTAATTAATGATGCTATTAGTTATCCCAAGAATAAAATAACGATTTATAGTATAATTAAATGAATTAATTGCTTATAGTTTTATTTTTATGTAACCTTAAGTTAAAATTAAGAGAATATTATGAAATAGAAATACTGCTGAAATTATCAGTTGTAAAGTAAAGTAAACACCAGCAGAGGTCCCTGAAATGGTTAGACTAAATTATCAGTTGTGTAAAATGTGACGCCAAGGAAATGTACTGAAACAAAACAAACATGAATCGTTAATGTGGTTCCCACACAAAAAAACAAAATTATCTGCGTCAATGCATTATTAAATATACTAAGCAGAATAATGGTTACATTTCGTTTGACATTTTGATAAAATATTTGGAGATAATTTTAAATTATTGAAAAAACTATATAATAATTTTCATTATCTGTTTCTGATTTTAGATTTTGATCCATATTGATCTAAAGGGGAAATGAAATGATAATCGTTATATCACATAAAGATTTCAAAAGTCGAAAGAAATTGAAAATTCTCATTTCTTTTGGATATTATAAAACTTATTTATAAAATTTTTAATATATCTTCAGATTTATAGTAAATTTATGTATTAACAATATAAAATGTAACATTAAACAATTTTTTTTATTTTAAAATTTCATTATAAATATTAGCATGCTTTTCTTAAAATTGTTTGTGTTTACAGATGTCAATATTTTTATTGAAAATAATGATTTTGTACATAAGTTTTCGATGAGCGGTTATTAGAGTCACATGTACAATAAACACAAAAAATTACTAATTTTATAGAAAATTGTTTGCTAAATCTCTGAATTTTCATGCTCAAGATCAATAAAGTTGTTTTACAAATAATATAATCAAATACAAGTTTCAATATATTCGTTCTTGTGAATTATTACTGGAAAAAGGAACTAAAATAAAAATAATTAAGCACATCAAAATTTTGTTTTAACAATAGCCACTGCCTGACCATTGTTAAAACAAAACTTTGATGTGCATAATATTATAAAAAGAAAAATTATGTTAAATTTATATTAAATAGCACCGTATAACATTACTATTCACAAAAGTTATCAATTTAGTATTTCAAAATATATTACAAAGAAGAAAAAAAATTAAAAACTACAAGAACAAAATAGAAAAAACTGATTTTTATTGTATACCCAAAGCAAGATTTCTTATGTAGAATCTTCCTACTTCCAAAGACTATAAAGCTTTATTTATCATTGTTTAACTCTAGTAAGTTAGATTTGATTAGAGTCCTTTGATATAATTATTTCAGGGTATCAAAGGAAAACAATTTCATACCAATAAAAATTTGGAATCAAATTCTTAAAATTCTTATCATACTTTTATTGAATTTTACAATTGTTTTAAGCTATTAATGTTCTGATAAGATAATCCCTTATAATCGGACATTTTACCATTCATTTACTTTTTGAAGCTGTTGTAAACTTAATGGAAATTGCATGAAAAAGGACATTTTAAGTTCTCCTATACTTTATATTTTTAATAACAAATTTAATTATTTAAGCAATTAAGAGAACACTTTAATCAAATGGATTTTATGTTTTACATTTTTCTCTAGCCAAAAATATTCAAATATTACATGCCATAAATTTCAATAAAATATGCAATTATCAGTACTTTATATTAAAACCTTAAAAATACTTGATGACTCAACAATCCTTTTATTTATCCAACATTGAATAAAGTACACATTGTTACACAAAATGGATAAAAGAGATAATTCTGCTTCTTTGCTTAGGCAAATGCTGATAAATCACCACAATCTCGATATAAGTATCTCCATCTACTTAAAATCAAAATAAGGAATAAAAAAAATTGGAAAGGAATTTCTTTTATCTCCATCACAATAAGAGAAGTATTTTCTTTCTTCTTTAATGAATTTTCTTAATCACGAGACAAGCTCACTTCAATAACATTAAATGGTTCTAATTAGCCTCCTTCGTTAATGAGAGAGAAACACCATGGTGATACATTATACTCTCGGAGAGATTTCTTTTGAGAAAAAAGCGCCCCCTATCAAGCTTGGTTAACTTGCCAGGAACAAATGAGTTTTCTTAATCTGAAGTGCAAGCCCTGAATTTGGTTTCTTCAAGATTCGGTCATTTGACTCTCTTTGCATGAAGCTATTTTTTTGTAAATAATTTTTTTATCTGTTTGATAGTTTTTATTTTGATTTTTGTCATTCCGTCGTATTTATTTTAAATAGGAAACTGAAAAATAGATGGAAATTGAATTTTAAAAAGAATTTAACATAAAAAAATTTTTAATGAATATTATATATATTCTCAATTTGGGAAAAAAGATTATAACGTAATAAAAATATTAAAATATTGATATTACTTACATATTTATTACAATTTAACTCGTAAAACTGAAATTTAATTTATCATTTATACGAGAAATTGAGAGAGTAATATGCTATGCATAAAAATGATTTATCCATACATTAACAAGGCAAGAATTGTAAATAATTTTAAAAAATATGATTATTTTTAAAATATAAGTACAAAAATATTTAATGTCCTTTATAAGTATCATATAAACTGTTAAAAATTATGTTTCAAAATAGTTAAAAATATTCTATTGGAGTACTTTAAAATTTCCTTATAACGAGTGATTTTTTTTAAAATTAAATTTAAGTATTTTATTAAGTGATGTATTAAGTTTATTATTATTTTTATGTGTAATTAGTCTTAAATTAAGATATTATTAATTAAGCCTTCAGTCTTTATAAGAAATGTTTCAAATGGCTGACGAAAAGCTAAAATGGTTGTCATTACAAGTGTTTTACAACCACAATATATTTTTTTAATTAAAAGGTGAAATAACTTAACGAAAACTAAATAAGAAACAAAATTAATGGTTTAAATTGGTGTACTTGTGCAATAATGAAAAGAAATAAATTATAAATATGCCATAATATGCAATAATATTATAAGCGACATGCTGTTGCATGTTAACAATTGGTGTAAAAGCGTAAGATGTAATGTGATATGTGATTAATAGTAACATGTAAATAATGCAGTTAAAAATATGATGCAGTATATCTTTCTTTAACTCTATTGTAAGAATAATACAATCTGAAAATTTAGTATGTGGCATTACGTTTATAGAATATTGTTATAATTGTACTCACATAGTTACATAATATTCTTGACGTCAGTATGAGAAATATCTTACCTTTTAAGAAACACTGTTATTAATTGTATTATAATAGTTTAATCAGAAAACCAATATCCTTATTTAAGTTCCCATAATATGTATACATGTATGGATGATTTTTCAGAATACTCTTAATATAAATTCTCTAAAACGATGTATAATCTTTGATAAAATCCTAAGCACTGTTATTCATAATTTATCAATCCAAAAGGTGAAGGTCTCATTCACTAAAGGAAATAATTAGAGAGAAAATGAGCCATTTGAATGATACTTAAAATGTAACAAAATGATTTTTAATTTGTATCCCCTGAAATAATCACTGTTACTTGTTAAATTAATGTATTTTTAATGATCACCTTAAAAATTATATTTTAAATACATGTAATATTTTAATAAACAATGCTATTATATGTCTTTATGTGAATAATAAAATTAATTTAATTTAAAGTGTAGAAAATCTATTTTATTTAAGAATTATATATATATATATAAATGATACCCATGAACAATGGTACTCTGGAACATTTCCTGGAACTCTTCTGGAAAGACAATGTGACCGAATATCTCAAACTGCCTTGGCCAGATTCTCAAGTTGACATCTAAAATGTTTATCGTTTGAGCGTGGTACAAAAAAATTATCCAGCTTGTAAAAAATGTTATGACCATCCAGCCTCACTTAAACATATTCTGGATTGCTTCGAACTTTCCCAGGAGGATTTATCCTCAAACCCCCTGCTAATCATTGACTTTCTAATTATCAACAATTTATTGGAGTCGATCTGGCAAATGTCAGATCTTTAATGAGAGTAAGCCAACAACAAGAATTAAAAAGTTTAGATTTATTAAAAAGAAAAATGGAATTCCCATATCAAATCTTAAATATTTTTCTTAGGATTTGAAGAACTCTTGATTCGCTTAAGACAAGCAAAAATATAATTTTTTTATATGAATACATAAAATTATTAATCATTAATGATATTTGAAAATTCCAAAAAATAATTATACGCATCATAAATAATTTACAAATGGAACTAGGAAGTATTTATTTATTAAAAGCTTAAAAAGTTATCTCGTTCTACATTTGTGAAGTTGAAGAAATAGATTAACAATTCTGAAAAAATAATATTCTTAAGCAACTTGTGGGTGGGTGAATCAACTTTCTAAATAAAAAATTGAAAAATGAGCCAGCATTTGCATAATGCATTGTGTAGGAGTTAATAAAGCGTGAGGTCGGAAGAATAAATTGAACAGGGTTGAAGTCTATAACTTGACACGTGACCTTTCATTCTGTATGAAAATATTGGTACAATCTCTCAGAAATAAAAAAAAGTTCCTAGAGATTTATATTTTGGCAGACGTCCAACAACGATTTAAAAAGAATTTTCAAGTTAAAAATGCTTAGAAATTCAGTTTTGTTCGAAAAGCGAAACTTTTTCTGAAAAAGAAAAAAGCTCGTAAGCATTTTATATGATAAAAAAATATTTTTTTTACAAATGTTTCAATACAAATGCGATTTGATAAAATAGAACCAAACATGCATGTATTTACTCTTATCTTAACGTCATATTATCGAAACAAAATGTAAATAATGAATCTTCAAATCCGGAAACACTGAGACTTACACAATTGTGTACAGATTTGCATGCAGAAAAAAGTTTAACAACCAAATGAAAAAAATAATTCATGTAATAAAATTTAATAGAAAATAATTAAAAAAGATTTCTTGACGAGAATTTGTTTAAATATGTTCATACTGCTTATTGCGAAGCTAATAAAATTTCAGAGAATGGGATTTACTCTATGTAAATAATATTGAATCTATCTCTAAGCGTAATAAATTTATTTAGAGAAAAAATAATATTTATATATGTATATGGGAGTGAGAAAATAAATTTTTCTTATTTGAAATTAATGAAAATTGTCTCCCCTTCTCTCTTTTAGCAATAATTTATTCCCTTTTTCCATCAAGAATTTGATAAATAAAAAGTTGGCGGCAAAAACAAATATAATTCATGAATTATAAATGACAGAAAAAAAAAGATAAGAAGAAAAGAATTCTTTTTTTCTGTCTTAAAACTTAGGGAAGTAAGGCAAAAAACATTTGAAAAAATAAATAATAAATGGAAATTTGTATCAATAATTTCATTTATGCTTGTATTTTTCATGTGCGATAACTTTTTGCTCAATTTTTTGCCAAGATTGAATAAAAAAAATACATTCTAACTAAAAATAAAATGAATGATTTTTCATAGAAACAAAATATAATTTTCTATGTTTACGAAAAATGATGCCAAATTCAAAACATTAAAATATATTTCAGGCTTTGCAGTATGTAAGCATTTTGGTATAGACTTGTTTTATTATTCGTGGAATAGACATATTTTATCTCCTAACTAAATGCAACATGAGTAAATTGAAATGCTACGTAAAATTTTACAAAATGTAATACAATTTCATTACCAATATTGTAAAATGTGTTTCTCCCTTTAATTAAATATAGAGTTATTTAGTTAATATAACTAAAATTGTGTGTAATTCTTATATAATATAGGTAACTAAATAAATTACATTAAACTATATGAATAAGAGATATAATGATTCAAATTGCTTTTTAATTTCTAAATATTTACATGTTTGAATAATATGATTTAGTGGTTAATGAAACTTTTAATTATATAATTAGAAAAAAAGGACATTTCTGCTATTTTTATAACGAAACAGCTTAAAAATATTATTTATCAAACAATTAAAACAATGAAAATAATTTACTAAAATATTTTTTATTCTGTTCTAAACACTTATTTTAAAATAAATTTGATTTCTCAGAAAAAGCTTTTTCTCCACTTTACTTTTTTTAAAAAAATATTTCGATATCAAAAATCGAACTCATTGCAGAAATTATATTTGTTTTGGTCAGAAATAAATTGAATTCTCTCTATATCTGCAGTATACAGCTGGAAGAAAATAAAATAAAGACATAAATAAAAATTTTTTATGAAACTTCCGTCCGTTTTATTGATATTTATTTGTTGTCATTTTTATGTTTATTTTGAACCAAAATAATATATTGACTGATTTGATCCAATATAACATTTTAAGATATTCTTCAAATTTATGTCTTTAAGGAAACTGATGATAAGTATCTATATTTCATATTATATAAATAATAATCATCAGTTTTGTATTTTGTATAAATATTTACTTTTAGCTTTGTATTTTGCTTATATCAACTTTGTATTTTATGATTTTCCATGAGTGTGAAATGCAGTAAATAAAATATTTCATTCAAAAAGTAACAGAATAATTTGAAAGAAAGTAAAAAGAGAAAAGGGAAAGAAACTTTATTCTTCCCAAATTGTGTTACTATAAAATGAATTGATTTTTGAATCAAAGATATGAGAAATATTAAATGAAATCATTTTGGTTGTTATAATGCAAATACAAAAAGCTTTTTTCAAATCTCAAATATTCTGAATATTTAAAAAAAAGCTCTCAGATTGAAACCAAAACATTGAAAACAGGGAAATTTTTTGTTACTCAGATTGGAAATATTTGACTTAATATGAAATAAATCTTTGTTTTTTTTCATAAATGTAAGGACTACTGCTAAAAACTGAATTTATTAAACATTTTTTATTATGTTATGTAATATTTTGTTATAGAAAATGCACATAATTTTTTAATATCAATTTAGACTGATCAATTTGTATTCTAATTTAAGTGATTATAAAATTAAGTAATTAAATTAAGTAATGGAAATATGTTTATTTAATAAGACTACTGTATTATAGATTACTTACCTATTCGTTGAAAAGTAACTTTAAGAAATTGCGCATAATTTAAATACAACAGTTAAAAGCATAATTTATTATTTTGAAACTCATATCATGAAAAATATTCGTGCTGTATTTTTCATTACGCATAACTTTAAGATTGGCTATCGAAGTGGTTACCTCATGCAGAAATTCTTAATTTATACATATTGACAATCATGTTTATCTTCTTAAGAACACTTTGTTACAAGTAAATATCTTATTAATGTTAATTTCTATATTTTTTAAATAATATTTTTTATAAATTTGTTTAATAATTAATAATAAATTTGTTAAATAAATCATAAATTTAAATAATATTTTTTATAAATTAAAATATTTAAATAATATTTTAATTTAATAGAAAAATGATAGAAATACACTCATGTCCATAAATTAAAGATAATTCTGAATCACACAAAAATTGAACTCTAAAATAAAAATTTCACATGTAGAATTATCACACACATCTTGAAGAATAATATGCAAATTACAAGAAACCACCAGATGGCGCCGAAGTAAGTCACAATAACAAGAGTGTAAGAGTGGGGTATATAAGGAATGGTTGCAAAGAAGTGAAATTGTTCACAAGCGCTTTAAAAGCCTTACAGATAACCGCATAGTTAGGGCACAAAGGAAGCATTTGGATGATGTTTTCGTAGTAGAATTATCAGCCGTCTGGAATGTGGACGTACACAAGAAAATTGGAATCGCCCAGAGTGTCATCTCCAGGCTTTGGCAACGGTTCCAAAATGATAGAAATGTGAGTAGATAATATATCACAGGTAGCCCTCCGAGTTACAACGTCGAATGAGGACCGGTATTTGGCAGTTACTGCCAAAAGAAACAGACGGAGCACAGCATCAGACCTGTCTCGTCAGCTCTCTTCAGCTACCGGTACGACAATTTCATAACAGAACGTGTGCAGACGCTTAGGGCACATTGATCTATATGCTCGTAGGCCTGTCAGATGTGTTCCACTTACCGCAACTCACTGTCGCTTGCGGTTAGCCTGGAGTAGAGAGCATGCATTGTGGACACCGCAACAGCGGTTTTGTGTGATGTTTTCCGACGAGTCCAGGTTTAGCCTTAAGTCTGATTCTCGCCTGACTTTCATATGGAGAGGGCCAGGTACCCGTTATCACCAAGAGAACACCATTGAACGACACAGTTACAGTGGTGCAGGATTGCTCGTTTGGAGAGGAATTATTCTGGGTTCCAGAACTAACCTGCATGTTCAGAATGTAATCATGACAGGCCACATCTATCGGAATGTCATTCTGGAACAACATGTACGTTTGTTTCGGGGTGCCCTGGGTGCAGAATTTCTGTTTATGGATGACAACGCCCATCCTCATCGTGCAAACATTGTAGACGAATGCCTTCAATCGGAGGATATCACCCGTATGGACTGGCCAACATACTCACTGGACTTGAATCCAATAGAGCATGTGTGGGACATGCTTGGCAGACCCGTGAACCCCCTCCCACATGTCTTCTGGAACTTCGGAGAGCATTGCTTGATGAGTGGTGTAATATTCCCCAAGATCAGATCGATAATTTGATACTCAGCATGCCTAAGCGTTCTACGGCCTGTATTGCATCGTCTGGGGGGCATAATATGTATTAACCATCATACCAACCATGTTATATTGATTTTTGTAAATAGGTTATTTTTCGAAATTTGCTCCCGGGAGTAAAAATCGCAATTTTTATTAATGATGTCAAACATATGGCATTTTTTTTTGCTCTTTACCTTTTGTTTAATAAATAGACTTTACAAATAAGTAACATTTGTTTTGGCTTTCTCTTTCTTGTTAAAAAAAATTGTTATATTTGAATCAAAATTAAAAAAAAAATTATAAAAATTTGTTGTTATTTATATATTTTAATGGAATAATTAAATATTCATTTTTAATTTTTTAACAAATTAATATTTTAATTGCTTAAACCAGTTCAATATAAATATCTATGATGTATGCCTATATTATCACGTTTGTATTACATAAAAATTCTTTGTTACGCTCATATTTGTAAAAGTACACGGTACTTTTTCATTATCAACCTGCATACGATCCTGTAGAAATAACATATTTCTTATGGAGAAGCGAAAACAATAAACCGTAGACATGAGATGAGTGTAATTAATTTTATTTTATTTTAAATTAAATATATTCCACTCCATTATTTTTTGAGCAAAGATTTTCTGAAGTGTAATACAGAAAGCTAAAGCAAATTGGTGCAAAATTTGGGTTATTAATAGTTTTGATCGTTAATAAAGAGTATTAAGATCACAAGCAGCCAAAGATAAAAAAAACAACCAAATATTGCAAAAATTCAATTTAGTTTAATTGAAAAAGGTAGTGTTGCATATTGAGTATACAATCGATCATCGATAAAATTGTTAATCAGTTTCCGCCCCAAATAGAGTGGCGTTTAAACAAGCTTTGTATAGGCCTTGGTAGTCTATTGGTTAAGGCATCGGCCTTCCAGCCGAAAGGCCAAAATTTGATTCCCAATGCCGCTAAAGACCCACCGAGTACATGCGATATACGTGCTCGTTAAATCAGTGGAATCGAAAGTGGTCGGTTGCTGACAAGTTACCATGGGTCTAATGGTCTGGAGGAAATTTATTACTTCCTCATATCAACGTCAAAATTGAGGGAGGGGATTCTCTGGTGGTGCCATCTATCAGAGGAGTTTAGAGCGAAGCCGTAATTTCATCTTCGTGGTGCTCTGATTAAAAGAAAGCACATCCTTTTGATTTAAATTCGCATAGCCAAAGATATAGCGCGCATGGCTTGTCCAAGTGTCAAAATTAACGAAAACAAATAAGTTTTGTCAATAATGGATAATAACGTAATTTATAAAATATTAATAAAATTTTTATACTATTTTTAGTAGTTTCTAAAAATTTTAAATAAACGATGCAAATAGAATATTTACGATAGACAATTACTATTTTTCTTTTCCCGTGACGGGGAATATCTTACTGGGATATAATCGAAAAGTACCATTTACGCTTATTTTTATGATTTCAATAAACATGAATTTTCTTTAAAAATTTTGGCTTTTGATTCAGTGAAACACTTTACACATAGGGCCGTGGTAGCCTAGTGGTTAGGGTATCGGCCTTCCATCCAGAAGGACGGGGTTCGATTCCCAATCCACCAAAGACCCACCGAGTATACGTGCTCATTAAATCTGTGGAATCGAAAGTCCTGTGGTCTGACGTTGAGCAGTTACCATGGTTGCAATGCTCTGGAGAAAATTTCCTCCCACTTTAGATCAATGTCAAAATTGAGGGAGTGGATTCTCTGGTGGTGGTGCCATCTATCGAAAGATTTTAAAAAGAGAAAAGTCGTACTTTCACCTCCATGGTGCTCTGATTAAAACGAAAGACGCTCCCTGTTGACTTAAATTCGCATTTCCAAGGCATAGCGAGCTTGGCTTGTCCAAGTGTCATAAGTAACAACAACTTTACACATTGTCCCTATCAAAATGTGCATTGATGTTTCTGCTTTCTTCCCACTGAGGTAACATATTAAACTTTATCTTGAGGCACGCTGGTTAACATTCTAAATCTGCTGTAGACTTCCCGCTTTCTCTCATCTTCTTTTTGATGATTTCGAAAATATTATGGCAACGAAAAGGCTGATTCATTGGCTAAGAAAGGAACTATGATCAAATCACACATCAATAGATCATTTTCTGTTCATGATTCTAAACTATTCATAATATTGATTCTTAGGAACTTTCTTTAGCAGGATGTGATTCAATTCGCTGTGGACTTTTCAAGAGTAAGAAAGAACAATTACCAGTTTTCCTAGGAAGACTGCGGTGGATTTATTTAGGCATTCAACTGAAGATAGATGTTAGCAAGACAACTTCTACAGAGTTGAAAGGGTGAATTCTTTCAACTGTATTTTGTGTGACTCGAATTCTCCTATGATTTTTGGATATTTAAATATCTCAGTAATGTTCTTTCTTCGTATGAGGACATTGTTAAAAATTAGTATTAAAGAGACAGTGAAGTAATGGCTTAAGCCATAATGTTTCCCCATTAGCAAAATTTTAAAAAAATCCTTTAAATTTTTGAAGTATTTATGGCCGCAAACTTGTTTAGTGGTCAGCGTGCCTGACTGCGAATAAGAAGGTCCTGGGTTCGAATCCCGGTTCGGGCATGGATGTGCTTTCTCTTTCTATCTCTCCTGTCTTTGTCCTTTCCTTGTATGAATGAGGTGTGAATGGTTGCCTACCTTATAAACGGGTACCTATGGCATGTGTGTAGAGCAAAGTCGTGCTTTCACCTTCATGGTGCTCTGATTAAAACGAAAGACGCACCCATTTGACTTAAATTCGCATAGCCAAGGCATAGCGAGCTTGGCTTGTCCAAGTGTCATTAGTAACAACAACAGTATTAATGGAATGGACTTTTATATGACTTTTACATGCTTAAATGTAATGTAGTGTGGATTATGATTTAAATAAAAATTATAATCATGTACTTTTTTCAACTAGAATGTGTATAACTAACGGTACTAAATCTAGGAAATAACTTTACGAATGTAACAGCAATTAATACCAATTAATAGTTGTTTATATTCAAAAGAATAATTGCATAAAACTTAATTCTCTACACACTCCAATACGAATGATATAGAAAAATGAAGTAATGCATTAGATTCAATTAACTCAGTAAATTAAGTATACTGAATGCGAATAACATTTGAATTGAATTTCATATAAGTCTAGTATTTTAATTTAACGTGATAATTAGCTCTTATTTTTAAAGTACATTTACTGTTTCTATATGAAAACTCTTGCAAACACTTTACATATGAGCCCTAAATCTCAATAAAAAAACAGTTACTAATGATCTACATGAAATATGAATGTATTTTTTTCATTGTATCACAATATATGTTTTACTTTAGTTCCTGTGTGTGTGTGTGTGTGTGTGTGTGTGTGTGTGTGTGTGTGTGTGTGTGTGTGTGTGTGTGTGTGTGTGTGTGTGTGTGTGTGTGTGTGTGTGTGTGTGTGTGTGTGTGTGTGTGTGTGTGTGTGTGTGTGTGATAATGTTTTAATAAATATTTGAAACAATATAAACGTATAAACATAATAAATAAGAAACTTGAAAGTTTTTTCTTAAGTAGCAGAATTTTAAATTCATGTATTTATATTTTTTATAAAGGTCATTTTTAATTTACAATATTTTGTGGATAAAAGTATAAAACTCTTAAAAAACACACAATTATTTTTGAATAAAGAAATTAAATATTTTATAATCAGAGGCAAGCATTTAAATTTTAAAAATCTAATGAATATGCAAATACAGATAACAATGTAACAAAATTAAAAGAATTAACAACGAGACAAACGATTTATTCGATCTCGTAGTGTGAGTTACGATTTTATAGTGACATATATTATGGATGACTTATTTTTCCTTTACTAATGACTTCATTTTTATAATTTATATAGAATATTCATCTAATTCTCTCTTCATTTCTCTGAAATCCAAGTAGTTGCTGGAAATTTCAGTTTAATTCTACAACCTACTAACTAAAAAGTACAATATTGTTAAGCTCATTTCCAGTATTTTCAAAAGTTTACATAGATTATAATCAATTAGGCAGATGATGTCTCGAAAACTGCAAATTTGAAAATATTTGTCTTTTGAACATTTTATATTAACCTCTTTTCTCATCCATTGTTTGAAGAAAAACAATATTTCAAGTAGAATTAGGCCTTATTATCTTCAGTAACCTGAAAAATATGGATGATTACAATTAACAGTCCTCTAATGATTATTTTCATGAGCTAACTTGGACAATTCTAAAATATCTGTCATTAATAAGCTAGAAACGTTAATACGCCCTTTATCAAAGAATAAAAAAATACTCGATTTATATAAATAGTGCGGAATGCACTATATGGAATATATCAGTGCAAGTAAAATAATTTTCATAGAGAAAGAAAATAAATAAAATTAAAATGAACAGTGTAAATTTTTGTTGAAGAAATTCCTCGAATTGAAATATTAAGTGGCTCAAAATTTCAAACGTGATTTAATTAAAATGGAGGTATGAAACAAGTATCATATTAAACAGTAGTCTTAAGCATTTGCTTAATGTGATTAATAAGAATATTGTCTGCAATATTTATAATAATTAAAAATACTGTTAGTAATATTAAAAAAGTAAAACATGTATTAGGTGTTTCATAGGAAACTTAATTTAAGGTACTTCAAAATGTGTGTGGATACATGCTTGTTTATTTTCATGAAATTAAAAATTTATATAAATCTGGAGAAAATTAATTCAAGTCAATTTCAGATTCTAAATCGTGAGATTTAAACTGTAAGCTCTATAAATATACAACACTATAAATTAGACATTAAAAATGATTTATACGCCTTCTCAATTCTTACCATCAATGTCGAATTGAATATCAACATAAATATTAACTTTTATAATATAATTTATTAAGTTAAAAATGACAACAGTTGAATTGTTAGACTTATATATTTAATACCTTGTTTTTTAGTAAGAAAGAAAGCAAAATACGTTGTTTTGAATTGTACAAATCTTTGAACTATTTTTTTATGTTTATTTTGAGAATTAATAAATACTATGTGGTGTCATTTTTGTTTTAAGTTTTAATGGCGAAGTTGAATTTTTTTCATTCTTGTATTGGTAAAAATAAACTCTGTGTTGTCACCAGATATTTTTGATTTGAATAATTGAACTACAAAACTGTCCATCACTAAATTTCTGATTTCGAGAAACAAAACGGAATAATCTATTCATATTTTATAATTAAAGGATCTTGGCTGCCCCACAACTTTTATCCTAGTCAAGAAGTTACAATTCTATTCTATTTTGCTTAGAATTTGGGAATTAATGCTAAGTCATATGTTTATTGCTCAAAACCATTTATAGAGCCAGAATCTTGTTGTATTTATAATTTCACGGTTGAAGAAGCAATCATTTTAAAAACAATCATTCAAAACATTTGTAGGAACCTTATAAGTACAGAAGATATTCACAATTTTCCTCAGAACACTACTAAAGATACCTCATTTCGAATCGGAAGTGACAAGATTCTGACTAGTGTTTATTAACTTAAATTCTTATTATGAAATGTTTTGTTTGTTATGATTTTTAAAGTTGTTGTTGTTGCATGCCCCAAAGGTCAGCAGCGCTAGACCAGGTCCATGAGTGCGTACACCTTCAAAAAGTCCAGTACCATAAGTGGATCTTCCATCAAATCTCTCCCGGAGAGACCAAGGCATTGAAGAATATGTTCAGGAGAGGCCTGTTCAGTTAAACACTTGGAGAAAATTTCGAATTTCTTCACACCCTCAACGAATTTCAAGTTACTAAGATGGCCATTTCTGAAACGGACAATAGTCGTTTGTTTTTGTCTATTAAGACCAGTAGCCAAGAAAGCACCTGGACGCGCGCAGAGGTACCAATGATGCTCAGGAGGGACAATCCAAGTGGTTTTATTCTCGTGCTTAATCTTTGAGTGAATCTCCTGAAATGTGAAAGGTGCCGATAGCACATCGTTCTCAGACACACCAGCTTTGGCCAAAGTGTCCGCAATCTCATTCCCCTCGAGATCCACGTGGGAAGGAATACACTGTACGTGAATATGATGCGATACGGACAGCCGTTTTAATATTTGAAGTATTGAAACCCCAGTCCTGTCTCTCACTTGTTGCCATCTGGCCAAATACTGTATTGTACTTTTGCTATCAGATAAAATCCAATTTTTAAAGTGCTTTTTTTTAATGATTTTATGGCATTATCACGTGTTTTTGTTTCTTCAACAACGTATTGCTGTTTTTATGATATATTTCGCTTTTTTAGGAGATATGATCTAAGTCTACATATATAGAGATGGTGCTCTGTGTCAATTATGTTTGTTCTGGGCAAGACCTTGTGCTATTAAATTTCACACAATCAATCAATCATCTGAGTAGATTATGGAATATATTGATAGAATCCACTGCAAGATTGTACACTGACGCAATTATTTGGTCTTTCATTTTATGATAATACTTTTTATAATTGAGTTGTTATTATCAATAACTATCTAACAAGTGAGAAGATTCTTGTGGTGAATTTTTCCCTTGTACTTTCTTAGCTTGAATTTTGCTCAAAACCTTTCCATTACTCTTAGTCATGTGAAATGTTTTTCTCTTCTAGCCAATCTCATAGCAATGGAAATCTCTACACAAGAAGAATGGATTGCTTTACTTAGACGTGGTTAGTCACCTGATAGACAGTATGCTCAAATATTGTTAACTTTGTGAGGAGGTTTGATAAATTCTTATTATGAGGAGTTTTTTTTTGTTTGTTATGATTTTTAAATTCCTTTTGTTAGTGGTTCCTATATAGAATTATTTCCTCCTGTTTTAGTTTCTTCAGCAAATCTATGGCTATTTTTTTCGGCACAGCTGTCGTATAATCCATATTCTGAATTTTATGGTGAAAAAGAAAGGTTGCCAAGATATTGTGACGTCTTGCGATGACGTAAATACTAAAGTTGCTAAAATAGATTTTTCTGAATAATTATTATAGGTATCCATCTCTAAGATGTAATAAAACCAGGTTGCCAGAAAAATAAGAATACCAAAAATATCACTAAAGCAATAATTTGGCATGCTAGAATATAATGCACCTATCCCTTTTTTCTATTGTATTTCCTCTTTTAAGAGATATAGGGAGAACCTACACACCTAGAAATAGTGTTTTGTATTGATTATAACATACAGGGATGGAATTACTGATTTCCATGCAAGATTATATACCGAAGCAATTATTTCATCTTTCGTTTTATGATAATACTTGTCATAATTGAGTTATTAAGGTCAACAACTATCTAGCAAGTGAAGAGATCAGGTATGGAATACCCTTCACATGCTGAATATTTCCCTTGTTATTTCACCAGCATGCTTCCCCGTATTAAGCCTTGAGTTGGCTCTACTACTTAATATTTCACTTGTAATTTCTCAACTTGAATATTATTCAAAACATTTCCAGCGCACTTAGATATGTAAGCGATTCTCTCTTCTAGCCAATCTCATAGGCATGGAAATCTCTACTTAAGGAAGGAATTTCTTGACTCAGACGTGGTAATTTCTCAATTTGAATATTATTCAAAATCTTTCCAGTGTTTTCAGCTGTGAGTAAGCGCTTATCTCTTCCAGCCAATCTCATAGACATGGAAATCTCTACTTAAGGAAGGAATTTCTTGACTAAGACGTGGTGATTTCTCAACTTGAATACTATTCAAAATCTTTCCAATGTACTCAGCTATGAGTAAACGTTATCTTTTCAAGTCAATCTCATAGACATGGAAATCTCTACTTAAGGAAGGAATTTCTTGACTCAGACGTGGTAATTTCTCAATTTGAATATTATTCAAAATCTTTCCAGTGTTCTCAGCTATGAGTAAACGTTTATCTCTTTTAGCCAATCTCATAGACATGGAAATATCTACTTAAGGAAGGAATTTCTTGACTCAGACGTGGTAATTTCTCAATTTGAATATTATTCAAAATCTTTCCAATGTACTCAACTATGAGTAAACGTTATCTTTTCTAGCCAATCTCATAGGCATGGAAATCTCAATTTAAGAAAGGAATTTCTTGACTTAGACGTGGTAATTTCTCAACTTGAATATTATTCAAAATCTTTCCAATGTACTCAGCTATGAGTAAACGTTATCTTTTCTAGCCAATCTCATAGGCATGGAAATCTCTACTTAAGGAAGGAATTTCTTGACTCAGACGTGGTAATTTCTCAATTTGAATATTATTCAAAATCTTTCCAATGTACTCAGCTATGAGTAAACGTTATCTTTTCCAGCCAATCTTATAGGCCTGGAAATCTCTACTTAAGGAAGGAATTTCTTGACTTAGACGTGGTAATTTCTCAATTTGAATATTATTCAAAATCTTTCCAGTGTTCTCAGCTATGAGTAAACGTTTATCTCTTCCAGCCAATGTCTCGGGGATAGAAATCTCTACATAAGGAAGAAATTTTTAAACTCAGACGTGGTTAGTCATCTAACAGACAGTAGGCTCAAATATTGTTCATTTTGTATGAGGATGAGGAGGTTTCATGAATTCTTACTATGTGGTTTTTTTGTTTTTTGTTATGAGCTTCGCTAATTATTCCTTTGCTAATAATTCCTATGTGATATGACACGTGTTTTTTTCATCAGCAAATTGATATTTTGCTATCGCATTTCGCGTTAACGAAATTAGTGACTTGTTGATTTTTCCCTCATTTTCCAAACATATACTTATGATTTAAAAGTGTTTAAAACATTGCATTTTATCTAGTAAATCATTTCAGAATTTAAAATACTCAATGAATATAGATTGATTCAATTTCGAAATTAAGTATGCATTTTAGTGTCCGAAAATAACTCTTATGAAACTTGTACTGACCAATTGTATTGTAACAGAATTGAAAAAAATGGGATTTTTTCTCTCTATCCCATTTCTTCACTCCTTTATTTCTTTACACGCTATATTTTTAGTTATATCATATATTATGAACTGAAATTCGAAACTGATATTATATTTCCTATTTTTTATGCCTAACATTTTCATTTCTTAGCAAAAATGTGTCGTAACAATCTGTGATTTAATTAAATATGAACAGAAATATTTGGAATATATTTTAATCTCTGAATTTTTTTATGATGAAGCATTTTTAAAAACAAGTTGATCTTGTAAAAATTTAAGTTTCCAATGTTTGCTGCAATCTGCTCAGTTTCCAGATTTTTATGTGGTCGCATTTTTCGTTAATTTAAAAGTATCTTTGTAGTTAAAAGTATGGTTTTTAATATTTACGGAGATAATCATCGAAAATCATTAGTTCTTCATATTTTTTAAGAGAACACCATATTTCTTTTCTAAGCAAACATAAAATGTTGCCATATTTTCCTATCTTATTCGTCTTATATTTTCTTCCATAAAAATGTTTTCTTAAAATATGAAAAGCACAAAAACATGAATATTTTACACAATGTATAAGTCACTCAATATTTGTAATACTTGTTATTCATTCAATGGGGGAAATTATATTATTTACTGTAAGTGCATTAATCATCATTAATCTTTTTTTCTCTTACAACTTATTTAATGAATTTATAAAATTAAATATATTTTTTGATGTGAAAATAATATTTATTTAAGCAAACTGTTTAAAAATTGCGTAAAAATTCATTAGTCACAGCAGAAAAATATTTCAAAAAAATTACAATTCACACCAGAATATTTTAAGCATATTTTAATACGAGTCGGTAGTTGATAGTAAGTCTCTATAAACATGAAAAAAGTGATTTAAGCAATTGACCTTAAAATTGGAAATATTTAAATAACAGTAAATAAGGGATTATTACAAATCAAAATAATTTATAGTTGTTTAAAAAGAATTAGTTACTCTGATTCTTAATTTGTTATTTTAAACAAATTTAAGATATATTTGATACTGATTATAGATTTCATTGGAATGATTCCCATATTAATTCATTATTGGTGGAATTAATTCACATTGTACTTCATTAAGGACAATTATTTCATTTAATAATCACCTCATTAATGATTTTCATTGTGCTTTTCAGAAAATATTCATTAAATTTTTGTTAGATATTTTACTTTTTCTTTAACCGAAATAAAATAATTCAGAATATTACTTTTTAGATATTTTAATATTTATTGCGCAATGACCTTATTTGCAGTTGCTAAGACTTTCCTTCCAAAATTTATTCCTTTCAAATGAGAATCGAATGGCTTATTATATTTTAAAAGACTTTATCCTCTATTCATTAAATACCGCTCAAATTAATCCATCTGAAAATTCAAAGTAATTTTTAATTAAAACTAAAAGCACATATTTTAATGAATGCGGGGGGGGAATTTTGAAATAAATTAGTGAGCCATATTCATTAATTCCGCGAATTTACTTCAATGCAGTTAGAGACCCCAAACACTCCCTTAATTAAAGCATTGAGCAGGCATTTATTTTGGGTAAATCGATCGAAGCAATACGCCGGCTTCGCTCTTTATTAATCACTGAGCGATGCAAATATTCTCAGTTTGGGACCTGAAAATTGCTTTTATCTTTTGAGCATAATTGCGTCACAGGGCTCAATACCCCATAGCAGAGAATATTCATAAATATAAACAAACTGATTTTGCTTCAGTCATAAATAATTCAGTAAATAAATTTCTTTCAAATGAATTAGGTTCATTATTTATAAAATGTTCACCATGATACCGTGGTTGCCTTGTGGTTAGGGCATCAGCCTTTTATTCGGAAGGACGGGGGTTCAATTCCCAATGCAGCCAAAGACCCACCAAGTGCATGTGATACACATGCTCTCGTTAAATCTGTGGAATCGAAAATCCTGTGCTGGGTCGATGAACAGTTACCATGGATGAAATGGTCCGGAGAAAACTTCCTCCAATATATCAGATCTATGTAAAAATTGAGGAAGTGGATCTTCATGTGGTGTCATCTATCGGACGAGTTTAGAGCAAAGTCACACTTTCACATGTGTATTGCTCAGATTAAATGAAAGACGAACCCTACTGACTTCGCATAGCCAACGGCATAGCTTGTCCAAGTGACATAAGTAACAACACAACACCTATTATAGTTACCAAGGGAAAATGATTGTTTTACCTTTTATGGGAATATAACTATACGATAAATCAATAGTGTTGCCGACCAACTTGTCTAGTGGTCAGCGTGCCTGACTGCGGATAGGGAGGTCCTGGATTTGAATCCCGTTTCAGACATGGATGTATTTTCTCTTTTCTCTCTCTATCTATCCTGTCTTTGTCCTTTCCTTGTATGAATGAGGTGTGAATGGTTGCCTACCCTATAAACGGGTCCCTATGGCATGTGTGTAGAGCAAAGTCATACTTTCACCTTCATGGTACTCTGATTAAAACGAAAGACGCTCCCAATTGACTTAAATTCGCATAGCCAAGGCATAGCGAGCTTGGCTTGTCCAAGTGTCATTAGTAACAACAACAACCTTTGGAATTGATTGCATATTCAGTTTCCTCGCCCTTTGACTTGATATTCATCAGAGAATTATTTTGAACAATTACATATGGTACAATGTTTAAATATATATCGTGATTTTAATACTTAACATATACATCAATCAATCTAATTAAATATTAAATCATTTAAATTTTAAAGAGGACAAATCCTTTAAAGTTGAATTTATTTGCGGTATTCAAGTTTTCTTGAAAGGAAAACCAAACACATTGAATCGCATTCTGCTTAATTTGACTGGAAAGAAGATTTCTTTCCGTCTGTTTCCTTAGTATCTTGTTGCATCTATGTTTGTATTTTAGAATTCATAATTTCAAAATGATTAAATTACATTAATAACTGAAATTATTGAGAAATTTATGATTTAATAGAAATTCCTTCGGTTTACAAGAATCAATTTCGAAAACTATTGTTACTTAATCTGATAACATTGAAAGGTTTCCAAAGATATTCAGTAACGCGTAAAAGCCTTTCTAAGCTGAATTTTCCTATAAGGCAGCTGTCGGAACAACTAATATCCGCGTGGAAGTTAACATCTAATGCAATCTTAACTTTAATGTTTCCTCTCATTCATGGAGAAGATGATGGAGATGATAATAATACATTTCAAATCTCACCTCATTTGACAATCATTGCGATAATGGGCAATGTTTAACAAGTCTAACCAATTTAATAATCCAATCACAATGCGCAGCAATTGTGGATAGTGAAATGAGTCAATGTGATTCATTTAAGATTCACGAATGTCTGAATGACAGATTACAGATTGTGTTCTAAAGAGAAAAGCTTTTGGAATATGGGAAATTTTGGTAACAATTTTTACGCTGAAATAATTTTAAGTTTAATATTATTTTATGTACTCAAAATCTTACTCATTAGATTGCTTAAGAAGTGAAGAAATTAATTATGCTTTCTTACATGAATTAAACCAATAGCAGTTTCCTTAAATTTCCCCTAGAATGATCTATTGAAAAATGAATTGCTTTCTTCAGTTAAGTTCTACAGTAATCAAATTAATATATTTATATTTTTAAGTCGCATTATTGGTGATTATAATGTTGTTTTGAATTATATAATTCATCTTTATATAAATCACTCTAAAAAGTATTAAAACTTTGTGTTTTTACGTTTGCTGAAATTTATATTATAAATTTATTCTAAGTAAGCCGCCCAACTTGTCTAGAGTTTAGCATGCCTGACTGCGGATAAGGAGGTCCTCGGTTCGAATCCCGGTTCGGGAATAGATGTACTTTCTCTCTCTCTATCCTGTCTTTTCCTTTCCTTGTATGAATGAGGTGTGAATGGTTGCCTACCCTATAAACGGGTCCCTATGGCATGTGTGTAGAGCAAAGTCGTACTTTTAACTTCATGGTGCTCTGATTAAAAACGAAAGACGCTCCCAATTGACTTAAATCCGCATAGCCAAGGCATAGCTAGCTTGGCTTGTCCAAGTGTCATTGGTAACAACAACAACAAAATTCTAACCAAAAAATTCTAATATTGTTTAGAATATTGTAAACCAGTTTTTCAAGAAAATAAGAATCTTAGTCAAAGTAATTATATTTTGGGGTTCCCACTTTGTATAATAACTGTACATAAGCACTATCATTTAATATTTTGACTGTTGTTTTTTTTAAAACAAGTCCAGCTTCAAAGCCTTACTAAATATGATGAACTTTGGTTTAATTAAATTTATATGTCTGTCACGAAATAAAGTGTATTTACTTAGAATATTAAGAAATGTACATTTTTGAATATGCCTGCGTAAATTGTAAGGAATTATGTTAGTAAATCCAATAACACGTACCGTTAAAAGTTTGGAGACATTAAAATCCTTATAAATCTGCAATTTTACATTTTTTCAATAGAAAAGTGTTTTTTTATGAAATAATTGAAAAGATTTAAATCCATGTAATTAATAATTTTTTCAAAAGAATCCTAACTTTGTCATTTTTGAATGTCATAAATACAAGTCGCTGTGATTTTATTGGCATTATATGACTTGTTAGGAAAGGAAAAAAAATTTAAGTAAATTTTAGATGAAATGCTATTGTAATTTGTAAAATACTGATTTTTGCTTTAATTTCATTTGCAAATCAAAGCAAGTTACATTAAAATAAAGAATGAGCTAAATGGACATCTGCAAATTCACATTACGACACATATATTTTGATAGTAAACCATCAATAAACTATTAAAAATTAAAAAACACTGCTGAAAAATAAATGAAATAGATTCAAGTAAATAGAAATCAAACATAAAATTATTTTAAAAATATTTAAAATAAATTTTAACTGTTAACATAATTCCTACAAAATATTTTTTAAAAAAAATATTATATTGAAGAAAAAATTAATTCAGGGAAACACAGATTCAGTTTTTTAAAAATATACATTAATTTTGCCGTTAGTATAATTAAAAAATGCTGTATAATATATCATCTTGATATCTTTAGAATTACGTCTCCAAAATATTTTATCTAATAACTATTACTATTACATTAATCTTGTGTAATTTTCTGTGTAATTAATCTAACTTCCAGTCATTAAATGATAGGGTAATTCTGTATTCCCTAGATTACCCTACTTTATCTTCCTTCTGGCCGCTTGTTAAACATTTCGATCTCTTGTATTAACAAGCAAGATCCTTTATCTCTAGAGAACATTCATTCTATTGCTAATGAAGGGATTTTTACACTGGTTGTGCCACAGTTAATGGAACCAGTTAAGTTGTTTACTCTCTGCATTTTCGTACCATTTTCCCATTGGCTTTTAAATTTATTTTTTTTAATATCCACCACTCCCCACACAAGAGTGTTTTTACACCAAATGCTAAAATAAAAAAAAAGAGTTGCTTTTTTATAAAAAAATAAATTTTTTTAACTGTACAAATTTTTATGTGATATCAATAATCAATGGATTAAGTTCAAAATAAAATTTGAGCGGAAAAAAGCTACAAATTTTCTAATGAATAAATAATTAAGATTACAAAGATACATAACGATAAGTTAAAATATATGAACATGCAAATATTTCTCTTAAATGGGTGATTAGAGCTTATATTATCTTCTTAAATTAAAAATAAGTAAGAATACTAGAACACTAAAATCGATTATAAAAGTTAAAACTCAATCCTGATTTTTAAATAAAATATCTTTATAATTATTTCTAAAAATAAAACTATTGAGATTGTTCATTCTCAATAAAGCCATGTTATTTTAATTCAAAAACGTAGAGATGACTTACTATGTGTAATATTGCATACTTAAGAATACTAAGGAATATTTCATAATGGTTTTGAATATTAAGTAAACATACAATGAATGTATTATCTGCAATCTTCATTCCACTAAAAATGAAGTAAATCATAAAAATGATCTGAATTACAGATGAGTATACTCTTTCTCTCATCAGAGAAATTTAAAAGTATATTTACTGAATTTAAATCTTCAATATTGCGTAAAGTATAAAGATACTGTCTTTCTTAAAAAAAATTGTAAAAATAATGACACCCATAAAATATAGTGAAACGCGTTCAAGCAAATTTCATTACAATATTTTTTTTCACATTTTTCCTTAAAAAAATTTTTAAATGTGTAAAAATTATGATACAGTTTTATTTACAATTTATTTTAATAACTTTCGTGCAGGGAAAAATGCAGCAATTATAGAGTAAACTTCAAAAATCCCGTAACTTTTAGACCGTTATTTCATTGTCAATGAAAAATATGTGTTTACTTAGACACATCTTTAATAGTGTGTATTTTAAAAACATGTTATATTCCTGATTAAATTAGAGTCTCATCTCAGCTTAGCTATTGAAGCTATTGAATAAAAATTGTTTTTTGGAAATCCACTTTTTTATTGCAATGACCAAAACTTTCTTGATTGTTATTAAAATTTTGTAGTGATTGTGAAAAAAAAATGAAAAAAATGATTCTTCGACTTGAATATGTTTTAGTATTCAAGTATACTATTGTATCGAGTTTTGGAGTTCGTGTTGATTGAGAGTCGATAAAATAAACTCTTAACAATCACAGAAATTTTATTTGTAGAACTTTATATAAGATGCCGGAAAATCCCAGCAGTAACAGCATTTACGAATCACAATTATGCAGTAAAAACAGAGGTCTTCAAATACCTCAGACAGACAGCTCCTATCCACTAGTATATCACTGCCGCTGGAAAACTCAGAAACTGACTGACTGTCCATGGAATGGTGGTATTTATAACTTACTTGGCATGAAAACCTTGGTATTTCTACAAGGTTGTGGAAGATTCTATGCCATCTAGCTAAATAACTGCCCTAGAGCTTAGGTGGTGAAAATTTCCAAAGCTATCTATTTCTCGCCAAATCTCGCCAAATGATCGCCAAGAATCTCGCCAAGTGGTCATCAAACTGCCAAGCATACCTCCCTGTACCCAGGTCTATAGTTAAGCTCTACCAGTTTGATGAAAGCAACCGGGTGTAAATTTTTGCTATTTAGAAGCGAAGACCAAGTAGAAGAATCTGTAATGCTTGACCTGAAACTTTTATAAATATTATTTCACTTGAAGGACATTGGGACCATTGCCTACTTAACATGACCTAAAATTCCTTAACAACACGTCGGAGCTTTGTTAAATCGGGGTTCAAATTCAGAGTTGTTGGATAATGCGAATTGAAAGCGAATAGAAAAACGAATAAAGAATCGAAATAGAATAAAAAATGGAATGCAAATAGAAAGAGTCCCTAACCAACCAGGCCAGCAGATTCAGTTGGGCATCTACAAAATTTTGTAACAGTATCAAATTCAGATATTAAATCTAAATAATTTTTATTTTGAAATTTAACATTTAGTATTGTTTCAATTTATTAAACACACGTACTTTATATAATTAACTTTTTTATTTATGTAAAATTTAATTTTTTGTTGTGTCCAATCCTTCAGGATCTAGCGGCAGCTAAATCAAATCTATGATTCCATGCACCCCAGCAAAGTCAAGCACCAGGAGAGGGCTGTTGCGAACATCCTATAAAGTGAGCCCCAAAGCAATCGAGAATATGAAGTGGGGAAGCCGGCAGCAGATGACACTTGGGACACGTTGGAATGAATTTACGGCCGGATTCAAAGGACATGCATTTCAGGTGCCCACTGAAAAGTCTTGTGATAGCCGTTTGGTCCTGTCTGCCAGCCTCAAAATGTAATGTTCCTCCTGGTTTTGACCTACTGTACCAGGGATGGGCTGGAGGAGAAAGCCAGACTTTCCGGTCTCTATTTTTCGCCACGGAGAAAATCTCTTCAAAAGTTAGGTAGTGGCCGTCGCAGAACAGCCTCTTTTTGCTAAGGTATCCGCAGCTTCATTTCCAGGAATGTTGACGTGGGAGATGATCCATTGGAAGTGGACCTCCCTGCGCTTTGAAAGAATTTTAAGCATATTGAATATTTGGATGCTTACAAGGTCATTAATTTTTTAATATAAGCATGTAACCACAAGCAGTTAATATAATTTTAAGCCTTTTAAAAATCAGTTTTTAGGACATTGTAAAGAATTATTAATAAAATATCCTAAAAATTTGAACAATATTCGTTGTTTTATTTCAAATATTTAAAAAAAATGTCTTCCCTTTTTATAATATCAGTAAATATAAATAATTCAAGGACGTAAGTAAGTGAAAATTTTAAATTAATTCTAAAATTTGCCTCAGTAACAAACATCAGATGCTTTTTTTAATTATTATTCAATTAATATTAAATTTATTATTCAAAATGATTAAATGTTAAGCTCAGATTTGGAAAGTAATTCTCATCAAGAAAAATATACAATAAGAACCATTTTTGTGTTAGATCTCATCACCAAATAATCATCACTTTCTTTTTCAGAGCTGGAAATTAAAATTTTTCAAGTATTTCTTAATAACATTCAAATTATAGTGCTTTTTCTCTATTATTGTAATAAGCTTTTGTGTGCAACTAAGATAAATAATCATTACTTATTTTTTAATTTCTTTTTTATTTTCATAATCTAATTTAATTATTTGTCGAAGTCTCATAGTCTGAGTAGTATATTAAATTAAATATGTGATGCTGAGGTTCGCTTAGTTACTATTATTATTATATTAAATAATGTAAAATATACTATAACAATTTGCATTTCATGTGAGATAATTTATTTAATTTTAAGATTGTGGTAATTTTAAAACTCGTATCTAAGTGTTTCCTATTCTGTATTTAATAATTTTATTAATTTAATTTACTTCTGAATTTAACATATATAAAATTTTGAATGAATACTGAAAACTATAATGATCATAAATCAATATGTGTAAGGCTGTCACTTTAGAGGAAATATAACATTTCAAATATAATGGATAAATTAAAATAATTAAATTATAGTAAACACAAAATGAAATGGATAACATTTTTTATGGAATTGATTTGTCCACCATTCAACAATCATATTTTGCTCTTGAAGGCAAAATCAATCCGGACTTATTGTTTCAAGTGGACTTCTAAGCATTACAACATCACTCCCAAAATAGAAATTGATCTCTTGAAGATATCAGCACTGGAAGTGTGGTTGCAAGCTCGGCTTTTGGAAGGAAAGTTATTACCTGTAAGTTAGTAGTAAAATATGATGGATTTGAGACGATTTATTTCTTGAAATTATTCTTAGATTAATTTAGTCGAACATTTTTGAAATTATTTATTACATACATGACTTAATACTAAAATGAATTTTTTTAAGAAATTCAAATATATTTAACACTTGGAAAAAAAGGAATACAAATTATCTATACAGACTTATCAAGTTTTCTTATCATTTATCCACGAAAATAATATTTAATTAATGTAAGTTCCACGTCTATTTTATAAAACGTATAGCTGAATATATACAGACAGCTACGTTGTTAGCAGACCATTCTCATTTTTCATATAAGTATTATCTGTTGAAAAAGCAAAATTTTAAGATGACTGAAATAAACTTCTAAATCGCTTATATGTTTAAATACATAACAGAATTTTGTGAAAGTAAACTAAATTTTGACTCTACTTTATCTGTGAAGACTTTTTATATTTACTATTAAAATTGTCTCTTAAACCAGTTATGATATATCCATTATAGATGCTACGATATGTGGTTATTTCGGAGCAAAAATAGAACTAAAGAAATCTGTTTCAAAACACTTGAGAGACTCAGACTGATACCATTTTAAAATATAGATGTAATAATTCTGTCTTAATTAATTTCAAATAATTTTTTTAATAATTCTGCATCAAAAAATTCACAAACTTTCACACAATCATCATTTTTTTTTATTTAACTACCATATATTCTTCCAAAACAGAATTGAAAGCAATTATAAATAAATAACATTACTTAAATTTAATATAAATATATACTATCTACAGAGAGAAAAGGTTTGATTTCAATTTCTTAAATAATATACATACACACACAACCAACCAACCAAAACACACACACACACACACACACACACATATATATATATATATATATATATATATATATATATATATATATATATACATACATACATACATATGCATACATGTGTGTGATACTGTCACAAATCTGTAGCTTTGTAAATACCTTCGTTTCGTCTCTGATGACGCATTTAGTCTACATTAACATACAAAATCATAAATTGTGTAGACGTTTTTCCCACATCATTCAAAGGTACACATATTTTTCATAGCCCAGGAGTGAGGCTTTCTACTCCTGATAATCACAACCATCCCCCGTTCCTCTCCATCTATCATATTTTTGTGTCTCTTCATCATCAGACAATGAAATCAAAATTTCTCCTTAACTGTTAACTGTCTGATTTTCTGGAAAAATATATATATATATATTCTATAAAAATATATAGATGTAATATCTGATTGATATTACTATAATATATGCATAAGAACACCACATTATATGCAAAGTTTAATATTATATAATATACACTATATTTCATAAAATAAAAATCAGTTTAAAGCGTGTAAAGTTACAGCTAAGTACAACCAACCCTCCTATAACGCGGTGAGTGCGTACCGTGTTACATGGAAACCGCACTATAAGAAACTCAGAATTAGTACAAATCACATCATTCATACCGCGTTATATGGAGACCAAAAAATACGAAAGTAAAGATAAATTATTTTTATTGAATTGAAGAGTTCATATAAGAAAATGATAAAAAATGATACAAAAACTAAAAAAACTTTTCCAACAGAAACAAGAAAGACTTTTGTTAAATTATGTAATCTTTCAACACTCATCCTAGCCGTCAGATATGAGTCGCCTTCTTTTAATGGGCAAAATGTCTTCCTCACTTGGTTCACCTTCACATTGGTTATCGCGATTGTTGCTTTTTTTCAAACTCCACTAAAACCTCTCTATAGGGAACTAGGCAATTTCTTAACTCTCTTTTAAACTCTATGTAAGTAATATTCTTCATTTGTTCTAATATAATATTAACCCTAGATTTTTAATAATTATATTAAAAGTCTAGGGTTATTTTTGTATTAGAACAAATGAAGAATATTGCCTACAGTATTGTGTAATGTTGTCCAATTATAAACCACAAATTAAGCAGCAAAAAACTAAGCGAATGGACAGTGCAGACAATATATTCGAATGAATTGGTCACCAAAGAGACGCACTGTGAAAGAGCTCTGAGACGACTGAAACCGATGACGTAAGCGATTAAGAGATAAGCTTGAATGTTTATATAAGCATATCCAGTTAAAACCATTCATTGGGTGCGCGGAAAGAACTGATGGGACTTTGTTGAATGGAAACCGCGCTGTAAGAGTTATAGGAGGGCTGTCGCAATTTCAGCTCCGCGTTATATGGAAACTGCGTTATGAGATCACCGCGTTATAGGAGGACTGTCGCAATTTTAGCTCAGCGTTATACGGAAACTGCGTTCTGAGAGTACCGCGTTATACGTAAACTTCGTTCTGAGAGTACCGCGTTATACGTAAACTTCGTTCTGAGAGTACCGCGTTATAGGAGGACTGTCGCAATTTTAGCTCCGCGTTATATGGAAACTGTGTTCTGAGAGTACCGCGTTATAGGAGGACTGTCGCAATTTTAGCTCCACGTTATATGGAAACTGTGTTCTGAGATCACCGCGTTATAGGAGGAGTGTCAGCAATTTTAGCTCCGTGTTATACGGAAACTGCTTTCTGAGATTACCACGTTATAGGAGGACTGTCGGAATTTTAGCTCCGCGTTATACAGAAACTGCTTTCTGAGATAACCGCGTTATAGGAGGACTGTCGCAATTTTAGCTCCGCGTTATACGGAAACTGCGTTCTGAGATTACCGCGTTATAGGAGGACTGTTGCAATTTTAGCTCCACGTTATACGGAAACTACATTCTGAGAGTGCCACGTTATAGGAGCACTGTCGCTATTTTAGCTTCTCGTTATACGGAAACTGCGTTCTGAGATTACTGCGTTATAGGAGGACTGTCGCAATTTTGGCTCCGCGTTATATGGAAACTGCGTTCTGAGATTACCGCGTTATAGGAGGACTGTCGCAATTTTAGCTCCGCCTTATATGGAAACTGCGTTCTGAGAGTACCGCGTTATAGGAAGGTTGACTGTATAGGCTATAACACTTTAAATTTTAACTAATGTTTTACTGAATTTTAATTGAAAAGTCAACTTGAATTATTATATTCTACATTTATATGTAAAAATACTGAAACATTTTTACATTACAAATTTCCCATAGTTCATGAATTAAATAACAAATAATATTAAAATATAATGAGTTGCAACATTTTCTGGAAAGTGCTATTCAAATTTCTAAGTTTTAATATTAAAATATTTTATTTAATAAAAATGTTTGATAGTAATGCTGATCACACACACATGTCTGCGTGTGCATGCATGTACAGTTCTTATTCTGTACGTTTAATTTTTCTGTGAAATTTCCTTAATTGAGAGTCAATTTCCTTCCAGTTGTTAAATTTTTATTTTAACATTTTATTCAAATAAAGTTATCTCATCTGAATAAAATAATTAGGTAAAAGAAAGTATAATATTTAAGCAAAAAACAAATAGCCATGGTGAAAAAATAAAAATATATATAGATTGAGAAAAAAGTGATAATAATAAACAAAAATAAAATAAATACACTTTTTAGATATAAGTCGCTCCTTTCTTGTACTAAAAGAAAATTATTCCACGTAAAAAATCCGATAGAATCAGTTGCTAATGAGCGTTGACTTGCCTCATTACCGATTATTTGGAGATATTTCGTACAATTGAAGTTAGAATGCATGTAATAATGAAAAAAAATTCATTAAAAGACGAGGGAAATATTTTTCTTCTATGCTGTAAAGATAAAGATAAATGATTTTTCGTTAAAATGGGAGATATAGATACTTAAAAAGAAGATAAATCAATAAATTCTGAGAGAGAATAAATTCATGAATTTTGTGCTCATATTATATAAACATTTGAACAAAAAATAAACTATGATTTTATATCGCTGACAATTTTTTACTTAAATCATAAAAGTAGGATTGTTCCACCAGGTTATTTTATTTAAGTAATTATACTTCAAATTACGTTTTAACTGCATTCTTTAAGTATATGAAATGTGTATTTAAACTATATAAATCCTAGAAAGAGATTAATTTTCTATTATATTAATGGAAAAATATTAGTAATATCAATTACAAAACAAAACTTTGTCTAAATTATAAAAAAAATGAAGATTTATAAGTCACAATAGTTTTAAATTGTTTTTCATATAATGTGTGCATACAAAATGAAATGCAAAAAGAAGCTATGTAAAATTTAAGATACTTTAAAGTGAAATTAAAGTATTCCTTAAAGAATGATTAGATAATTAATTTAAAGCATTGAATGGCTTTTCATTGAATCATCGTGTGTTGATTTGTGTCAAGATCATTTATAGTTAAAAGAAATTAATTACTGATTCTTAATTAGTTATTTTAAGATAACTTGAGATACATTTAACACAGATTATAGATTCCGTTTGACGATACTACAAACAGTTGTTTGTAGCGTCGTTTAATATTCCTAGTTAGCACGTTTTTTTCCTGTTTCTGAAATATTGGAAATGCTAATCGAATTCTAATCATTCATATAAATTCAGATATAGCATTTTAAATATTACTTTCTTTATTAATTAGAACTTGTTGCGCAAATTCCTATGCACAGTTAGTTTTGAAATAGCATACATAATTCATCAAAGAACACCTGCATGCCAAGCTAGTTAACACATCTTAAATTTTTATAAATCTATTTAACAATAAAAATTGAATTCATTAATAAAACCACATAGATTTATAAAAGATATTTTAATTATAGTAGGTTGATAAAAAATATAAAAATTGAGAGAAAAACTGAAGAGATATCTTTGAATATGTCAAATAAATTCTATATTAAACTCAAATAATCTATCTCAACAAAAGTAATAAACCACCACTCACACTTATTTTTAGAATTGTTATTAATGTATTATAAGATTTTTAAGATATAAGATTACGTATGTTTAAAATAAAATTAGCAAAAATTCAGATAATTTATTCAGTTTAACTACCAATAAATCCCAAATTTCAAAATCAAAACCAGAAGTAAGCTAAAAGACTAAGAGTTTCATTTTTAAAACTCGGCTTTGTGAATTTATTAAGCAATGATACTTTGGTTTGATTTTTAATTAAAATAAGCAGGAAAAAATCATCAGTTATATGCTTATTTACAGACAATTTTTCCTTAATGAATTGGTTACATAATTTATCAGATTAAATTTATTCAAATCATTAATATTCTTTAAATATTTTTAGTGATTATACTTATTTAAATAAAATTTAATTCCTCAAAACAATTAAATATACTTATACATCATGATTAGCGACTCTTTTAAAAGAGCGCAATTTCTACTCCAATCCACGTGTTACAATTATTTTCTGTTTTAAGCATAATAAAATCCTAAGTATTGAGGAACGATTAATACATTTCATATGAAAAATATACCATAGACAAGCATATTTCCTCAGCTTGAAGTTTTAGTTGGATCCACGCAGAGTCCACACCCTTGGTGCAAATGATTTTGGTTGGCAATAATTGTGGTCTGCGCCAATCTTAGAAATTCTACTTCGATACACTTGATTATAGTAAACCGAACATTTCTGGAATTTTGTTCTGGCTTGACGCTTTTCTTCAGTTCGTCACCAAGGGTGGGGCTCTCCTAGGATTTTACAGAAGTTTTTTAAAACTATTTGCTTACAGGAACGTTTAATAGATGGAAGCATTAATTTTAGTTAAAAAGAATAAATGGATGTATTTTATATAATAGGCTGAAATTATTTTTTCAGCCTATTATATAAAATACATCCATTTATTCGAACTTTTTAAGCAAACTTTAGGAACCATTAAATTTGCTTTCTGTATTGTAATGTTTTTTCTCAACAAAAACAGGTACTGAATAGAAATCACAAAATATAGCCTGAGTGAGAAACTTCATGGCAAATTTTATCGGGACGTAATATATATATATATATATATATATACATATATATATATATATATAAATATATATATATATATATATATATATATATATATATATATATATATATATATATATATATATATATATATATATATATATATATATATATATATATATATATATATATATATATAAACAATAAAATTCCAAAATTACTAAGAAAACATATTGTTTATTATTTACTACCTTGAAAATGCATACTTAATTGCCATAATAAAACTTTTTAAACACAATTTTTTCTCATATAACACAATTTAAAAAAATCCAAATATGCTGAATAAAATAGTCTATCACTAATAGATAGCCAATTTTATTCATCTTATTTGGGTAAAAAGATAAAAAACTAATATATTAAGGTTTGATATTTTATCTAGTCTGCATATTTCTAATGTATGGATAAAATGTTTTATGAGATATTAATGTCAAATTTCTTTAAAACAAATTTGTTTGAAACACAAGTCATTGAATTATATTTAGGAATGTTATCATTTTCTTTTTCATTTAAAGAACTAGAGTGATTTTTTGATATAAATTAATACATTAATTTATAAGATTACTGTGTACAAAATATACTTGTTTAAAACACATATGAATCTTAATTTGTCAAAATACATAATTATAAATCGTTATATTTTTCAAAACACTTCAAGAAAAATAATCAGACAATACAAAATGAAATAAATTCGAATATGAAGCATATTATTCTATTAAAAATATTATTCTCTTTCTTTATAATATTACTTTTATTCTAAATAAAGTTAGCTTAAATCATTTAAATTATTTTATTAATATATTGATGTTTGATGTTGTATATACTTTTATCATTTGCATATTTTTAATGTTGTTGTTGTTGTCGTGTGTCAGATAGGTTAGCAACATGGGGTACGCTGCTCCACTTTTTCAACTGAACCATATGTTAGCATCAAGCTGTATTATTACTTAAAAAATGAGTGGCCACTAGATGGCAGTGTTTAAGAGGTCATGTTGAGAGGTGTGTAGAAGTAAGAGAGAGAGAGATTGTAAGAAGGAGCTCACTATGAAGGAGCTACCTTAAAGATGTCTGTAAATATTCTGTAAATAAACCTTTATTAATTAGTAAATTTATAAGAACTTCTTCCTTCCCCACCTAAGCTACTCACTCGTCATCTGACAAATAGTATGAAGCCGATAACAAATCAGAAGAGGGATATAACTCGCGACGCTTTCGGAATTGAGGTAGGCGAATTTTAATTGTTTCGTTTCGAAATGTATATTAACGTATTAAGTAACGTATTTTGAAGTAGTAAACGATATTTAAGAATTTTGAGTATAAGTATAAAGTATTTTCTTAATTTCGTTTGCAAAAAGTAATTTCGTTTTTAAAGAAACAATTATTTTCGTTTTGGGTGAAGTAAAAGTAATAATTTCGTTATTGATATAAATTATTTTTATGTATAAAGTAATTAAGTATTATAATTTGTAAAGTATGGCATTTTGGGGGAAGGCTAAAAAAGTAGATTTAATAGAATTAGCAACAGAATTAGGTCTCTCCGTACCTGAAGATGCTAAAATAATTGATTTAAAACGTATTATAACGGAATCAGAGACGTATGATGAAGAGTTTAGTAAGAGCTTATTAAGTAGGATTACTGAAGATCGAATTGCATCAGAAATAGCCGCCAAAACGTTGGCTGACCGTGAGCATGAACTTGAACGTTTGCGTATCGAAAATAGAGTTCAAAATGTAAATATTTCAGATATAAGTAGCAACGATGGAAGTAGAAATGTACACATAGATTTTCGAAAGTTAATGCACGAATATAAAATTAAAGATGGGGATATAAATTTTTATTTAGTTTTATTTGAACGGCAGGCAAGACGAATTGGGTTGAATGAAGAGTATTGGGTGTCACAATTATTGGGACTGCTCCCATATGAAATTACGCAACTTATAGCGCGTGAAGACGAAGATAATGCAAATAATTATAAATATGTAAAATCTTTATTGCTTAAAAGATATAAGTTAAGTGCTGATAAGTTTAGATTAAAATTTTTAAATCATGTTAAAAATGCAGAAAGTACATGGAAGGATTATTCATTCGAATTACAAAATTATTTTGAGGAATGGATAACGGGACTCGAGATTTCAGATTTTAATAGCTTAAAAAATTTAATTATTACTGAACAATTAAAGAAACAAGTAAATTCAACAACTCGGGATCATTTTGTAGATGAATGGCCTAAAATTAATTCTCCAGACCAGTTAGCCGATAAATTGGATAATTTTGATAATGTTCGATCTATTAACAGTTTTAAATTAAGAAACTCATCGAATTATAATTCTCGTAATGGTAAATTTCAGGTAGAAAAGAAATCATTTCCGTTTAGTGAAAATAAAAGTGTTAATCGAAAAAAGCTAGTTAGCTCGGATATTCGAAATGAAAAAGGGGAATTTAAATGTTTTAATTGTAATGATTATGGTCATATAGCTCGTGAATGCCCGGCGCCGAAGACTTCAGATTACTGTAAGAAATGCAAAAAAGTAGGTCATTCGCAGAGAATGTGTAGGTTTGAAACAGATCAAAAGCGCGAGGGGAATAATTTATCTGTCAGTCAAAGCAATTCGGATTCAAGTGCGTTGTTGGCGCCTACGAACTACTTGAAAGATGCTTATATTTATGGAAATAAAATGGTTGCATTAATTGATACAGGAAGCAGCTGTTGCCTCTTAAAAGAAAGTATTGCAATAAAAATGAATCTGAATATAACCCCAGATAGCAGTAATTTATTCGGTTTTGGAAATCAAAATAACCCAGTAACTAAAGCTCTTGGAAAAGCTGTAGTAAATATTCGTGTAGATGATGTAGTTGGAAAATTTATTCCCTTATTAATTGTCGAAGATAATTCCCAACCATGCGATTTAATTTTAGGTAGAACATGGTTAGATTTACCATACATTGCTTTTACGTGTATTGGGGGTAATCTAAAATTTAAATACGCAAATGACGATGTTTTTTCAGAAATTCAAGTAGATTTAAAGGAAAATACAGTTAAATTGAAAACATTAAATGAAACTGAAATCGAAAGTAATTCAATTAATTTAATTAGAGCGAAAATTGAAGAAACCGAAAATTCGATAGTTAATGCAACAGTTTTAGTCAAAAGTATAGGACAGAATTTCGATTCTATTCTTGAAGTGGTTAACGGTGAAACAGTTGTACCAGTAATAAATAAAGAAGAATTTAACTTAAAAATTAGGAAAGGACAGTGCTTAGGTAGAGGAATGGAAGTAAGTGAGGAAAGCTTAATACTATCTAATAAAGTTAAAAGTAATAATGAAAAAGTTGAAGTTATAACAGTTAACAAAGAGAAGTCTCCTATTTTAATGAAAGATATTAATTTTGACAAATCCTTAGAAAGTGATAAAAAATTGGAACTTTTGAATTTATTAAATAAGTATCGTGATTGTTTTGCTTTAAACTTAAACGAGTTAGGCTGCACGAATTTATGCAAAATGGACATAAAAGAAATAGAGGGCAGTAAGCCCATTTTTCAAAAACCATATAAAACAAATTCTGAAGAGAGGAAACAAATAAAAGAAATTGTATCCGAATGGAAGAGGTATGGAATAGTTTCAGATACAAGATCTCCTTATTCTAGTCCTGTATTATTAGTTAAGAAAAAGACAGGGGAACAGCGATTGGTTATAGATTATAGGAAATTAAACTCTCAAACAATAAAGGATAAATTTCCATTACCTAAAATTGATGACATTTTAGAATGTCTGGGAGGAAGCCAATTTTATACTACTTTAGATTTAGCTAGTGGTTATTTACAGTTACCATTGACTGAAGAAGCAAAATTGAAAACTGCTTTTATAACTCCAGACGATACAGGTCAATTTGAGCGAATGATCTTTGGATTGGCGAATGCTCCAGCAGAATTCCAAAGACTCATGAATCTTGTTTTGGGCCCATTATTCAACAAAAAAGTACTGTGCTACTTAGATGATATATTGATTCCAGCTAAAACATGGACCGAAATGATACAAAAACTTACTGAAGTATTTGAATGCTTAATAAAAGCCAATTTAACTTTAAAATTACCAAAATGTGAATTTGGAAAATTAGAGACTGAGTTTCTCGGTTTCATACTTAGTAAAGATGGTTTGAAACCTGGACCACGTAAAGTAGCAGCTATTGAAAAATTTCCTATTCCGAAAAATACGCACGACATCCAAAGATTTTTAGGGCTTACTAGTTTCTTTAGAAGATTTGTTCCAAAGTATTCTCTCAAGGCAGCACCATTGTCTGAACTTACGAAAAAAGATGCAAAGTTTGTTTGGGAAAAAGAGCAAAGTGAGGCTTTCGAGGAACTTAAAAGTAATCTAATTAAAGCACCGATCCTAGCTCATTATGATCCTCAAAGTGAAACTGAGGTACATTGTGATGCAAGTTCAGTTGGATTGGCCGGAATATTGTTTCAAAGAGATAGTAAAGGGAATTGGAGGATGGTTTATTGCGTTAGCAAGAAAACTACAGAAACTGAACAAAAGTACCATTCGAGTAAATTAGAGTTGATGTCAATTGTGTGGACATTAGAAAGGTTAAGGCAGTTTCTGATAGGAATAAAGTTCACAATCGTTACAGACTGTCAAGTACTCGTGTATTTAAACGCTAAAAAGTCATCAAATCCTCAGATGGCAAGATGGTTTAACCTCATGCAAGAATACGATTTTGAGATCCGGCATAGATCAGGTGAACGAATGAAACACGTGGATGCACTAAGCAGAGCAGCTGTTGAAGAGCCAGAAGATACTTTGCACAGTATTATTGAGAGAAAATTTGAAGTTTGTTTGACCTTGAGTGAAGATGAGCAAATATTGATGATACAGCAGGCTGATCCAGAAATACGAAAATTAATAGAAATATTCAGAAAAAAAGATCAGGATAGAACAAAAGAAGAAAAACAACTTATAAGAAATTATATCTTTAAGAGAAATAGATTATTTAGGTGCATAAATGAAAATGGAAAAGGAAAATTTCTCTATGTTATTCCAAGGAATATGAGAAAGAGTACAGTAATTAAATTCCATGATCTTATGGGACATTTTTCTGTTGACAGAACTGTAAATAAGATAAGAGAATTGTATTGGTTTCCTTACATGAAACGTTATGTACGAAGGCACATTTCGAAATGTTTTGAATGTTTAATGAACAAAACGCCATCAGGAAAACAGCCTGGCTTGTTAAATCCAATTAAAGCAGGTCGTAAACCTTTTTCAATTATACATATGGATCATTTAGGACCTTTTGTTAAGAGTTCTAAAGGTAATCAAGAACTTCTGGTCATAATAGATAATTTCACAAGATTTGTCCAATTGACTCCAGTAAAGAGCACGTCAACATCCCATGTGCTGAAGGCTCTGAAAAAGTTTGTAAATAACTTTAAAGATCATTTACTGTATACTGAAGTATTCATCAAGTATTATGAAAATTTGTTAAATTTATTCTGTGAATGATTAAATATTCCTAAGTTCATTTATTTTCTATTAAACTTTTGTTGTAAGTAGTTTTATTAGAATTGTATCAAGAATTACTTTTGTGGAAAAAAGTGTATTATATAAAAAGACAATGAACTTATCATAAACTATTGACTCTAAAAATAAATAACTTTAAAGATCATTTACTGTATACTGAAGTATTCATCAAGTATTATGAAAATTTGTTAAATTTATTCTGTGAATGATTAAATATTCCTAAGTTCATTTATTTTCTATTAAACTTTTGTTGTAAGTAGTTTTATTAGAATTGTATCAAGAATTACTTTTGTGGAAAAAAGTGTATTATATAAAAAGACAATGAACTTATCATAAACTATTGACTCTAAAAATAAATAACTTTAAAGATCATTTACTGTATACTGAAGTATTCATCAAGTATTATGAAAATTTGTTAAATTTATTCTGTGAATGATTAAATATTCCTAAGTTCATTTATTTTCTATTAAACTTTTGTTGTAAGTAGTTTTATTAGAATTGTATCAAGAATTACTTTTGTGGAAAAAAGTGTATTATATATTATTATAGTTTTTTTGTAATCTAACATAATAATTTTCTACTTTTAATGGAAGATGTGTATTATTAATGATTATAATTACAGTATTTGTTTGTGTGAATGAAAAAATGTTAGTTATGTAGTTAATAATTTTATTTAATCTGCTGTGTTTAATTTAATTTTTAATGTTAATATTTGTTGTATTAATTAGTAATTTAGTATTATTACATAAATTGAGGACAATTGTAATGTCAGTCTGGCCGAATGTTAGCATCAAGCTGTATTATTACTTAAAAAATGAGTGGCCACTAGATGGCAGTGTTTAAGAGGTCATGTTGAGAGGTGTGTAGAAGTAAGAGAGAAGGAGATTGTAAGAAGGAGCTCACTATGAAGGAGCTACCTTAAAGATGTCTGTAAATATTCTGTAAATAAACCTTTATTAATTAGTAAATTTATAAGAACTTCTTCCTTCCCCACCTAAGCTACTCACTCGTCATCTGACAAATAGTATGAAGCCGATAACACATATTTTGGTGTGGAGTCTGACTTCTTCAGTACACACATGCCATAGGTGCCCGTTTATAGGGTAGGCAACTATTCACACTTCATTCATACAAGGAAAGAACAAAGACAGGATAGATAGAGAGAAAAAGTACATCCATGCCCGAACCGGGATTCGAACCCAGGACCTCCCTATCCGTAGTCAGGAACTTTGACCACTAGACAGGGCGGGCGGTGCATATTTTAGATACATAATTAATTTAATTCATAATTCATAGAATATTTTTTAGAAATTTTCAAACTTAAATTATCTCTATATTCAGTACAACTGTGAAATTTTATATAAATTTGGAAATTCAGTGGGAAATATTAAGTACTTTTCCAGTTCAAGACAATTTAATGTTTTGTTTGCATAGAATTAAGTAAAATTACAGGGCAAATAAAGAAAATGCATTTTACTTTGCTGTTTTACGTACGCCAATAGACTCAACAATACCAAAAAGTTTAAAATTTATTTCCTGAAATGTTTTCAATGAAATGTGTTGAAATATAATACATCAACATTATTTTCCAATCCGTTACAAACCTTGTTGAGAAAATACCTCTAAAAGGATCCAAAAATGTGAATTATTTTAAAACACGCACAAATTTTTAGATTTTTAATTAATTTGTTATTTATATTTATTTCAATTTGGTTTGTTGAAAGAAATCTGCTTTCAAAAAGTATTTAACAGAAGCGATTCTGTCTTTGAAGCATTATTTTTTTTATTATAGTGACAAAATTACCATATTTACTTAGAAGTTCAATAATACTTTGAATATGTTTACTAAAAATAGGAATTCATTACTATTTGACGATATTGATTTTTCAAAGCTAAATAAACTGATATAAATGAGGAAAACACTAAAAAATCTGTGCCTTAACTATTATGACACAACCACGATTGAACACTGGAAACTTTTTAAATGAATTACTTACTCTAAATAGATAACTGAATAAAACAGGTGAAAATTTATAAAGAAACAAAAATCATTTTCAATTTTTCAGAAATAGGCAAGTATAGCTGCATGATAAGTTTTATTAATATAAATGGTAATGAAGATAATCACATCAATATGCAAATGTTTCGTGTAAAATAATTTTAGAGAATTGAAATAATTTTAGTCGCAGTTTTATAAAATGAATGTAAATTGCTTCAAGGCTTTTTATCGTGAATTAATTTTATAACATACATTGGATGGAATAAAACAAATAAATGAAATGTCTCAAAAATTTAATGTATTCACCTCTTCTCATTTTAAATTAACAAACGAAGGTAAATTTAAGGATAAAAATTATTTTGTTATTCCATTCCTTTTATTTTTAATTAAGCTTTACAAATTTTAAATAATTTCTGTTCCTTTAATATAAACATATAATATCTACAGATATAAATAAAAATTATTGAAAAAACTTTAAATTTTTCAGATTTCTTAAAAATTCACTGAAATTTAAAATGGCTAATAAAATGCTTATAACAGTTATTCCTGCTTCCTCAGCATTAAGCAATTTTTATGATATTAAGTGATAAGAAATGATCAAAAATAACTGTGAATGATGGCATTTCAAATTATAAACTCATTTTAAAGTTAAATTCATAAGAAATAACATGTTTTACGTGTAATTTTTTACCATTTTATATTTTTAATTTATAATGATTAAAAAATCAAATATGAAATATGTTTTTGATATCATAGTTATAAAAATTATGGGCGAAAATATATTTCAGGGTGCTCCATGACGAAAATTGGCGATTTTATATCGCCATACGTGTTTTTGTGCGAGTTTAAAATGATAAAATGGTGCCGGAAACACTATGCAATAACACAAAATTTTAAAAATTACGCAAATTTTACTTACTCTCAATTTTTTTAAATGAAAAAAAAACTGTTTGTCCCCATAATCAACATTACCTAACCCGAAGCCAAGTCAGCGAAAAATTAAAGGGCACCCTGAAATATAAGTCACCCAAAAATCAGCAACCTATATATTAAATAAAGAAAAATTTGCACAACATTAAAGTCACGTAATTACAAAAATCTGGAATGTTCAGTAAATCTTAAATGAATTCTTACGTAATAGCGTCATTGCAGCCAATTTTGCACCAAGCCGAATTAGCGCCTAGGGAATCGAGCCTAGATATCATAACAACAAAAAGAGCAATAACTAGAAAATATTTTTACATGTGACTTTTATTTGAAAAATAATTATTATAAGCACCATAATGAATTTTAAACGGCACCGTTAATATTAAGTAACTATTCTTAAATGATATAAACTACTGAAATATTATGTATTGTGAATTCTTGCATTTCTTAGTAAACACCAATGTTATTTTATATTATTTAGTAATATCTATTTTTATTACCTTATTTAAATTGTATATGGATTCTATAATAAATGCCTGTTGATTTCGAGATGAATTTAAATGAATGACCTCTGAAAATGAGTTCAATAATTCTCACCTTCTTTTATTAATTTCAAAACTAAAATGTTTCATAATCGCATTAAAAATATTCTTTCTATTTGATTTGACTGTAAAGGCATGATAGAAAAAATGAGATAATTTAAACTAAAAAGAAGCAGAAATAAATAATTAAAATTAATTAATAAATAATTAATATTTAAACTAAAACAATGCAGCACAAATGTTGAAAACACTTTATGTTTCTTTTAAATATAAACGGTTCAATTTTACATTTTGCTTATTGTGATATGAGTTATCCGCTCTGAAAAAGTAACTTATCTTCTAATTTAATACGGTGAGCAACATTCTCGGAATCAGATACTATAGAAAATATTCTGATAAGAACTAGAATAAAGGTTGAATCTTATTTGTAGCCATTCCCTCGCCAAGGATGAAATGTGGAACCAAATCAGCAGACATTAAGTTTAATTCCTTAATACAATTAATATTTAAAGTGTTTCAATAGTCTCTAATATGATAATTTTGAAACTGCATTTTTACATTTTGCGATTCTATAGTAACCACCAATGCATAACATTTTTAAAAATAATCCACAGACGAACGTTTTTTCAATCAAAATGTATATTAAAATAATATTTTTAGTACAGAAAATTGAATCCTCTGACAGTTGTCTTTTTTTTAATTTCAATAAAAAATAACAGTATCGTAATATTTTTGGGTAAAATATTTTAAAATTAATTAATTAGTTAATTATAATTCAGCGATATAAGAATAATTTAAATTTAAAAATGCAAACGATTTTCATTCTAAGCGATTGAATAGAATAAAATTAAAGCAATATTTATACTTAACGTTATCGGTTGGTTTTAAAATATAAAAACACTTTTTAAAAAAATACATTTCTATAGATGTGTTGTGTGAGCGGGAGTTCAGTACCATGAGCACATACACAGTCGAATTTTTCATGTTATTCAATGTTAGAGGTAAGAAAGATATGAATATAGGTGTGTTAAATTTAATTAAACTTCTAAATTGCTTTATAAATGTCCAAGATGTGGTGAATGATGGTACAAATGTAAATTCTTAAAAGGTATTTCAAATATTTATGAACCTGAATGTAGGATGTCAAGAAAATAAAATGTAGTAAGTACATTTAATTTTTAAATTATTATTTCTTAATTATAAAATAGGGTTGAAAAATTAAAAATTTATCTATTTGTGACTTTGAAGTAAATGTCATAGAAAAAATATAAATAATTACATTTTAAAATGTTATTTTCATTAGTCATTTAGCGTTAGTACTGGTTGTTGATCCCTACCCGTTAGCATTACAATAATTATTATTCAGATGAGAGCCACTACCCGGTTAAATTAAGATGAAGACTGCACAAATGTATGATTAATTGAAACGAAATCTTAACAATATCGTATATTTTATTTTGTATGTCATGTCATTGTTTGGTATAAGTTCAGTATCCTTATACAGATGATTTCTCGCCAAATCTGGAAACCGTTGTTTTCATTGTAGTGTTGCCGATTTCAGTTTTTGTTTTTATTGTAGTGTTGCCAAATTTATTATTTGTTTCTATTTTTATTTTTTCGTTGCCAGATTCCGTTTTTCTCGTGTTTTAAATAATTTTTACGTTATATATGTGCTTTTATTCAGTGGCAATTACTTTTTAGTTTAACTTCGAGAACTTTCTTTGCTATTTGTTTTAATTGGTAGTTATTTTACTTTTGTTGGCTGTTGTTGCTGCAATTAGTGGATTTCCCTCAGTTGTGTTTCGTTGTCGCCAGTGTCCAAACATCGTAAATTTTTCTTTTTTACTATATTTTTACATTATTTATTTTTATTTGGTTTATTTATAATATATATTTTCTATTTATTGATTTATTTTCTTTTACATATTTAAAATCGTTAAATTTTCTTTGTATTTCGCTGTGGATATAGCGCCGGAATTTCAATTCTGTCTTTTATATTCGTTTTGTATTTCACTACGAATATCGTGCCAGAAATTAAACTCTGACTTTTATATTCCTCTTGGATTTTGCTGTAAATGTAAAGCGCCGGAATAAAAATGAAAGTAAGAATTTTATTTTAATTTTTTTCTGCTGGCATAGAATTCCTAGATTCGTATTTCAAGTATTTAAATTTCGAATTGTAAACGAAATTAGAGAATCGTTCTATCTTTTGGGAATTATTCTAGATTTGTCTACTTTTATATAGTAATAATTTGTAACATTTATCTTAAATCACTGAAATTCATTATTTTATTTATTTTTAACTAGATGTTATTAAATGTGTAATTATTTTTGTTGCTTTATTTACTTTAATTTTAATTCTGAAATAATTTTAAATAGAATCTTTAATTAATTCTCATTACGATTACTGTTTTCTTATATATGGTTATGTTGAGCAATTTGAAATCGGGGGGGGTAAAATTTAATAATGGTGACACTGGTGACAAACGAATAAAATTTCGAAATAAATATACCAATCGGCATGTCAGCTTGACTTCATATCAAGTAAGTCCATTATTTATATTTTTTTCCCTTTTTAAATTTCCTGAAATGCTTATTTTTCAATCGAACTTAGGGAAATTTCCCGTGTTAATAACCGCGCGCCTAGCTTGACGACTTGGCCACGGTCGCCAATGTATAGGGACACTGAACTTGTTCCCATTGTTTTTGTACATGTCATAGTTTTTTTTTTTCATATTTTATTTTTTATAGTTTAGATATAAATCCTCATCATATAGATAAAATTATCTTTTCAGCATTTTGCATTGAAATAACATTCCGTAATAAAATCAAAATCGTGATATTTGAAAATATATAAAAATCATATAATTATGTAAATAATATAAAATATTCGAAGTAACGGTATTAAAAATCCAATATTAATTCAAATTCCATAAAAAATGCACATAAAAATAAGTACACAAAAATTCAAAATTGCGATACTTGAATTCATAAAAGCACAAAAATATCTTAATGAAAAGCAATATTTTAAATTGTAATTTTCAAATCCAATCCATAATCAAGTGTTATCACCTCATTTTAGTTGGCGAAAAATTGTTTGTCGCCATTTTTCCAGCGCTCGCCAAGCAGTGGACTGAAACAGGACTTTACTCAAAGATTCTGAAGTCAAATTTAGAGTAAATGTTTATTAGTTTTTTCAAATTTATATGAAAATATTTTTTTTTATAATTTAAACATATTTCTAGAAATTGAAATTTTTGTTTGGATTTAATTTATCACCGATTAAGTAACAAAGTTTATTCTAACGCCAAATTGATTGAAATTGATTTTGAATACTTTACATATTACTAGAATGAAAAGAATTATAAAAAAAATAATTTTGTTTTAAACATTTATACTTAAATTATAATACTCAAAATTTAATTTTTAGTAATTACTTGAAATTAGGCAATATAATTTCTAAATACACATTAATTTTTTAACTGTTAAATGAATGAAGTTCATAATATAGTATAACTATTGTTATTAGTTATTTAATCGGTAATATTATTTAAATCATAATAAATTTTTAGAAAGACGTTTAAATTTAACATATATATATATATATATATATATATATATATATATATATATATATATATATATATATATATATATATATATATATATATATATATATATATATATATATATATATATATATATATATATATATATATATATATATATATATATATATATATATATATATATATATGTATATATATATATATATATATAGATAGATAGATAGATAGATAGATAGATAGATAGATAGATAGATAGATACAGTCTATTGTCAGATACAATAATTTCATTACATTTCTGTGTTGCATTTTAATTGATCGAGAAAAAATATTAATCGAATGAACTTAAAATACCGCATATTACTGTAAATATTAGCCATACATTCATATAGATCATTCCCGAAAATTTTGAACCAAAATTGTAGTAAAAAAACTTTTGAGAACAGAGCACACTGCTAAATTTACAAGAAATTCTAACAAGTGTTAAATTGGATTTAATTAAGCACACAGTAAATAATTAGAAAATCTTTCCATTCAAACTCACTGATTCTAAAGGTTAGTTTTCGCTAGGATATTGAGGCGAAAGAGGGATACAAAAACTGAAAAATAGAGGAACTGCTCCAGTGATTAGTTCTTGTGGCACGAAAAGTATAATGCTGTTTTCTGATGTGTGTGTGCATGAATTATCCATACAAAACTAACTTAAGATGATTAAATAGAAATTACATTATGAGAAAAATGTTGTCGGTGTCTAGCTTGAAATGGTATTAATTTCAATTCGCAAGACATGTGTACACTTTTAACGAAATTGACGATTTATAAGCTGAGGAGAAACTCGTCTATAAATTACAATATGATTTTTCAAGTTAAAATTTCGGGAAAAAAGAACTGACAGTTTAGGTAAAACATGCAGGCACAAATATGGGATACATATAAAGCATGATTAGAAATATCATAAGCATAAACTGAAAAATAAATACAAGAATAAACACAAAAATTACACTCTTAGCAATACATTCAGTGTGAAAGCAGCATAAATAGAATTACTAAAATATAATTAATCGTAATTTTTCTTATAAAATTAACTAAATGCCAAATAAATTATAATAAAATGAAAAGATTAAATATATTAAACAGATAAAAAACATATATTCAACAGATAGTTCATTTAAAATTTTCCTTTTATTGCGTTTCTTTTAAATTTGAAGCTATCTATTGAGAATATTTGTTCCATCTGTTTACTATATTTCGTCTTTTCACTTTATTATTCTTCATTCATCATTCGATTAATTTCATATATATATATATATATATATATATATATATATATATATATATATATATATATATATATATATATATATATATATATATATATATATATATATATATATATATATATATATATATATATATATATATATATAATAAAATGTTCTCAAGTTGCTTCTAAATATCTTTAATTTCTTATGACCTTTCCCGCAGATTATTATTAAAAACTCAGGTTGTGATTTCAGTATAATATCTTGTACAAATACTCTCATATTCCAGTTACACAAGTTTATCTCTTTATTTCACTTAATGTGTGTGAAAATTATTATTTTTATGAGTATATATATAGTTTTTATCTGTATTCTCCCACGAATCAGTGAAAATTAACTATTTAACCTTTTAAATTATTGTTTTTTCTAAGATAATCATTTGTTAAAGCAAATATTCCCTAAGAACATCGCATACTAATATAAATGAAAATTCCATAAATAGTTAAAAAGGCCTAAAATTAAATTTGTCAATATATATATATATATATATATATATATATATATATATATATATATATATATATATATATATATATATATATATATATATATATATATATATATATATATATATATATATATATATATATATATATATATATATATAAATTTCGTGTCACGATGTATGTTCCCGATAAACTCCGAAACTACTGAACGGAATTCGATAAAATTTTGTAACCATTTAAAATATGGTCCAACTTAAAAGATAGAATAGTTTTTATTTCTTAATTATTGACCTCAATATTTATTATACGACATTAATGTTTATTTATTGGTTAGTTATGTAAGTTCCTAATAGATGGCGGTTTAGCATCTAAGTTGCACAGGTATTCGGCAGATGGGGACGTGTTTATTTTTCTAGATTTTACTATCTTCGAGAAATTTAACGTGCGCGCGCAAGCACGTGATTAATTATAGAATTTACATATATTTTCATAATGTATAATCATACTATAACAATTTTTCGTGAATCAGTTTCATAATTATACTTTGTATTGTGTTATTATTGTGCGGTGTTCAGTTTGAATATTTTTAATATTATAAATAGTAAAATAAAATTCTATTTATTACTGTTTTTCTCTACTAATTTTCATACCACCTCGAAAACATGTAATAGCCTTTAATTTTTATTTTATAATTTGATAATAATAATTTTTTCAGCAGTACATTTTGATCTAATTTATTTATTCAAATGATAAATTCTTTTAATTGTTCTTTATTTCAGTATAATGCCTCGAAAAAATTTTTTAGTTTTAATAATTTAAAATTGAAAAAAAAATAGTTCGATATCAATGTTATCTACCTCATTTATAACAATTTATTTTTAGATGTTTTTAATTTATATAATATATTTTATAAGTAAGTCACTGATTACAAACTATAATTTAACATAAGATGAATAAAATGTAAATTCAGAAAGTATTTGCTGATTTGTGCTTAATTTCAAAATTTCGATACTTTACCTATTACTTTTAAATTTTGGTGATACGTTTTATTTTTAATCTCATATGAATGAACCTATTTTAAATTTTTTTAGAAAATATTTATTTGATTGTACCAAGGAGTTAGTAAAAAATTTATTCAATGTATTATAATTACTCGGCTACTGCAACGCGTGGCTGGGTCAGCTTGTATATATATATATATATATATATATATATATATATATATATATATATATATATATATATATATATATATATATATATATATATATATAGAATCTACTATTTTATATATATTTCTATCAAATGGGATATTTTTCAGTTTAACTTGATTCAATTCTGTATTAGTTTGTTTTGAAACCATTTTATTCATATTGTTACATTTTTCTTGTTTTTAAGAAACTTTCTAAAATTTTAAGAGAAAATTTAGACATTATTGATCTTCATACCAATAAAAGTTCGGGAAATATGTATAATACATTTTTCTCAAAGCAAGAAAGGGAAAGAAATCTTTTCAAAATATTTCCTCAAAACGTATTCATTGTGATCCAGTTAAAAATGTGTCTTGTCCTTTGGGGAAAGAAAGGAACTATTTTTCCCACGCATGTCGCTTGATACCAGATTTCCGCATCGAGACGGTTCCGAACCGCTGAGAAAGGCTTAACGTAACGCTTCTTCCATTAATCTTGATTTTTCCCCAGTTCTGTGACGCCTCTAATTTTTTTCCCTGCACGATCCAAAAGAAAAATCCCTCATCCATAATGCATGAAACATCGTTATGAGGATAGTTTTACTCGTTCATTTTGTCCATTTATTAGATGAAGAATTTTTCAATTCTAGAGCAGAGAGGTTTACTTAAAAAGACATAATCCTTTAATACTTGAACTCTGATTAAGAAATTTCACATTTACTCTTTTATAATAACTTTTTTTATAAAAGAACTTATATAATATATCAATAGAATTAACATAATTACATACGGCATTTTTGAAAATCAAATCTAAGAACAAATTTGTAATGGTAAGCAAAGATATTTAATTACAAAAGAAAGCTGATTTTTTCATTATTTCATAAAAAATTATAATAGATAAGCTTTAAAATCTTAACAGTTTTTTTCTTTTGAAAAATATTTTTGTTGTAGGTTTGTGCATATTTAAAGACGTATATTTTAAGAACATATATATATATATATATATATATATATATATATATATATATATATATCACCAATTTCAGTTTTATTTTTATTTTCAAAATTAATCTTAATTTTCATGCAAGCTAATTTTTGTACGTATCAATTAAATATTAATTATTTAATTTTAGAAATACCATTTTTGCAAATTTCATCTAAATAGTGAATTTTTTATAGCATCTTTCCCAATGGTATTTACAGCTGCATTATCCGTTCAGCGTAAATGAAATTCTAATATATTCCGTATATTTTCAGACCATTTATATTTAATTTTGTTTATTTTAGACCATTAAATGTACTTATTCTTTAATTTAAATTATATTTTTGAAATACAGGAATCCACCCATTTTAGCTTTCATCAAATATTTTATTTCAAAATGAAAAAAGAGTGATGTGTAGAATAAATCCACGAATTGTCATTTATCGAGAAAACTTAAAAAGGGAAAATAATTTCACTCACCAGAACTTAAATTTGAAACCATTGTATAAGTAAATGGTGTGAAATGTTTTTCATAAGTAATTAATAAAAATTATAATACCGTTGAAAAATCTCAGAAATTCATAAAAATTAATTAAAACTACATATTTACAACAGTCATTACTTTATTTCTTAATGGTAAATTTTAAACTTTTTTCAAAATTTATTTAAAATTTTCAGGACAATCTGAAATTATCACATATTTTTTCATCTTCATTTTAAGAACAATATTCTTGATATCTAGATTTTACCGGTTTATATCAATTATATTTACACATAAATTATTCACAAATACTCCAGTTTAAATTTATTTCTGGAAAAAATTACACAAATATTTTTATAAGCATAAGTTTTTGGTAATTTATTTTTTCCACATTTAATGTTATTCACAAATTTTAATCGTATTTAGAAATATTGTGCTCAAATTTTATTGCATAAAATATTTCTAAGACTTTAAGCAATATTGTAATTAAAATGAATATTTTTCAATAACAGAATTATAAATCAAAATGCATAGCAGTGAATAATAATAATTTGAATTAAAACTATGGAATTAAAAGGTTCAAATATACGTTATTTTATTAAAAAATGGTTTGGAAAATGTGAGTGAAATAACTTTCTTGAAAGTACAGATGAGAGACAGAAAAATTGTCCCTTATATAATTTATACAGTAGTTTTCTTTTTATTATAAATGTTTAAGGGAACTATTAAAAAACCTCGCGATGATACTAATTACTGGACTAAATCTGAAATATAGACATAAAGATGATTTTAATATATATTACTCTAATCATCTGTTTGTTAAAAAAAGCTGTTATAATGATTGAGTTTAAAATTTCGAAAGTTATTGATATGTGACGTACGTTTTGCTTAATTTGTTTTAAGATATTTAATTTATATAACTAATGAGCTAAATAAAGAAATATTAATTTGAATCTTCATGAAAAAATATTCAAAAGGTTTTGTTGGTTATCACTCTATGATTGTAATAATGATATAGTGACTACAAGCAAACCCTTATCAGATTGCTTACCAGATGTAGAATGTTTTATTTTAAATCTTTATTGAAAAAAATCTCACTATTGAATAATTTTTCTGAATACAAAAACTGTTAAATCAAATACTCTGATATTTTACTTCTTTATAATGTTATACTTCCTTTAAATGAAATTCAAATCTATACATGGAATAGGCATTCTCGAGAGTCCCTGAAATTAGGAACGAATATAAATCTTTAACTTCTTCTCATTTAGGATTTTTATAAGTTGTAAATGCTTCTAGAAATTAGAAATCAACTGCGCCGTGGTAGTTTAGTTGTTAGGCCAAGGGTCTTTCGTCAGAAAGGGTGGGGTTTCGATTCCCAATATCGCCAAAGACCCACCGAGTGCATGCGATATACATGCTTGTTAAATCTGTGGACTCGAAAGTCCTGTGGTTGGTCGTTGAGTAGTTACCATGCGTGTAATGGTCTAGAAGAAATTTCCTCCCCCTCCAGATCAATGTCAAAATTGAGGAAATGGATCCTCTGGTGGTGCCATCTATCGGAGAAGTACAGATCTGGTTAAACAAAAGACGCACCCTACTGACTTAAATTCGCATAGCCAACGGCGTAACGAACTTGGCTTGTCCAAGTGTCATAAGTAACAAGATAAACAGAAATCAACTAATATTTTTCATTATAAAAGTTTACACAGAAAATAATTAATTCCAATGAAAAACCAATACGTTAAATTTAACATATCCTTTTGAATCTCATTTAATCAGTCATAATATCTAATTTAACTCTGCATTACATATTCCAATTGATTTCTATGAAATACAGTTTGAATTTTCATTTTAATTTTTTATTGTTACGTTTTTTTATTATTCTGGGGAGTATTATCAATTGTTTGATTCTTGATAAATTATCGGAAGCGCATTCTTGCATGCATGAATTTTGGGAGAAATGGTATCATTTGATAATGACTGCTTAACGTTTAAAACTAGAGTTCAAACACGACATTTTCCAGTCATAATTCAAGTACATGTATCATTCATAAAATATTGTATGTATTATTTAAACTTAAAAAAATACTCAGAGTTGTTGTGATTAAGATCAATAATTTCAATCGTTGTGAATGAAATCAACGAATTTTAAAACAATCACGAAAATTTGAACATCAAAAACAGGTAACGCGTTCGATAGTAGATTCTCAAATCGATACACGCTACACCTTAAGGTACAAACGATATAAAATGAATAAAATTTAATGAAACAAAACTCCTGTAATTAAAACGGTTCCAAGTTTCTAAATTAGATTATGCATGCCTTCGGCTCATTATAATATCCATTCACATTACCTGTAATAAACAATTTTCGGTATTTCAGTGGATATTATATAAGTACAATAAATAAAGAGTAATAAATTTCTTTATTTAATAAATAATAAGAAAATTATAAAATGGAAAATAATAAGATGTCCTAAATTCATGATTTTCTACAATTCTATTTCAATGTTACATTTTCCATATTGAACTACATTGTATATGTTTTGCTATAATTAATCAGAAACATTTATTAAAGGAAAAAATGTAGCTGTAAATTTCTAAAATGCTCATCTAAATTCGTTTATTTTAAGAGACTGTAGAATGTTAATCAAAATAGATTTTAAAAGTTATTGTAAATAATGAAAAAAGTCTTAAAGGAAACAAGTATTAGAAGTGCAAACGAGAAATATATTGTAAAAATGATTCAAAGACATTTTTATGAGCATATTTTTATGAACAATATTAATAATATTTTACAGAATCATATAAACGTAATTTTAACTAATAGAAATCAAATATTAATATGATTTTATTACAAGATAAATGCTGGAATAATATTTCCCAAAGTTTTGCAAATAATAAATTAATTATGAGACAAATACGTGAACATATATATATGTGAACATAGATGGACAAATATGTGAACATTATAAAGGTATAAAAATTAACAGTGTTGAATTCCGTATACTAATTTGAAATGAATGATAATGCTACATTTTAAAAACTGACAATATTTAATCATGTCTTAATTAACATTTCATTCTTTTTGGTAAGTGAAATAGTAACATGTGATTTAGTAGTCATAATAATTCAAATAAATACATGTAACATTTTGTTTACTTGAATTACATTGGCTAACAAATTTTCATTTTATTTGTAATGGACTCTAATAAGTGTCTATAATAAATAGAAAGATCAATAAAAGTATTTGTAAAAGTACTTTTATAGAAATAGGCTAATTATTGTAACTAAATATTTGTAACTTTCTTCATCGTAAATGTGCTATTTTCATAACATGTTTTATATTTAAACTTACATTTAATCAGTGTGAATAATAAAAAAAGAACTAATAAAAATTTCGTTCCTTCACAATTGTGGAGACATTCTGTACAATTTCATGGCGTTAGACTTGTGAGTACTTATGGTTTATAATTTTTTTCTTAAAAAATTTTTGGACAAAAACCCTACAAACCCTATGATTTCAGAATGTTTGAATTATAATTTATTCTTTTCTTTTCTTAAAAAAGTTATTTGGCAACATAATGAAAGTTTTGTTGTAAATAAAAAATAGTTGTTCTACGTCACGTTTTAGTGCGCATATGTTGTATGTAATTATTAGAAATTATTATACGTTTATGTACAGCAACACGCAATGACAATAAATTTCATACATGATAACACTTATGGTATTTTCTCATATTTGCTTGTTTATCCATATTCTTACAGAAATTTTCTGCATATGTATTGTATGCAATATAATTTACTTAACCTAAAATTACTTTAAAGGTCTAAGTTTATAAGAAGATTCATCTCGAAAAGTAATTTGTGCTTGGATTTTACAAGACGTGATTACTTTAAGCATATTAGTATTTTTAACTAGATGCAAATGTAAGCCTTTTTGTCTTTTTTTAACTAGGTAGTAATTTAATTTTTTCTTTACTTACATGCATTTTTGATTTATTTACTAATAATTGAAGAAAATGGTAACATATTTTCAAACAATGCTTCATCTTATTGTCACCTAAATATCTTTATTTTATGTACAAAGGTAACAAATATTGGCTTCCGATTTTCAACCTATTCATGAACTAGAGCCTAGTTATATTTTTAGTGCTGAAATTTATGCAGCTCTGTCTTCGTCGTGTTCATTGCATTAGTATCCTTTTAAAGAAACATGAATTTGAAGTAATTGTCAATTCATTTAAAAAAGCTAATGAGTGTAACTTGCTTTTATTTTTAGTACAATTAATAGTGTTAATGAAAGTATTCATTTCTATTTCTATTCGACGCAGATGGCGTATAATTCAGGATTCCAAATTCTGCATTTTTTTGGCGATGAAGAAATGTTGCCAAGATGACATTGTGACGTTCACGATGACGTAAATGCTAGGGTTGCCAAAATAGAATTTTCTGCATAACTTTTATAGGTCTTCATATCTATGACGTAATAAAAACCAGGTTGAGAGATACACATAAAGAAAATTCGTCAAAAAATCAACTAAATCAGAATTTGGAATCTTGGATTATACGGCATCTGTGCTTTCGTTTCAATTGAAAAAAATGGAAAAAAATATTCGATATATAATAATGCGTATAATGGCTATATTTTAGATTGAACTTTTCTATTAATTTCTAAGTAATTAAAGGTGCATATTAAATTTATAAATATAAAAATCTATCCCATACAACTTTGCATATCATACATGTCAGTCCTACACATAAATTAGAAATAATGTCTTGTTACCCGAAATCATTCACTGTACGATACTCGCTCCTGGAATACGAGAAAATGAAATGTTTCACCTACGTCCCACTCTTATTTCATCACATGATTAATGAATGTCGTTCTTATCCAACGCCTTTGATGTGCTTTAGCAAGATTAGGCGCATCTACTATTGCAATATCTGACACGGTATCGGAGAAATCTGTGACATTCCTCGAAACGAGAGATTCATCAAAAGAATTATTGCATGTAGAAGTATTCACAAAAGGGAAAGAAAAGAAATAAAATATACAGGATATAGGATAATCATAGAATAAAAGTAATTTCTTTTTGCATTCGAAACTATATACGTGTGCTGTGTTGAGACTTTAAAAGCAACATATTTTAAATTTTCCAAAAATGTAGGTTTCAACTACGAGTTTCATAATTTATGCAAATCATATAGATAATATAAATTTTGCTTTATTTGATATCTGTAGAATTATTACAAAAGTTTATTAATTACATTTTTTAATGTAATTAATAAACACGACATAAATAAATTACATTTTTCTTCATAAATTTGAAATTAAATATGACATTCACCGCGAATATATTGTCATGTGTATAGTGTGCTATTTAATTAAACGTTTTTGTTGTTTAATAAAAATTATGTGAAGTATGGTCAAAACTTTTGTATAGTATTGCACATTACTTTTACTATTTGTTTCAATGCTACTTAACCTAAATCAGTGAAGATGGTATACTAAAAATATTTAAATAAAACAAATTGTCATAAAATGGAAAAATTTACGCCTAAAATAAAAATGCAAAATAAGTAATGAAGGTATAGTTAAATAAAAAGTATATATGAGATAAGGTAGTGAAGCAAAATAAAAAGAAATTAAAATTGTTTTACCTGAATCGATATATGTCATAATAAAGGCTGATAATTCTATTACTTTTTCATTATAACCCTATATATACATTTCACATTTATATTATTATCTATATTTTGGAAATACTACTTACATTTGTAAAAAGTTTGGAACTAGTATTTTAAGTAAAAATTTTTATGCATTACTTTTTAAATATCGATGTGTGTATGTTTAACTTATTATAATTAAATTAATCTTAATTTAATAAGGGCCATATATATATATATACATATATATATATATATATATATATATATATATATATATATATATATATATATATATATATATATATATATATATATATATATATATATATATAATAATAATATATATATACATATACCAGGGTCACTCTGAAAATTTTGAGATACAACTAGGAAGTTATACTAGGAGAGATACTTGAAGTTATACTTACAAAATTTTAGGTGTGTTCAAAGTAGTCTCCTCCAGCATCAATGCACTTTTGTAGACGAATTTTCCACAGATTAAATGCCTCAAGCCATTCATTTCTTCAAATAGATGCAAAAAATGCATTTATAGACACATCAATCTCTTCTTCTAAATGAAAACGACGTTAGCGTAAGTTCTTTTTTAGATTAAAGATTAACTAAAAGTCGCACATACCTAGATCAGATGAATACGGCGGATGTTCGATAACTTGAATTTTTTTTTTGTTTAAGAAACTCAACTGTTAATCCGGCTGTATGTGAAGATGCATTGTCATGGTGAAGCATTAATCCTATAACATTCAGTTCTTGTAGAATTTCTTGAAGACATTGAGTGGTATACCAGTTTGCTGTTACTGTCTTCTGTCCTTCCAACTTGATGGCTTTGACCAATCTCGTACTTCAGAAGAAAACGGCATACATCACTTTTTTCAGTGCGCGTTGTTTTTTCACCATTGTTGGCGTGGGATCATCTTCAAAGACCCATACTTTGCTTTCTTGACGTAATGGAACGTCAAAAAACGGTATGTACGTTTCATCACCTGTTACAATTTTAGTAATGATGCGGTGGCCACCATCATTCAGCATATTAAGAGTTTCTTTACTGATTCTGACACGCTCTTCTTTTTGAAGCTCAGTTAGATGATGGGGAACCCAACGGCAAACTACTTTTTTCATATGTAATTCTTCATGAATGATTTTGTGTATGGCTGCGGATCCAATGTTAAGTTCCTTCTGTATCATTTGATAGGTACAGCGATTATCATCCATTAACATTTTTCATATGGCAGACACATTATCCGGGATGACTGTCGACGGCGGCCTTCCTGTGTGTTTTTCATCTTGAAACAAAATTGCGACCTCTTCTAAATTATCTAAACCATCTGAATACAGTAGCACGAGCTGGAGATTCATCACCCAATGCTAATTGCAACCGTTGAACGCATTCTTCTTGATTAAATCCTGCTTTGAAATCGTAGAAAATCATAGCGCACGAAAATGTTCTCGTGTTAACTCCATTTTCTCTTCTATTTAAAATTTATTCCACGCTAAACAAGTTGAAGTAAGTCAGTAAAAAATCGTCTTCTGTGTTAAAATATTTTGTACTTTAAAATTAAACCGTTATTTTTATTTTGTAAATTCTCGTCTGCGCGTATCTCATAAAATTTCAGAGTAACCCTCGTATATATATATATATATATATATATATATATATATATATATATATATATATATATATATATATATATATATATATATTATATATATATATATATATATATATATATATATATATATATATATATATATATATATATATATAAGCAGACTTTTTATGAAAGTGATGAATTATATTTTTGCATAAATAAAAAAATTACTAATCAAAAATTGAACTCACGTATTAATTATTCATATCAAAACAATATGTGTGTGTGTGTAGGCATGCAATTATATTTATAAACCTTGCAATTTAAAGTAAAGCATTTTCGGTGATACCATCAAAAATCCAGATCCGTTTATTTATTTTTATATTCATTTTTTTAATACTTATTCCAATTATGAAAAGTTTAGTTAATAACAGGCAAGTTTTTAACTTTTAATGTGAATCTCAGATTTTATTCCACAATATATATTGAATATTTTAAAATTATTTTCAATCTCTAAAAGGACAATAATTTATCTTCTCATATTAAAAATTTAATTGCCGGAGAAGATTATATATATATTAATTTTTTTACATATTGTAAAATTGAAGTTTTTATTCACTAACACATTTATTTACAATATTGTTAACAGCTTGAAAACACTCTTAGTAACACTTTGCTATTCCGGAATTCATTACAATATATACAATGCAAACATATACAATAAAATATAAAAACCAATTTCTAAGATAAAAGTATAAAATTTGAATCTTTTAAAGTTATTAAATTGGAAAAAAATACTTGCATCAATGAAAGCAAAACCCATTCAGTGGTGACACTTGAAATCACAAATTCATGACTTTTAGAAACAAAAAATTTATTACTTGGCATCTTTTTCTTCTCTAAAAGGAAACATTTAAAAATATTCAATATGTAAGTTTATTTTGTAAGGCAGAATTGCACTCTAAGGAAGGACTTTTTTTTACTTTCTCTAATAAGTGGCATAAAATGCACATGAAAATTATTTCTACCTTTTTTCCACACACACACACACACACAAGTCAGCAAATCCATATTAAATCCAAAAATCAATTTTTTTAATTTTAATTTTATTCTCACATTGACAAAGAGCTTTTCTTTCTCATTTTCATATCCAATAAATTAAAATGTATGAATTATTATCTAAATATTGGGAATTTTATCATTCGGATTATCTGGATGTAAAATAAATTCAACTTCATTTAATCTGCAGATTTAAGACCTGGAAATCAAGCTAACAATTTGCGGTTAATACAAGGTGGTCTTTTTTTAAGTGACAGTGTTTGGAGCGCCCTGTAGCACGATCTAATAGCCGAAATGACACCAAACTTAGAATTTAGACTAATCAAAACACGGGAAACTAAATATTTTTCACGGGATTCCGTGAAAAATATTTAGTTTCCAAAGTCGCAGCTAGGACATTTTGTGGCGCTGCTTTAGCTTACAATAATGAGAATCAGCATAAAACACGGGTATCAAAGAAAAATGGAAATGTGCAATGACAGCGCAAGTAATAGGGGCTATAAAAGCAAGTAGTAGACAGCTCCGACAAATAATCTCAGCTGAAGTAAACGAGCTCCAGTGGCCATGCCTCTCACGTTACCGGAACGTGCGCTTATGTTGGTGGAGTATCAAATTTGTCTATTCTAAAGGACAACATAACAAAGACAGTGCGGAATATTCCTCGTCATTTGTTACTTACGGTTGTGGAGAACGTTGTGCACAGAATGCACGGTGTTATTTCTGAGAACGGTGCTCACATGGAAGGTGGTCTAATTCCTCACCGGGGAAGTTAATGTAGTAAATAAACATTAATAATTTAACTGTGCGATTGTATGCGTTAGTATTTTCCTTTTCTCACATTTTATATATTATAAAGAGCCACAAAATGTCCTAGCGGTAATTTGTGGAACTAAAATTTTTTCACGGAATCCTTTTTCCGTGTCTTGATTAGTCTAAATACTAAGTTTGGCCCCACTTTGGCTATTAAATCACGCTACAGGGCGCTCCAAACAGTGTCACTTTAAAATAGATCACCCTGTACTTCAGTCTGTGGTTCATAAATTCTCAACTACAATTCATGTCCCATGAGTGAGTATTTATGTTAGTTGAAATTTTAAAATTGTAAACGTTACTCTAATTAGCAATTATTTGCAACAAGTTACGGCACAGATGCCGTAAAATCGTGTTTGCAAAATTCAGTGTTTTTTTTTTGATGAAGAAATGTTGCCAAGATTACATATTATAACGATTACGATAACGTAAACGCTAGGGTTGCCAAAACAGAATTTTCAGCATAATTATTATTGGTCTCCATATAAGAGAATTCGCCAAAAATACACCAAACTCAAAATTTGTCATCCTGAATTATACGGCATGTGTGCCTAAGTTACTGCATGGAGCAAAATCCAAAATAAAATGTTAACCATCTGGGTCAAAATCTAATTTAAAACAATAAAAAATCCAAAAAAATTTAATTTGAAAAGTTAATTTCAAATAAATTTGTTGACATATTTAAAAAAAACATTTTTTGATCTTTTGCACAAAAAGTAATATGTACTAAATTTTTGATTAGAATGTTATTCATATTTATGTAAATTTTAAATTTATGTAAAATATAATAACATCCTGAATTTTGCTTAGAATTTACTCACATGGTAATTTTTGTGTGCGAACACTGTCGCTGCTAAAGAGGTAGTCAATTATGTAAACTTTGTAGTAAAAATACTTAAAAATGGTAATAATGAAAAAAATATACGGATTCAGTAAGGTTTATTATATATATAATAGATACACAATTCACATTCAAGTATCGTAAGAATAAATTAATAATAGGCAAAAACTGGATTGTATCATTATTAATCTTTATCAGATAAAGAATATAAGCAAACTTTTAACCTTCTTTTCCTTAAGAATTCCATCTTATCGCCAGCAATCTTTAATCCATAATATAAGTACTTATAGTTTACAGTATTATCAAAATATATCTCCCAAGAAAATTTTAAATTAAACTTAGAAGAAATTTTACGAATTTTGAGTCAAGAGAAATTTCAAATCTTTATTATCAGAAAGTATAATCTTTGTATAGCATTTGGTAAAAATTTTTTACCAAAACATGTATTACACTGCCTATTTAAATTTTTGATATAAATTTGTTCATACACGTAAATATTAATATTTGTTTTATATCTTAGAACTTCTTTGTTTTTTTCACAAAATATATTAATTAATCAGCTCAAATCACCATTACTAAACATTTTAATAAATGTGAGATAAATTATCTATCTATTAATCATTTATTAGATTAAATTCTTAAATTTGTAAACTGAAAGACTGGAAGTCATAACGAATACTTATTATTTATTCTAATCAGCTTTCCCTATTCAGAGTTTACTTATTATATTTCCATATTATGATATTTACAGACGATACCACACCTGTGTTCAAATTAAATTCAAACAATTCTTTGAATCCTATTTGAAAGAATAACAATAAGATGTTTATTGAAAACTTGCAGAATCATTACAAAATTTCTATAATTTTAAATGTTTATTAAACTTAAATTCATGATTTTATTCTACAATTAAGACTTAATTCATCTAAGAAGTAAATGTTTATACATTGAATTATTTTAATGTATTAATTAGATATTGATTAGATATTCTATATTTTAAATCAATATGCAAATTAAGAACCTTTACTACAAAAATTATCTTTTTTATTTAAAGTATTATCTGCAGATTAGAATTTCCTGAATTTCTTCTTAAAAATAAAATAAACAGGATTTTAATTTTCAGTGAAAATTTAAATTTAATGAAATGAACTTACTTTTTGTTACTAGTTAGTGTAAAATAAAACGAATTTAAAAACGAAAACCAAATGTTTAAAAAATTTTATTTCAGCAATTTAATTCTAAATTTGATTTCAGAGCTTAAATTTTCTATTTAATATATTATATAAAATTAAATTTTGTTTTTTTTTCAACTTTGTAAATGTATAGTGGAAAAAATTCTTGATTAATCTCTTCTTGGTACAATTGGGTTTTTTGCTAGAAAAAAAATGAAATATAACAAAGTAATAATATTTTTTTATGATACCATAAAAATATGATACTTTATTTAACACATTTGTAGCATGCCTCGTGACTGTGCATGTGAACAGTAATAAGAACATATTGTAAGAACAAAGAAATAATATTGTTAAATAAAATATAAAATAAAGAAGGAACAACGCCGCCACCCAAAAAAATTCTTACATTATATTGTATTCTTCGTTATATTGTAGAATCCGATATTTACATAACTATAAATATGTCTGTTTTATGTTTTTCACTCTGAAAAAATTTATTGACATTATTTTTAAAAAATGCTTTAGATTTTTAAAAATGGTATTTTCAAGCATCACCCAAAATTACAAATACTATTTGGTTAAAAAAAACTGATTCGAACTCATGTTATAATAAAATAATTAGAACTTAACTCACTTAGAAAAATTCTATCAGATTTTATTGTTGTTATATGAATTTCGCTCGTAGATTTTTTAATTCGTAAGTATTATTAGTGTTTACGAGTTAAAAAATAATTAAGTAAAATTTATTTAAATTGTAGCACTAATATTTTACTTATTTTTGCAAATTGAAACGAAAGTACTTATGCTTTTATTTTAATGATATTTTAAATGAGACAAAATTCTCCATAGACCATTTGAAAATCGCATGTATTTAATATGAGCATTTCTTGATTATTCAAAAGCATTTAAGTCAATTTTGCTCAAATTTCAAAAATTATTTTAATATTAAATTTGTTTGATAATTCCTAAGCCAACCTTTTCCTTTTCCCCATTCCGTCATTATATTTAAATTTATCATTTATCATTAAAATTTAATTTTTAATAATGTAATTAATAATTTGTAGAAAACATCTTACCTTCAGTGTTTAATATAAAAATAATTTCTACTATCTTTAAATATTAAAAAATCATTTATATTTCCCTTAAACATCGACATTTTATATAATTTGCTTGTATCTATATAATATATTTAAATGTACTATAAAAATTTAAAAAACATTTTCACTTTAACGATAGTGTCTAATAACATGTAATTCTTCACATTTATAATTCTTATACATACAATTTTACTAATAATTTCCTTACAGAAATTGTTAAAAAATATCCATTGGCATAATGTTCATCTAAATACTAGTTTTGAATTACGTTTATCGTACTAAAAATGGCAAACAAATATTTTTCATCAGCAATTGATTAATATTTTCAAAATCAGTAAAATGTTAATGCAGTCTTTGATGCATTAAAAATTAAAAAAAAACATTTTATTAGTTTTTGCATTATTTTAAACTCATTATTGTAATAAAATGAATTGATTTTTTTATGTATCTTACATATTTGCCTCAGGTTCATAATGATTTCATTTATCAAATATGCATTAGACAAGCACAAATTAGCATGCTATTAATGGATAGTTAAATTATAAAGTGTTGGCGAGATAAACTAGTTAAGTATTTTTTATACATTACTCAAATAAATAATGTTTCCATATTATTTATGTTAGTTTATAATGCAATTATATTTTTATTATTGTTATTATTTAATTTTTAAATATTTTTTGTTTAATCAAAACGTTACTTTAATGTAAATAATGCTATTACTTAAATTTTTATTGCTTTTTATTGTACCTATTTATCTAGTGAATTAAAATTACATTAATTATTATTTTATCACAATTTATTTTTACAATGTCATACAATAAATCAACTTTCAGTAATAATATTTAAAGAGAAATATACATAGTTTGTGAAACGGAATATTAAAAAATCTTAATCTAAAAAAATGTTACAAATGAAAATGGGATGTAAAATGATTTTCTAAAGATACTTTAAATGCATTTTCCTAAATTTATTTCAATGATTCCAAATTTAGATTATATCAATTGGTAAATATCATATATCATTATTCACTTTTTAAATTTTTGATCAATGCCGCTTGTAAAGATGACTTTTAGAGCATTTCTCATGTGAGATAATTTAAATAGTAAATAGAAATATATATTTCCCTTATCTAAAACATTTCTAACAATAGATTCAAGCATAATTGTTTTCTTGATAATTTACAATTTCCTTGCATAGAAAATTATAATTATAATTTATGTTTACTTGATACACTGCAGGGGATTAATTATTAAATCAAATTTTCGAACAAAATTAAAAGTTTAATTTGAGAAAAAAAAACATGTATTGGACTTTAATTTCACTTAAATAACTGACACTTTGTGGCATGACAGCCCATGTGGGCCAAGGCCAACAGTGCCCATCTCTGTTTTCATGACCGTGGGAACTGGAGTGGGAAGCATATGCCCCAGTTAGGGGGTCAGCCTAAAGTGAAAGCCACAATTATTGAAATGCACTAATATTTTTAACTAGTATACAGTAAGTCCACTAAAGTCCCTTGCCACCCTCTTAACTTTGGAACGGCTGCTGCTATATTCATAAAAGTGATGTCTAGGTATAGTAAAGTAGCCATGTGCTACTGAATGAAACTACCTACCGTGTCACCTGGTAGAAAACTGTGGAGTTAGCATTCGTATCTTGAAAACGGAACGAGAAAGGTAAAAAAAGTAATTTACAAAGTTGTAGAGCATCCTCGATTTAGTACGAAGAGATAAAACTTGTAGGCATTAATGTGAAGAATACAACGGTTAAAACGCGCTTTTGTTGTTTTGTGCTGTGACGTGGCATATCGTACGTATGCATATTTGAAATAACAAAAAATCTTTTCTTTCACCGCTAGCCGTGAAAGAAAACGATCTACATTTTCCTGATTACATTTTTCACTTTTATTTCGAAATGGAAAGAACCGAAGTATTAAAAATAATTTCGACAATTTGTATGCAGTAGGCAAATATGTAAGAAACCTCATGCCTGTTCACCTAAAACAGCTATAAAAGGGACATCTCCTTGGTAATACCCGAATTTGTGGAGAGCCTGCCGTTGTTTAATCTTAAGAATCTATGGTTTCCACATGACAGCGCGCCAACTCACTCGACATCTCTAGTGAAGCATTACCTCGTCAAGGAATTTGGCAACCAAATATTAGGGTATGGCGGTTTCGAAGAGTGGCTTCCACGTTCTCCTGATCTGACTCCACTGGACTTTACCCTGTGGGGATACTTGAAACAGCAGGTGTATGCAACTCCCACACAAAAATTGCAGGACCTTAAACGACACATTACGGTCGCGTGTTCCAACGTGTGCAACGTAATCTTCAAGCTAGGATCCAAATGTGCATTGCAGCTGACGGTGAGAAGTTTGAACATCTTAAATAAAGTATTTTGTTATAATTATTTGGTTTTTTTTCTTTCTTAGATCGTTTTGTCACGTCACAGCACGAAACAACAAAAGCGCGTTTTAACCGATGTATTTTTCACATTAATGCCTACAGGGTATCTTTTCGTACTAAATCGAGGATGCTCTACAACTTTGCAAATCACTTTTGCTCTCTATCTTGTTCCGTTTTCGAGATAAGAATGCTAACTCCGCAGTTTTTCACCTGGTGGCGCAGTAGTCTGTTTCATTCAGTAGCGCATGGCTACTTTACTATATCTAGACACCACATTTATGAATATAGTAGCAGCAGTTCCGAAGTTAAGAGGTTGGTAAGGAACTTTAGTGGACATACTATATAATAAGAAATTTGCTAGAGTAAAGCACCAAATATGGAGGTAGTAAAACTTCAGATTAAGCCTTTAAGTAGAGAAAGTGATTGTATAGAAATACAAAATTTGACTAAGTTATCATGCTGACACATTAAAAGATGAGGAATGCAACAGGTTGTTGCTAAAGCATGTTTCCCTGCACCTAGCTTTGTGTTTGGCTCTAGCAGTTACATAGAAGCAGCCGGGTGGAGTCTTCGTGATTTTGAAACAAGGATTAAGAAGAAGACCCCCAATGCTTGGCCTACCACCCCCAGAGAAAATGCAGGTTGTAAAAGCCACCTGATGTAGTCAATGAAAAATCTGAGAAAAATTATAGAGACTTTCACTTAGCTGCTTACAGAAAAGTAAATACATGAGCAATAACATTTCTTACAAACTCAATAACTGAAGAGACAATGCAAAAAGCAATGAGGAATGAGAATTCAGAGAAGTGCAAGGCTGGAATTTCATAAACTGTATGTAGCTAACCATGACGATCAACTGTACAATATTTGTCTGTATTTTTTTTTACTGAAAATGGTCAGTTAATGACAATTTGGCTGCACAGTTATCAATGTTAAAATGTATTGAATTGAATTTGGTCTTTAAAAAAAGCAAAATGCTCAATTTTTTAAATGTTAATAATTTGAAAAATTACATACGCATCACCTCAAGAATACAATTTTTCTTTAAATCAAGTTACCTACTTCTGATTGAAGATTAAGGAACAATTTATAAAAGGACGACTCAAATATGTTCTCAAGAAAGATAAAATAAAGGTCATAAAATGAGAAGTTGATGTTCAACATCAAGAAGCATTTGAAGCAAGAGTCACATGAGCAAAATTATTTTTCAGAAGTAAAAAATGACTTAGAAATTACAAATACTGGTATCAAAATAAGCAGAGGGTTAAATTCTGTTGAAAATAGATGCATGATAGTAAGCTAACAAATTTAATTGGAATTACAAGTTTCAAAACAAAACTGGAACTATACGAATTAGGCCATTATTAGTTTTAAATGAAGAAGTATTCTCCTCAGAAGAAATCAACTGTGATTGATTTGTTGATAATGGTGCATCAAAGCATATTAACAACATCAGTCATTATTTCACATAGTTTGAAATATTTAAATCACCAATATATAATTATGTCGGAAAATAGAAAAATACTATCAGCTACAAGCAAAAGTACCTTAAAGATTTTAACAAAAAAGGAGACGAGCTAAGAAACCAAATAATTTTTGGTTGATTAAAAAACTAAAATTGTTGATTAAAAACAGTCTCCATTTTGTGGTAGAAGAAATGTAGTTGGTGATCTATATAAAAAAAAGTTCATATGCAAGTATTTCCTCGGGACAATCCAGTGGAAAAGAATACAGTCACTATAAGTAATTCCATTTTACAATTATATAATGAAAATTTGAATTGATATTCGCCGCCTATATATTAATTTCAAAACGGCATATTATTCGATAAACAAGGAGCGTTTCTTAAATGCTATGAAGGAATTTAATATTATTGGAAAAAATTTTTTAAACCTGGCTCTTCTAGCTTTAACACAAACCAAGTTAAGAGTTAAGATGCAAAACAGTTTATCTGAGTCTATTACCATCTTGAATGGTAATAGACAAGGCGATGCTCACCCCTGCCTTATCTTATACCTTGCACTGTAAAAGGTAATAGGTATGCAAATTGAAATTTCAGATCAATCATTTTCAATAAGTCTTTGCGGATATTTCCATATGCTAATGATATCGATATAGTAGCCAGAAAACCTGAAACACTGAAACAAGCATTAATTTCTCTGGAAACAGTAGCAACCAAAAATTGAACCTAAACATTAATCACACCAAAAATAAATATTTGTCTTATTTTTTAGTATCATTATATAACATTTCCCTCCAAGAAATAATCATTTATAGTTTGAGGCCGTATAAGGATTTATTTAGCTGTTCTAAAAGTAATATACGCAAAATGATGTATCTAAAATCCATTTCTGCTGTTAATCGTTTTTCTTAGTTTAAAGAAATACTTCAAGTTATTTTATTAAAATATAACACAAGATAACAATATTTAAATGTTTAATAAGACCTGTTTTAACTTTTTCAGCTGAAACATGGACGCTTACAGGAAAAAATAATGAAACCCTGTCAACTTTGAGTGAAAAATCTTAAGAATTATTTTATGGGATGTACAGATAAATGGTCTATGGAGCAGAATAAATATTAAACTATACACAGTATATAAAAACATATATATACAGTTAATATACAGTACACAAAGGTTATGATGGACCAGACACCTTATTAGATTTGACGACAATAGAACCATAAAAAAAAATCTGTTGTTGTTACCTTTGACACTTTGACAAACCAAGCTCGCTCTGCCATTGGCTATGCGAATTTAAGTCAGTAAGGTGGCTCTTTCGTTTAAGCAGAGCACCACGAAGGTGAAAGTATGACTTTGCTTTAAATTCCTCCGATAGATGGCACTACCAGAGGATACACTCACTCAATTTTGACATTGATCTGAAGGGGGAAGAAATGTTCTCCGGAACATTACACCCATGGTAACTGATCAAACAACCGACCACAGGACTTTCCATTCCACAGATTTAATGAGCACGTATATCGCATGTACTCAGTGGGTCTTTGGTAGCATTGGGGATCAAAATCCGCCCTTTCCAGAAAAAAGGCTGATGCTCACAAAGAAAATCTTCATAACCAACTCAACAAACACTCTAAAAATAGAACTGCCAAAACTTAGATGGTTGAATTGCATTCTGTTGTGAAATTATAGAGAAGGCATACTCTACCCTAAGCTGTTATTTCATTGAAAAAAGAACAATTAGATCAAGGAAGTTGAGGATATCAAGATATGGGATAAATAAAGAATACTCTACAACAAGAAATGGATGCTAAATTATACAATCAACGTTGTGAAGCAAGTATGAGAAAGTCGGAAAGTTCATCGTTAAAAACATGAACACACACAGAAGACCACAAAACTCTGAGAACTTTTTGAAATGATGTCTGGCGATCTTCAGATAAGTCCCCCAGAAAATATCGTTTCTTTGTTGCTTTTAAAAATCACTACACTAAGTTTCAACATGCTTTGTTTTCTCGTCAAAAATTATTATTTGCGCATGCCTTTGAAATACTTTCTAAAGAACCTCGGACATAATATAAAAAAATATTGAGTGATAAAAAACAAAAATTTGATAATGAAAATGTTAGAAATACCTTGCAGAAAGCTGGAAATTTTCTGAGTCACTGCTCCCTATAGTCCTTAATAAAATGATGGATCCTTGAAAATAGGACCATGAAAGAAATGACAAAAATCTTGAAAAAGTCAAATTCAAAAATCAATTTTTTTCTTCTTTATGGGCAGAATTATTTTTACAGCTGCATAGATGTTACAGTAAACAGAAAAAATTTTCATTGCAAAATAAAAGACATTTTGAAATTACTTTTTGTTAAAAATGTAGATTAAAGCATAAATGGATCTTGGTGTTATGCTCATATACCAAATCAGAAACTGAAAAACAAAAATAGGCAAGAAAGCAAAAGAAGGTTACCCTATTTAGAATACAATGAAAATGACAGATATTACATTTGGCTAAAACAAAATACTACTAAGATTTGTTCATTGGATGTGATATTTTAAGAAAAAAATAGCTAACTAATCACAATATTTTATATATATATATAGCTATTTTTCTTATTAATAAAGATCTTGTACCATTAGTTGAAGGTGAAATATGGCTTGAAGCTGAAAATGCGAGAAATCATAATCATGACTCAGAAGAACAAATAAGTTCTGAGAGTGGAAATCAAGACAAATCACCTGTCAAAAAATTGAGAAATAGCAGCTGTTTTATATTAATTAGCTTAAGTGATTTGAAGATTTTGTAAGGGCAGCTGAAGCTTTTATGCATAATGCACATGAGCCAGAATCATATGTAATAGATTTAATTGAAAGAAGCATAATTTTTAGAAAAAAGCCATAGATTCCGAAATCAATTTAGATAAGAATAACACGTGGATATTAACATTGTTGGGACGAAAATCGAAAAAGCTCTCTCTTATAAATGAGTAATTCGTATCAAGGAAACTCCAGATGGCATAATAGATAAATATAAAGCCAGGTTTGTAATTAAAGGCTTCAATCAGAGAAAATGTATTGATTATACAATTATTCAAATTACAAAGCTAGAAACTATACGTTCAATCATAAGTATTACAGCCAGTGTGAAAATTCATCGAATACAATTGATAAAACAGTTGCCTTTTTATATGGTGATTTATATTAAACAATTTATATACATCATCCTGAAGTTAATAATGATGGATCCAATATTATGTTCAGACCCAAAAACAATTGATATGGTCTTAAACAAACTTCTTGAAAAAATGTTTTGGGAAATCCATGTTAAATCCTAGATTTAAATTCAATTAAGGTCTGTGTTTATTCACCTGCTATAAGGAATGTAGGAAACTACTTATAGCTCTTTATATTGATAATTGATTACTCACTACTTCTGATTGAAGAAGTTTGCTTTAACAAATTTTTTATAACAATTTTACTTGTTGCCTTTGTTTATGTCAAAAAATAATTAAAGGATATATATTCACATTTTAACATTGAATTTAACTGTCAGATGTTGTTGTGATGTGGTACTTAAAGGGTATTGTGCATCATTTTATAGCACTCATAACGTTATACTTCAGCAAACAATTAAAATACTCTAATTTTTAAAATACTTTTAATGTCTGTGGATGATTAAATTATAGCCTGTAAATTTGGGAAAAATAATTTGATACATATATATTTTAAATAACAATAATATTTAAGAAAATACATTATTTATTATATTGTTGTTGTTGTTTTGTGCCAGCCAGGCTGACAATATAGGGTGCTCTGCTCCACTTTTTCCAATTGAACCATATTTTGGTGTGGAGTCCGACTTCCTCAGTACACACATGCCATAGGAACCCGTTAATAGGGTAGGCAACAATTCGTACAAAGAAAGGACAAAGACAGGATAGACAGAGAGTGGAAATACATCCATGCCCGAACTGGGATTCGAACCCAAGACCTCCCTATCCGCTGTCAGGCACTCTGACCACTACACAGGGTAGGTGGCATTTATTATACTATTTTACTTTTTTATTCAAATAATAAATAGATAAAAATATAAACAAAAATTATTGTCAAAAAGCATATATTTTCTAATGCAAATACGATGCTTATCATATATATTAATAATTTTCAGAGATTAAAAGTAAAAGTTTATTTAGATCAGAGCTTAAAATAATAAGCATTTCAAAATATTTTTAAATTATTTTTTATTATAATACTAAATACTTGAATAGGAAACAAGTAAAAATATTGTGAATTAACCAGTTAAAAAACTAAATACTAAAGTAAATACAATTAATCATTCTCAAATTTGCTTTAGTTTGTTCGTCACTCAATATTTAAGTTTGGCATTTTCACTTTAATTTATATGCTTTACACAATCATAAAATTTTTAAAAAAATCCTGTTTTTTAAATTTTCTAATTCTATAAAATATATTTCACAACACATGTAATGCATAGTTATTATTTTTATAATTAAATAATATTTTAGCACTATATATGAAATTGCTCATCATATCACTTTGATTTTTTGAATCGTACTTTAATTGTATCACAGATGCAGGAAATATTTTAAAAAACACAACAAATTTACATATTTTCCATATTTTCAATTTTTTATATTTTTTTCATTATTTTTGTCCTTGTATGAGTAGGATAGTATCACAATTTACGAGACTGATTAGTTTTAATGTAAATTATGTTAACATGCACACTGTTTCGATATAAGTATTATTCACCCAAACACTGATAAACTAAATTAACAGAATGTTGAAATGTAAAATTTATATAAAAGTTTTATGAATTTAATCACAAACTGTTTGAAGCAGCAACTTTCAAGAATTTATCTGAGAAGCAGTAAAATTTATATATAGCCCGCAGTCTAAGCTGCCATATAAGTTTATCACACTCTGCCTGCAAACCTACTTTAGATATATTTTCTTGGAAAGTAAATATTTCTTCAATATATCCTCATGGCACTACTGAATAACCAAATCACGACATCAAAGAACTGTGTTAGGTAAATAAAGCCTTATGGATAGGTTAATATATCAGAAAAATGTTATTTATGTAAATCTTTATAAATCGTAGGGGTGAATGGTGCTGTAGTGTACTAGTGTTACATTTCACATCCAAATCAAATTTACATTGAGAAAATGTTGGAGATAAATTGAGTATTTTTTTAATTTTTAAACTGGTTTTAAACCAGAGAATTCTTTTGTAGAAATTAGTCTTGCCAGATTTCTTTTAAGCAAAAACATAAAAAATGTCTGAAATGATCAAGTGTTTTTTTTAAAAAGAAAAACTGTTTATGAACTAGAAAACTAGATGATAGCATCAAATGACAATCTTTTCCTTCCTACAACAGCACTTAAAGTATTTCAATAAAAT